>VZRR01003432.1:603905-694796 GCA_013398015.1 Oreocharis arfaki | reverse complement strand
TAATAGCCTTTTGTCTATGTATATTAGAGTACGAAACCTGTTAGAATCATAGAATCATTAAGGTTGGAACAAAACCTCTGAGACTACTGAGTCCAACCTGTGACTGAACATCACTAAGTCAACTAAACCATTGCACTAAGTGCCTTGCACAGTCATCTTTTGAACACTTCCAGGGATGGTGACTCCACCACTTCCCTAGGTAGCCCATTCCAATGCTAAACCACCCTTTCAGTGAAAAAATTCTTCCTCATGTCGAACTTGAACCTCCCCTGGCACATCTTTTGAGTCTATGTCCTTTTGTTGTGTCACTGGTTGCCCGGGACAAGAGTCTGGCTGCAGTCTCCTTTCAGGCAGTTGCAGAGAGTGATAAAGTCCCCCCTGAGCCTCCTTTTCTTCAGGCTAAACACCCCCAGCTCCCTCAGTCACTCCTCATATGATTCACTCTCCAGACCCTTCATCAGCTTCATTACCCTTGTCTGTCTGGACTCACTCCAGCAGCTCACTGTCTTTCTTGAAATGAGGGACCCAAGGCTGAACACAGGATTTGAGGTGCAGCCTCAAGTAAACTTAAGCATTAAGCTACTTAAACTTAAACTAAACATCCCTTATCTCGTGGAGGGGAGTTCTGAGAATGTGTTGCTTTCTGGTTTTACTGAAACAAAGAGCATTAACCGAGGATGTGAATGACATTCTGGAAATGACATAAGCATGAGGGTACGCATGAGGGAGATGGGATTAAAAGTGTGGACTTCTCTTCTGGCTGATCAAAACTGTCATTTTAGGTTAGACCTGAGGCAAAGTCATGGGATCTGCATTTCACAGTGATGATGAACATGATTGGGATCAGCTTTACTGGGTATGGACGTGCAGGAGACTGATTTTGTGCAAGAAGTCTCATGTGTCACGATTTGTTCTGTAGAATGACAAGACCAGTCATACATAGTGGTGTTTCTCTGTATATTTGTAGAACAACTTCAGGAGTCCTGGTCCATAGGAAGTGGTATTGAACCTGAAGGAGAGGCTCCTTTGGCTTAGGCCCTGACTCTGTGCAGGATGTATTCATTCTGCTGTGATGCCCAGCCTCTGTTCTGTTCAGTGCCTTATGGTCACCTTGCCCTGCAGCAGTGTCTCACACGTAGTGGGTTGTAGACCTCAGGTTATTTATGAAAAGTGAGGGTGGGAAAGGTTAAGAAAAGAATTATGTACTTGCAGTAATTAAACACTAGTCTCCTATCTTTCTGTCTCTCACCAAGTCACTCATCTGTTTTGTTTGGGATCACCTGTTCTCTGAAAGCTTCTTATATATAACTCATAGAGAAATGCTAAAAAGCGAGGCTCTGTTAATATGAGCACACGGAAAGGTAAGAGCTTGAAGGAATTTAAAAATTCAAGGGATAAAAATTTCTTAATTTTGAATAACCCAAGATGGCTGTACAGAGGCATCTTTGTATGGCTAGAAAGGTAATAGCAATGACACTGCCACCTATGAATAATAATGTCATTATACAGGGCCTTGGCAGGACTGA
The DNA here is from genome assembly GCA_013398015.1 of Oreocharis arfaki. Classification (NCBI taxonomy): domain Eukaryota; kingdom Metazoa; phylum Chordata; class Aves; order Passeriformes; family Paramythiidae; genus Oreocharis; species Oreocharis arfaki. The sequence continues at coordinate 693,270 of VZRR01003432.1, read as the reverse complement.
AACTGGAACACTGCAGACAATAATAGGCCATTCACTCTGAAAAACAGAACTGGAAATAAGAAGTTGGAGCATATTCAGAGAAATACAAAGAAGAGGTCAAGATAGTCTGGACTGCATTGAGCTCATCTGTGATGTAATGCAGTATATTTTCTGGTAGATGATAAGCTTCTGCCAGTGAATCTATATGCAGACTAATCTATAGGCTTCTGTTGAGTTCAGAAATTCCTTTTCCAAGTTGGATGACCTCATCCTTAATCTGCCATTTTACTGTGTATGGTTCACTCTACTGTTTGGCAGGTGTTCTTCCTTTACATTTTGGCCTTGCCAGTTTTCTGTATCCCCTTCCAGATAAGACATTCTCTGCTTAAGGAAATGGGCTTGTCTGACTATCACTGAACATCTGGAAGCCATCTGAAGTTGCATTATCACTATCTTGCAGACCTCTCTCTTCAACTGTCAGAGGAATATTTAGAGAATTTCTTTCTAGGCTTTCTGGCAGCTAAATTCAAGCAAAGATACTTTACAGACCCCAAGCCAGTAATTACTTGCTTCATGAAGCTGCCCTGAAGGAAACTTACTCCTATAGGCGCAATCACTGGCCTGTATAGGATGTGAAGCTCATGGAGATCATCTTTCCCTAAAGGAAATGTAGCTGAGAGAGACTTTTTTTTTGAAAGAGACTTTTCCAGATAAAAGATGGGCTTGTGAGTGGCCAAAGTCACTTTGTTTACCCAATGTAAGCCCTAAGACAGAAAAGAGTCTTTCTTTTGGTGAGACATGGCAAAATTTTCTAGGGGGTTTATTACATTTTAGGTAGCATATTTGTGTTTAGGTTTACCAGGTATTAAGGTAAAACCTCAATAAAATACCCATTTTATTGCAGGAGTAACTACTTCATTCTAACTGCAGAATTTGACACGAGATTTGTCTTTCGTTTTTCTTCATATTCTCTTAATTTTGAATTCTTCATCTCTACTTAATCCAGTGCAAAGAGCCTGAGCAGGCTGACTTTGGAGAGAACTGTGATATCCTGTCCTTGTCTTCAGATTGATCTTCTGCCAGCTATATCTGCCAGCACTTCAGTCAGGTGCTTCTCTCATCCCCTTTTGTTTCTGCAGATACCTAGCTAGGATTTTAAATCCTGTGCTTTGTCATCCTTGGGGTTTGTCAGCAGAAGCCAACTTTTCTTTCCCCAGCTCTAAGGTGTACTGGAGCTTGACTGGGAAAGCCTACTGGCAGTGTGGATGTTTAACTAGAGTGGTCTTCTTTTTCCCCCAGCCTACTCTATCCAAAGAAATATTTTGCGCTTTGGTATAATATATCTCCTGAGTATATTTGTAACTGTGAAGGAGCTGCCAGGGGTGGGAAACTCACATATGTACTGTCAGGCTCTCCTGAGTCCTAAACTGCCAGGTGGTTCTCCCATTCTTACTTCAGTTGAAAATACCCAAACCCTGGCTGAGGGAACTCCAATAGACTTACAGTGCTGGTTAATATGTAGTAATTAGAGATGTGAGAATCTTTAATCAGCTTTGGAAATCTGCAATGTGGTTGCATCAATGTGGAAAGGGGTTGGAGGTCTTTGGTGGTCTTGGTCCCCCTCCTACAGTCCATTCTCGCCTCTTGACCTCACTCTTGCACTTGTGCTGTACTGTGTTGTGCTCCTCTCCAGGAGCCAGAACAAGGATGTTTATCCCAGGAAAGTGCTGCCCTGCATCTGTATGATCCCTTCTCCAGCCACATCCTGTTCTTTCTCACAGTGTCTCACTGTGTCTCATTGGCTGTTACTAGCAACAATCCTTGTTTGGCTCCACAGCTATCCATCTAGCTGTTGCTGTTTGAGAAATAAACAGTAGCCACCTTGCCTTCCAGGCTTCTACAGAAACTGATGCTGCAGGTATTTCCACTGTGGAGACATGGGATATCCTGTCTCAGTGAGTATCATTTACCAAGCGAGCAAGAGGGCTAATATTGGCACTACTTCTGTGCCATCTGTTAGATGGCATCACCTCTCTGAGATGACCACCAAAGGCAGCGGCATAGGCAACAGAAAGCTTCCTGTAAATATTGGAAGAGACCAAAGATCAAATATGGGAGTGGATTACTCTAAAGCAGAAATGCAGTTTGCAGTGAGATAAGCAGATAACTACTGTGTCAGTGAATGGGGTGTGGAGAAACATGGCCAGCACATTCAGCCTCATTGTAGTTGCTGGTCTGAAGTATTTTATCACTTAATGACATAACAAATTTTAGAAGGCAGGTTACAATAGGTGGTGCAGTCATTGCAAATGCTCTTTTAAAGATTTTTCTTTATTATCTCAGGCAAAATTGGTAGGACACAAGTTTATAGAGAGGCAAAGCACTTCACAAAATAGAAATGGCAATTGCTAAGGAGGAAGGTATACAACTGGATTTCTTCTTATAATAAAATGAAATTGTGTGTTCTTTAATCAAAGGAATATGTTTTGAGAACATTTTGTAAAAATGACCTCAACAAGTTGCCACGGAGAAGAGTGAATGCAACATTAATTAAGAATATTGACCCAAAAATTTGGTACAGAAAGTACACATACTTTCAGAGAACGAAGTTGCTTCAGTTTATAATTATATTTGGTTGTAGTTCTCATAGTGGTTTTACAGAACTATTTAATGGGGTAAGTGAATGGTCTAAATTGTAGCTTCTCTCCTGTAATAGTCAGCAGTGAGTAGTCAGAAATATGGGTTCTCCATAAGTACTTCAGGCAATATTTAGATAATTTTATTCATTTCTGAGGAAAACTAACTTGGTCTGAGAGGTTGCTTTCAGAGGGAGCCATGAACAAGGAAGAGCCGTGTTTACAAGGCTGTCCATCAGAGTTGCAAGTCTGTTCTCTGTTGCCATCAGTGTTAGTTTAATCTCCATGCTTTTTTGAACTTCTCATTCATAGTTAGGAGGTTCTTTTCTTCTTTTCTCCTCCTGCTCACTCCTGTGTTACAAGTCCAGCTCCCAAAAGGTAGTTGTACAACTGCTGCTGCTGTAGTGTTCCATCCTACTCCAGTGGAATCTTCTCAAACCTGCACTGTGTGTCACAGAAAACCACATATCTTAGTTTCTGATATACAGGAGAAGCATTATCCGTGAAAACACAGGTGCCTGCTCAGCTTCCACTGTCTTACCCTTATCATCATGCCTTCAACATATTTCCTCTTGCTAAGGATGCAGAGCTGGAAATTCTTCTTTAGTTATCTCTGGGCCCTTGAGAGTATAATGAGATGGAAAAAAGTGATTTTGTTTTGATTTGTCCAGTCAGAGAGAAATAAATGGAACTGAGCTGTACTGAAACCAATGGTTCTTACAGGATTTTAAAAATAATAATGATTTGGCATGTTTCTATAAGAAGAAAATTTGGTGCTAATTGATTCTATAGTTTTTTGAGCCATCCACATTGTTATAATCAGATGTTTCACTAGCTGGTCAAGGAATCAACTTCTGTAGAAAAGAGAAGGAAACTTCTGCAAGCTCTAGTGTGTACTGTAGGAATAAGTTTGAAGTTGAAAGGAAAAAATGTGAATAATCAATCAGAAGTTTAACTCTAGAAGTTTATAAAGATCAGGAGAGGATGGCTAATGAAACCTGAATTAGAATCATAACCCTTTGCAGTCTTGCACAAAGCAGTATGTAAATTTAATTGGACCCACTGGGTTTTGCAAGCTTATTTGTCTAAGAGGCTGCTGATTTCTTTAATGGAAACATCATCCTTCACAATGTCAGGAGAACACATGGGAATCTTTGATCGCACATGCCAGATGTCACATTTTGTGACACTTTTAAACCTTGAAAAGCTGTTGTAGTTTTGGAAATCCATAAAAACCAAGGATGGCATGCTCTGTTCACTAGTGGTTCTTCTGTAAAAGGCTATTGGTACTGAAATGCTGTCAATAATCATAACCCTTCTGGGAAAATAGTGTTGGAGTGTACACGTATAAATTGAGGCTTAAATAATGACATGAAGTATTGTATGTTGACTTCAAAAAAGGAAGTGACCGTCTTGATTATTGCTGCAGAAAATATTTTAAAGTATTTGATAGTAGTAAATGCAGCTTCTTTGAAAAAAAAAATCCTGCATTTTGTTGTAGCTTGGCTTTTACTGAAAAATGTGTATTGAGCCTTGGACTCCAAAATGTTCTAGAACAGTGCAGTAGTCAGTTTTGCTTTCTGCCGGCCCAACATATGATTGTCTCTGATAGAAGTGTCAGATTTGGATGGTTTTCAGCAATCCTTCCCTGATCTCTGTTATGCTGATGCCCTGAAGAAAAAGTCATGTGTCAGGAAGCCGTTCTGGTAGACAGAGCCACACAGCAGAGACACAAACCAACTTAAACTGGAGAAACAGCAGACAACAGATGGATACAATCAAACAGCAAAATTCAGGGAAACAGTACTGATCCAGAATACGACTGAGCTACAGTGAGCACATCAGGAGCCTGCTTTTTCAGATATCAGAGAAAAGAGGGGTGTTAAGAAGGAATTTGAAGGGAGATAATGAAGTAGCTCTGCAGATGTTTACAGAGATTCCCTCCCAGGCATGAAGGGAAATGTGGGAGGAACATGGAGGCACTTGTTTGAATATTTGTCATGTGGGGGTGGAAGCTGATATTGTGGGTTATCAGAGAGAGGTGATTGCATCTCTCTGGTGCAGCAGAGTTAGAGCAGCAGAAGAACTCAAGGAAACTGCTTCAGCCATCAGACAGTCAGTTCCTTGGAGTTCCCAGAATGAATCCATCAGTTCTGAGCTGTGCTTTTGGTAGGACAAGGAAAAGAGAAGAATAAACATGGGAGAAGGATTGTTTAGTTGATTTTATTATGATTTTGGAGAATGCCAATGATGTTTTTATAAGAAATCAGGGGAGAGATTCAGCTCCATTAGCTGTATTGATTGTGTGTCATGACTGTATTGAGAACTTAGTGTGCTCACACAAAGATACCTACATGTGGATCTTTGTAAGAACTGAATACCAAAGATATAAAATCTCATGCTGCGGGTTTAAATCCTTACTCAGTTGACACTGGTAAGAGCTTTGCCACAAACTTCAGTCAGACTAGGATTTCACTTTTTTTGCTCTATGCAGTACCTTGTATCCAAGCATTTTGTTCAGCTTGCAGATGATAGTATTGCTTTAATTAAAATTTCCTACAACCTCTCGGATTAACTCCCCTATCCATCTATTATTCCACTAATATCCCAGATAATGTCGTACAGTGATGCCTTAGGTTTTGACTTTTATGTTTTTCAAATCCTGTACTGCCTAGTGTGTAACTGAAGTTTCGTGTGGCCTGTTAGCTACTGTTCTCTCATGCTGGTTAGACATAACAAACCTCTCTAGGTTTGCTCTTCAAGGACACCTCGATTGTCCCAGGCCCCAAAATGTGTAAACTAAAAGCCTCTGAAGAGGAGGGGCAGACTTGGGGTAGTGACATCATGAACTGAGGTTATAATTGGAGAATTAACCCTGATATGCAAATGGACCAAACTTACAAAAGTGTGAAGAACTGAGACCCAGGGTCCATCTTGGGTGTAGCCTTTAGACTGCTGAGGGTGTACCTTTGAAGGCCCTTCAAATAAATACCTACTTTTATTCTCTTATTTTTGCCTAGCCTCTGTTTTCAGATAGCCACTTCAAGGCATCAACAGCAGCTCCCAGGGTGCCTGGAAAAAAAAAGTGATATCATCGTTTACTGTTGGGTAGTGAAGTGCAATGCAAACATTAAACTTTTCTAAGGGCTCCTATGCCCTGAAGTAAAGCATGGCATTGAGAGCCAAGTCCAAGAGGTGTGAGCAGATATCTCTGCACAACACTGTGCAGTGCCTTATGGAAGATAATGAATTGCATCTCAAAAGCAGTACAGCTGCCTGTGTCCCTGAGACAGTGTCTCTTGGTTTAGGGACAGCTCCGTGTTAGTGCAGTGGCATTGCCCAGCACTGGAACAAGCTGGTTTAGTGCTTGTTGCACTGTTTTGGTACCATTGCACTGTAGAATGGGAATGTGCTTTAAATAGAAAATATCTATAAGATGCTTTTTAATAATGTCCTGTGCTATTTTTTGTTATGTGTTTTGAAGAGCTTTTTTTCTCTTTCTGAGCTAAGAAATTGTGCCAGAATAATTAGCAAGAGCACTCCTAAGACTGGAAGTGAATACAGTGAAAAGAACAACTCGTTATTTGAATAAGTTTGCCTGGAGGGGCAATTTCTAAACTTTTAGTAAAATTCCATTCCCTTCCTTCATGTTAATTAAATGAAAGCTGGGGGGATAGGAGAGCATAGCATGGTAGTGTGATATATCTGGGCCACAGGTCAAGAAACAAAAAGTCGTTTTACCCCCCTTGGCTGTTTATTGAGTACTGTGATATTTCATTTTTGATAATGAGCTGCTTTTATGCAAAAGTTTTCAGTCCTACCAAATGAAAGGAGGAACATGTTGACAGGAAACTAAAATTGCATAATCTCTGCAGAAGTCTATGACTGAATCACTGCTCTGTTCAACCCTGTGCCATTTGATATGGCATCAGGAGGTTTCTTGCTTCCACTGACTTGAATAAGAAAAGGATAAATGACCACTGCCGATAAAGCATCAAGGCCACATTTGTCTCAGTTATAAATTATCCCTATAGTAAAAGGGGATTAAATAGTGCATGTTTATGACCTCCAACAAAATCTTCTAGGGGGATCATGTTGTCCTTGGAATCAGTCTTTTCAGGAAGTCTGGTGGAGTGGGTTAATGCAGTAGCAATATTTATCTAGGTTTTCCCCCATTTCTCTTTTTCACACTTGGAAGCAGTGACTTCTGGCTGCACTTTGCTGGACCACATGCAGACACAGCAGGAGGCTCTTGGCTTCTCTGACTGCATCTGCTGTCCAAGCAACTGCTCCTCACTCCCTCAGAGGAAGACGCAGTGGGCAAATAGAAATATTTTGCGGGCCAGATGGGGCTAATGGCCCACAAACTGGAGCATTCTGACCAAAATGCATATCTAATTGCAGGTTGTTTCTTGAATTTCTGGCATGCACTGTGCTTGACTGGTTTCTGGTGAACAGATCTAGTTTTGCATTTTTCCTCTCCTGATCATGTCAGTGTTATTCAGACGCACTCAGACTTTTCAGGAATTGCTTAATCCCTTCTGAGATCAGACATACATACTTCAGGTAGTGCTCAGGTAGTGCAGTTATGTTAAGTGACACCCCTACAGTATATAACTGTTGTCACATCCTCTGTGGTAATTTCTGAAAAAATGTGCTTGGATTGTTTTTGTTTTGTTTGCTTGTGTTTTTCACTCAAAACCTTGCCTTTAAGCTTGTGTATCCAAAGGAAAGTTAGTGCTGCTTGTCCAAAATGTAAGGAATTTCCCTCAGGCCTGTATTTTTGCCCTTCATACCTTTAGGAGTAATTCTTTAGATTTCACTGGCTAGGTGGGGGCTGATTGGGGTACCATGTGTAAGAGCTATGCCAGGAATGACAGGGTTGCTGGTCTTTGTTATCCAGTTGTTTTGGTTTTTTTTTTTTCTTTTTTATATACTCTGATATCCTAAAATTAGATATTTGTTACATCTGTTATATACACATCTGAGACCCATAACATTTGTGGGCTTCTTTCAGAATATCCCTTGGACCAGATTTATTTCAGTGTTACAACCTGCTTCTCAACATTTTCCCTGCTGTTTATTTAAACAAGAGATGCTCCTTTACCTACTCAGTCAAATGACAGTGCAACTTTTAGATGTCTTGAAGCAGCTGCTGCTGCACTCTGCCCCAGCAGTGGTATAATTTCATTAGTGGAAAATAAACCCTTGTTAAGTAAATGTAGTATGAAGTGTTATGTAAGAGGAAACATCTAATGAGCAGATACTTAAAGTTCTGTTTATATTGTATGCACATGGCCAGTTAAGTTTTTCTTGGCCCCATTGTGTAAAAGAAAATGTCTGTCCTAAGGAAGGAGTGAATTTGTTTTTCTTTTTTCCTCATCATGCTGGAACTAACATACCTGACATTGCAAAGTTTTGAGATTCTCCAAGAGCATGTTTTTAGAATACTATAGAGACTATACATACAGAAATAAGAGTGAGCATATTTAGGTTGAAGATGGCTTAGTTATAAAATTGGATTGCTTAAAAACATTTCCAATGCCTTCTGATGATGTCTATGGCTGGGCCAGTGCCTTCTCCCTTTCTCTCCGGGTAGGACACCAAGAAAGGAGTTTATAAGACAGGACATAGTTAAGGATCAGCCTCCAGATCCATCAGAAAGTTGGTAGTTATCTGTGTTCTGTTAAGTCACCGTAGAAGAAGGAGCCTAACATATGAGGCATCAGGATGTCAATAATAGCAGAGGTCTGGAAAAAATTTCCTAAAAAGGATCGTGATGGCCAAAGACGCTCAGACAAGATGTTGTCTTGACTGGTAAGATGATGCCAAGGGTCAGACCACAGAACTAAAAGAAATGAGATCAGACTGAGGACTTAAGTTATGGCTAAAATCCAGCCCTCCAAAGGAATTAATCAGATGAGGTTTGGAAGATTTTTTCTGGGAAAAGAGGTGTCTTCACTGCCTTTGATTCTCTGGCTGTTGTTATAAAGGAGAAGCTTACACCCTTCCATTAGACATGGAGTCTGTGCAGCTCAGTTGTGCAACAGTACCAGTGTGTGTGTGTATGAAACCAACGTGTGTTGGAGCTTTTTAGTGGATTCAGGCCAAAGCTTGCTCTCGGTCAGCAGACCTGTGGGCAAATATGTCTGCTGAGCTGCTGAACACAGTGCTGGTCCCACCACACTTTGCTGTATTCACAGTTACCTAAAACGTGCTGATCCAGTGAGTCACTCCTGCACAGAACAGGCCTTGAGTAAATGTCCAGTTCAAGTTCTCTTTGTAGCAGTTTCTAAAGATGAATCTGTTACTGAGGTGAGATATGCAGTTGTTTTTCCATAGGTAGAACAGAGTGTATGAACTCTTACAGCCCATAAATTTTGAGCTGTCTGTGGGTGACCTTGCTCAGATTGTCAGCAGTGTAGGAAAGATCTTGTAGGAGGTCAAACTTTTGAAAATACCTAAAACAAATTTTTAAATTATAGTCAATGTACTATCCAGTAGTAACTGAAGTATTAAAAATAGGTTGGAAATGGGACACAGTCTCCTAAATAATCTTTGAAATTAAGTGGACCAAATGGTTATAATGGTTATAATATTGAGAAGTATGAGTCAAGGGGGAACAACTCAGTGATTTTTCTCCCTCTTCAGAAAACCTGTATAAGATGGACCTCCTAGGCAGGCCTAGCCAAATTCTTTTCTTTCCTATGTATGGCCCACCAGGTCATTGTTTCTAGTGTAGCCCTTTCTTTGCCCTCTAACACCAGACAAAATAGGAAGTCATAATCTAGTTACTTCCACTTGTTCAATTAAAAAATAGCTTGTCTAATCATGGAACGTGCCAAGAGATTTTAGATAACAATTTTTCTTACCACCACCTGTACATTCATTCCTGTCCATGTAAAGCTTTCCAGGAAAAAAGATTTTCACATTCTGCATCCCAAGGCTAATAAAAATTTAAAATGAATTCTTTGTAGGGTTTTAATTCCAGCTTGCTTTTCTTTCCCTTTCTCTGATCTTAACAGTTTCCTCTAAAAGTGTGCTTTTTGCTCTTTATGCAGGCTGTATGTGGATGGACCTTTTGGAAGTCCCTTTGAGGAATCCCTAAACTACGAGGTCAGCCTCTGCGTGGCTGGAGGTATTGGAGTTACACCATTTGCATCCATACTCAACACACTGCTGTAAGTGAGCTTAAGCCTTTAAAGCCATTTTGCCCCAATTTACAGCAACAGTGCATGCCAGAAAGGCTTTAAGGGTCTTAGAAAACTTCCACTGGCATAAGCGAATCATTCCTTGAAAAGAAGTAGACGACTGGGATGGCCCTGAAGGGCATAAATCCTCTCGACTAACATACGTAACCCAGAGAGTTGTGGCAGAAATGTGCCAGTGATGCACCTGCACAGGGACAGTGTCACCAGCCTTTGTATCCTGCCACCAGCCTAGCCTGTGATTAATGCAGCCCTTCAGCAAGAGTTGTTCTCCTAGTCCCAGCTTAGATGAGGCTGTGTGCTATAACAGTTTTTGGGAGTCGGACAATTGTGACAATCTTTCTGCTGGAAATTCAAGGCCAACTCTCCTGGTTTGACTTTTGTAAATATCTAAGCTTGAGGTTTTAATAGGAAGGGATCAGCCTGAATTCAGGTAGCATGCGGATGTTAGCTCCATTTGAAAGGTTTAAATTTTAGGTAAGCATTTTTCTGTTTTTCCCTTCTTGTTTCTCTCTCTCAGTCCTTCTAAATTTTGTTTTAATGTAAAGCCTTACGCATTCTATTCAGATTAAACCTTTCACCTCGTGTTTTTCTGTCACATTGACAACATGGTTCCCACCAAATCTTATGCTGGTGAAATAGGCTTACTTTTATGATTGCTATTGATTTTTTTTTTTTTTAATTTGCTAGAAAATTATTGTTTAAGAGCTCCAGTCACAGGTTAAGCACCCCTGTTTCAAAGACCCAGCAGCCAAAGCAGCAAACCTTCCCTGAGAAGCTAACTGGCTTTGGGAGGGCTTTACAATGCACAATTAAAGCATTTCTTCCAAGATGAAATGGTCAGTGCCAATGGTCAGCTCTAACTCCAAAGTGAAGCTGAAGCGTGGAAGTTAGACGATGTATGCGTTCTTCTCTCCTTAATCTGGGCTGGACCTGATTTCTGGACCTAAGTGCTCCTGAAAGTTATTAGCCTCATGTATCTCACAGTGCTGCAGCCCCCAAAGACCATCTTGGTCTCCCTCATTTTCTTTTCTTGAGAGCATATGGATCATCCTTTCAGAAACAAGGTACATTTTTGCTGAAAGCCTGGGGCTCAGGTGGATAAAATGACTGTTTTCCTTGTGATGGATTATCCCTGATAGCGTTTAGCAGAAATGTCACGGAACACAAAGATGGGCCAGCAGCAGGTAATTAGATGTTTGCCTCTACCAGTGTGCTGTCAGAGGCTGTAGAAATTTGCACAGACACTGCAAGAAAATGGCAGTGTCCAAAGGATTTTGCAATGTCCATTTATCTACATAAAGCCATAAATTGACTTCCAAGGAGCTAATTCCGTAACCTGCCTTTGTAGCCACTCCTCCCCTTGTGCAGTGTACAAGATACAGGGGAATCATTCTGGGGAAAAGTAACAGCCTTAGTCTGCTTCCCTCCTCAGTATTTAAACATCAACAAGGCACTGGTTTAGTGGATGATCTGCCTGTGTCTTTGCCCTGGCTTGGAAGCAGATATTGGCAGGTATGAACATGCAGACTGCCTCATGATGCCAGCGCTGCACAGCAGCCAGGCAAGTCCTGTTGGGTCAAGGGCATGCAGGTCTAGGAGAGATCCACAGCCTGTCCTTGAAATCTTGTTTCCTGCTCCGTTGTTTTCCTGTTGTATGAACATAATTTGATTCATGCCCCTGCCCTTCCCTCCACTTAGCTGTTGAACCCTATGCCCTGTTTTAAGAAATTACAGTGTACTTTAGGGAAAGCTAGACCCTTTAATGCATAAGGGTCTGTAAATAATGGCTATTATGGGCAGTGTAACACAGAAATATGCAAGAAGTGTTGCATACACGTGGTTGTAGTGGGGGATTGCGCCTCTACTGCACAATTACGTCCTGCTGGAGGTAGATGCAGGCATGTATATCTGGGGTGCTATTTTAAAGCTATGCTGGACTTGTTTGATGAAGTTTGCAGTCCAGCCTCTTTGGCTGCAGTGTTTCATCACCAAGAGTGGTGTTTTGTTACTGAACTGGGGCATTTCAATGCAAAATGCCTAGCATTTTTCTCTTCTTTTATCCCTTTTTATGGTGAAAGGCACTTATTTTCCTTGCTACTGCTTATACTTCTCTTGTCACATCTGACCAGATTGTGACCCTTCCTAAGGGCTTGTCTTAGTCTAGGCAGTCAGAAAGAGATGGAGAAAATCCTGTTTGGCAGGTCAGCAGTTTACAAACAAAAAGTTTGAAAACAGGACTTGAAAGACACTGTACTCCCCAGTCTGAAAGCACTTTTTTTACTCTCTCTGGGGAGTTAGCATGAAAGATGAGTTCTCAGTTCTACATGCTGCCGAGGTGCTGCTGATGTGTCCGTCCTTGCTCCTCAGGGCAGGGGTATGGGGAGGCAAGACACTGGTTGGAGCCATTACTTATATATATATCTATTATCCCTATACCCTTGCTGGATATGCTAGCAGCTCTAGAATTTGGAATAATGCACAGTGGGTATGGTGAGATGTATCATGAAACTTTTCCACAGGCTTGGTTCCTAGGACTGGCATTTGAAGTGCACAGGCAATAGCCTTCTCTATCTGAAGATTATATTAGGAGGAAAAGGAGGAAACTGTGCACTGACCATTTCAGTGTTCAGAACAACAAAAACCAGTGTTGGCTAACTAAGAAAATGCTTCCTGAATATTTGTGCTTTATTTGAACTCATTATTCATCAGGATATGTTTTATTTCTATTTTCTTTCCCAGTTCATTCAAATCCTTCCTTTGTGCTTATTTGTGTTTTAATTGAATTAGAAATCTGAAACGAGAGTCCTGTTTTTCTAAATGCAATGCCAGAATCTGCCCACAGCTGCACTTTATCCACCAGCATTTTCTGAGGTCTGTAATATATCACACAGTTCCCTCATGCAATGGAGCTCTGATTTGATTTGGTCTTTGTGATTTCACTACAGTATTAATTATAATCAACCAGAGCCTTTCACATATAAAGGCAGAATTAAGTCCTGACATTATTGCATTTGTCAATATTTTCCACTTACAGGCTGCTTTATAAACCTAATAAAGCATTGACATAATACACTTGAACTTAGAATGTCTCCTTGGCTTTGAAATAAAAGTTTGATTATGATGCATGAATCCATATTTGCTCCCCAAATCATCTGTATAGCTGACAACTTCCTAGTGTGGAAGCAGCATCTGTGATGGCAGTTAGCTCTGTGCTAGAGATTCAATAGTCTCAAGATCATCCAAATCGGCTGTGTTGGTCAATTCAGTGTCTGATGTATCATAGCTTGAAGAGCAACTTAGCAGTTAGCTTCTAATGGAAATTCATGTTTCCATTAATGAATGTAAAGCATCGTAATTAATGTTTCCCTTTTAAATTATAATTTTGAACTACCCACACGTTTTGTTTTCAAGTGACAGCTGGAAATGCTACAAGCTCAGAAGACTCTACTTCGTTTGGGTGTGCAGGGACATTGAGTCTTTCCGCTGGTTTGCAGATCTGCTCTGTATGTTGCATAACAAGGTAATGGGTGTTGTTTGGAGGGATCCTGGCAGTGTAAATGCCAGGTATGCCCACACCACACACCTGGCATTCTATAGAGAGTGGCAGCCTTGCTCAAAACAGATGAGTTCCAGCAGTAGCTTGGGCTGCCTGATCCAGGCTCCATTTATTCTTGGAACAGCACAAACCAGTTTGAGTATCCATCACCAATGTTTCATTGCGGTGTCACCGTGTTCCAGTAGCCTGGACACTTACCTGTGTCCAGGCTGCTTTATGAGATGGAAGGAGTGGCATATGCAGTCTGGGAAGTCTTGAGTGGCCTTTAGTCATTTGGCTGGTAGGCAGATTGAGAAGGGAGTGGGATTTACAATTCCAAGTGTATTTTAAGAGCTGTGTAGCTTCCTAAAATAATGTTTTTTACACAGCATGATGTGCAACATTCACAAAGGAGTGCTATGCAAGCATATCCTCTTCATTAAAAAGCTTACTTCACTGATTCTGAAACCCATGTCCCTCAGCATAGCAGGCACAAGTGACTTCACACTTACATTAAGAAAAAGAATATTATTTCACTAGCTGTTTTTATCATCCTCCCAGCTTTGGCAGGAGAATCGGCCGGACTATATAAATATCCAGCTGTACCTCAGTCAAACAGATGGAATACAGGTATGTGGCTAAATGTTGTTTGTAAGCTAAACTAGACCTTGGGGTAATAGGCAATGCAAACTGTCAGTCAAAGGCAGAAGGGGATTACTGCAGATGGTAAAAACAGGAGATGAGGCTGTAAACTCAAGTGACTGATTCATTAATAGAGCAAGAGAGTCAGATCATCCCCACAGCATTAAGAGAGTCTAGTGCAGTACCCTTAACTTGATTAGATGTGGGCAGAAATCCATATCTTCCTTTTCTAGGAACGAGGTCTTTCCAGGCCAGGCCACAGACCAGACAGTTGGCCGTGTTTGATGGGAAATCTGCATTGTTTCTGGGCTAAGAACCAAACCAGAATAGTTCTAGGAACTTGCAAGCTCAAATCTTCTTTTCCCATATATATTTTAAAAGAATCTAGCTATTTTTAAAAGCTTTTTATTTCATTGCTTCACATACAGATGAAAGGTAGAAATTTCTTGATGTGTGAGACTGGAAATTATACTGAACTGTCAATTGTCATGTATTGCCAATGCCAAAGCTGGGCTAATTCCCCAACTCTTGGCATCTCCTGTAACTATTTATGCTTGCAATGCTCATTTTACATTATTTAGCACCTAAGCCTAGATAGAAGTCTTTACTCTGCTGTGTCAGGAAGCTTTCCATTGGTTACAGGGGGCCCAAAGCCAGGCCTAACAATAACTGCAAAACATGAAATGCAGTGAGAAACCATGCCCAGAGGATTTGGATCTGCCTGGTATCAGGTGGAGATAGCATAGCATTCACAGCTCTGTTAGGAACACAATCCCATAGCATAAATGATGTGATAGCTACAGCAGTTATGACTATGACAAATGTAATGCCTGGACAACATATGTTGATTAAAATGGAGTGCTTGAAAATGCGTAATTGATGAAGCTGGTATGTAACTGTTAGGTTAAAATTAAAACCAGAAGCAGGACTGCAATGCAATGAGACAGTGAAAGTGAAATAATAGCCAAATCAAAGGGAGTTTTCTGATACTATGTAGTTTACTAATACTGCATAGCGCTACTAATCAAGCAGCTGCTGGATTTATTTAAGTCAGCTTTTTGGTTGAAGTCTTTCTTTAAAGTCATTTTTTTTTTTGTGGCTGTTGAACGAAACTGCCATGAGGCATAATGCTGCTCATAACTGCTCAAGGAGGAGTTAAGTCTCCATGGCCATATAGGTGGTGTGTTCACTGATGTTAGTCCAAAGTGCTGACTGCTACCAAAACTGAGGTAGTTGCACTTCGTGCTCCCTTTGTGCAGCAGCCCTTGTGCCTGCGTGGTAAGAGCCCACCCTGCAGCAAATGCCTCTTGTCTATAAAAGCCCAGAGGAGGATGAGTTGGCCAGGACTGTGTTTGCATTGGTATGAGCAATGTTTTGGGTTGTTCAGCAATGGAGGGAGTGTGGGAGCCTAGATAACATGTAACTCTCTGCCTCATGCTGTTGCATTAGGACAGCAAGCCCAGGGGTGTGCCCTGCCATGGGAGGGCATTTCACCTTATCAAAATGCTGGTTAGTTAGCATTCTGGAATGGATTGGGTTCCATCTGGGGAGCAGTTTTGGCTGCTTTCTGCTGTCACAGCAGCTCAAAACAGCTGGCAAACTACTCTCAGGGAGAAAAGTAAGATTTCCCTTGTTACTTTTTCAGACTTAGTCATCTTAATAGTTACTTGTACAAAGTTTAAAAAAAAAAAAACCTTCAGACATAAATATGATTTTTGCATCAGCAGCATTTCTTCCAGCTCAGCATTAAAAGCCAGTGTGGGAATGAGTAATAGGAGCATGGTTATTGTTTTATGGCTTAAATAAATTGGTTTAAAAGTAATATGGAAATTAATGAGCAGCTGCATGAGGAACAATGTATAACGAACACCAAGGAGAGCCATTGAAAAGGTACTGAGCAGAGGTATTGGTGCATAAAATGGCTGCAGTTCTCATCACAACTGTTTGGTGCTTGCGCTCAAGTTTTATACCTCAGCGCTCTGGCAAGTCAGCCAATAGCAGAAATGGGAGCCCTGGGTGATATGAGGCAATTTGCAAATCAGGCAGAATGGAGTTTTTTTGTTTCTTGCAGAAAATAATTGGTGAAAAATATCAAGCTTTAAACTCCAGGCTTTTGATTGGACGACCCCGGTGGAAGCTCTTGTTCGATGACATAGCAAAGTGCAATAGGAGGTAAGTGTTCATCCAGTTGAAGGATGCCACAGTTGATGGCTGGGGATATCTGTTTTTAGCTATGTTTGTATGAAAATATTTCTGGGGTTTATCTTGCTGAGAGATAACCTATACAAACTGAAACACTTTCCTTTTTGCGCTGAGAGCAGTTCAGCTTTTTATGCAGCTGAGATGTTCAGTGGCCCAGAAAATAAAAGTAGCAGATTTCCATTTCACTGCACAGAGATTGCATGCGTTCTTGTCCGTGGCAATGTCTTGCTTTCAACATATGCTGGTTTTATATATAAAGCTACATTTCTTAAAATTGTTGATTCATGATTTGTAATGCTAATTTACAAACAGAATTCACGAAGAAGAGTTTGAATTACCTGTATTGTTTTTATTCTGAAGATTTATTTTCTTTGGGTATTTCTAGCTTTTTTTTTTTTTTTTTTAAATGGCAATGCCTTTGTACTGTGCTAGGGAAGCGTATTATGGTCTGAAACAAGAAAAGTGTAAACCAGAGGAGACTATGGAATGTCTTTGTCCAGATCCAACTTTGTTGGTTGAGTATTTTACCTCCCACTGGCATTTTATTACCTCAAAAACTTTGTTGGTTGAGTATTTTACCCCCCACTGGCATTTTATTGCTTCAAAAACTGATCTGGCAGAAGAGTGTGAATCTTCCCTAGTCCACTTCTGGCAAAGTCAGTGGTGTGGGAGCAAACACCCCTGAGTAGCTGTTGATAGTAATCTGAGTGCATCAGGTTGAGAGGTGCTCTGCAGAACTTACCCTCAAGAACTTTTTATCCTCTCTTGCACTTGCAAAGTGAAATCTGCCCATGGCTTGTTGACTCTTCTCTTCTGAGGCCAGATATGGCTAGGGGACACTGAGCCCTGGCTCTTGAGAAATACTGAGTGCCAAATGGATCTCTGTGGGCAGTGTGAGCTGCTGACAATCCTTGTCTTGGATTCAGGTCATAGAGGATGTTGAGAGTAGGACGCCCCAAAGGCTGCTACGTCTCTAATCGTATTTTCACACTCAGAGAAGGGGTTTGGAGTAAAGAACCCTGGGACTGTTGACCTTTTCTGCTCCATTCTAATGTCTTTTTTTGTTTAACTATGTGAGTGCAGTTTTAAAAGATGAAAATGATAAGATTCCTGCTACTTCAAGGATGTAAGAGCACGTAATATAGATAAAGCCATTAGTAGGAGGAGTCATACTTGCTTTTTTTTTTCTGCTTTCCATTGCATTACTCCTAATTAGACTTCAAGTACCATTTCCTCTGCTTTTTCACATCAGGTCTTTAAATTGGGCCACCATTTTCAAGCAAGGTGTCTTTTAATACCTAAATAACGTTCTGACTCTTTTGATTACCTTGGTAAGATGTAGGCTTTGTCACTCTGTCATCTTTTTATCAAGGTTTATATCGGCCTGTACCTATAGATGTAGTGACTTGTAATTAGCAACCTCAGCTGTCCCACAGAAATTTCCCTTTTGTAGGTAATTATTCTCTGTATTTCCTTGGATGAGATGGGAACTTCAGTTTTTCCCTCTAGTCCAATTTCCAGGTCTGCTACTAGCTTTATTTCAGTTCTTATTTCTCTGTAACTTTCCACCTAAATGTCCCTGCTGCTATACGGAGACCAAAAAAACCAAACTGAAGCAGAACAGGTCAATCAAGTTGTTTCCAACATCTGGTGCCAGTGTTCAGGCTTTCACATTTGCAATCATCCCCTTGGGCTTGTTTATGGGCAGCCAAGATATTTTCCAGTTTTTATCTCGTGATTTTAGGAAAAGCTGCATATAAATAAACAGGCAGCTGGCAGAGCTCTCGCTGTGTAGCCGTCTGATTGCTGTGTGCTTTGTGAATTGTTACTGTTGTTGCTGTTTGGGTCCCAAATAAGCAAAGTGCATTTGTAAGTGTCTGAGCTTTGCCAGACCTTCGGAGCGTGGCATGGGACAGCCCAGCATCAGGTTCCTGATCCTTTTTTTGTCTGGAGAAGAGGAGCAGACGTATGCCATCTACTGTTCGTATTTCACATGACACCTGCAGGCCCAGCAATCTGCATTGGAACAGTTACGTAATAAAGTGCTGGTCTCTTGTTTGTTCATGCTTTCTGTGGGGGGAATGGAGCAGCAGCCTTGGTCCTGTCCAGTTGCGTCCTAGATGAAAAGCTCGCACCATGCTCAGTTTGCTTAAGTCAAATGGGCATGTGCTTTTTTTCCAGGTAGACAATGACCTAGAAAAAAACATGAATATCTGTAGGAGAAAAAGGCATGGAGCACCATGATACATTTCTCATGTGCTGTAAAGGAGAAACCTCTCTCTAGGAACGAATGTGGGGTTTAAAACAGGAACATTTCAAGTCCTGACTCTGTCCTCTCAATGTAGGAAAGTATTTCATCTGTCTCTCAACTCCTGCTGTTCGTAAAATGGATGTAAGAATATGTGCTGACCTACTCATCCCATAGGAACACTGAGGAGTTACTTGCTTGCTGCTGTGAATGAGTAAATCTAATATTGAAGTTTATAATTATTACAAAGAATGGCCTGTAACATAGTTTCCTTAACTGTAAACATGTTAATGGTATGAATGAAGATTTTCAAACGTGGGACTATGCAGCTGCCTGTTTTCATCTAAGCCACGAAGTGAGCCTTTGTCTCAAACAAGTGATAAACAGTTAAAGCCCATCAGCTCAGGGTAGTAATGTGCTGCTCTGTCTAGTAGCTTCCCTCAGTCACCTTCCTGCCTGTGTTCCAGCAGCCAGGCAGGAGCTGGGTGAGGCTGGGAGAGAGGCATCTGCCGGCAGGGACACAGGGGAGGAAGGTAGATGGTACGTGAAGGGATGTCCAGACTAGATGCTGATGGTGGGTATCCTGGGAAGGAAGTCTGAGAGCCTCTGGCTCACTGCACAGAACAGTGACTCAGCTGATTCAGGAGACCTTCTCAGCCATGGATCTCTTGAGTGACTTCAGGCAAATCATTTAACCTTTCTGTGATTCTGATTACTAGCCAAAAATTCTGTATACCTTGGAAGGATGTTGCTGGGGTGGGAACACATTGGCAGTATGTGCTGCTTAGACATGTATTTACTTTGTTGGCTATTTATAAGTAGTGAAAGGGAGAGGGGCAGCCGAACTCCTTGTTTTATCAGTTCACTGTACTAATTAGACTAAAGAAAAAGAAAAACAAACAAAAAATACCCATCAACATTAATTCTTTCAATTAAATACACAGTAGAAGACAGAGTCTTGCTGGCAGCTCATGAATCCTTTTTCTACAGTGTGCACAAATTAGAGGGAGTTCAGAGTCTGCAAGTATTAAGGAATCTTATTTGAGAGCAACAAGCAACAGAGCTCTCATTATTGCTGCAAATTCAGCCACCAGCACAACACCACTTGCCATTAAAAGGAGTACTGCCAGGACAGGAGAGCTTAATAGATAAACAAAAGGGTGAGAAAAGTATGACTTATGACTTTACCATGGATTGATATGAGAGATGATGTCATTGAAGGCAATTAAAATCAGCATTGTAAGGTGCCTGCACAAGGGCACCACTGCAGTTACCTGCATAACTTTGTGATGCTTTTTGATGTTTGAGTGCTCAGTTGTACCATGCCAGTGTTGCTGTGCGCTGGTGCAGCGTGCACTGCCGTGCTATTCCAGCAGCTGCCCAACACCAGACATGTACACTTGGCAGTGTGCATCAAAGATTTCTCCTTGTATTAGTTCCCTCCTCTCATCAAACACATGCACAGGGAGCTTTAAACTGAGTTTGATTATGCTGCCTGTGCTAAAATATTGTATATTAAATAGTTACTGGATAAAATACTGAAACCGTCCAGGAAGCAGGGTCCAGAACTCAAATCTCCAGCCTCTTGGTGAGTGCTGTAGATCACAATAGTTAGAGCCATGTTGCCTCTAGTATGCTTTTTCTTCATCCTAGTAAATCTTTAAGATCTTTTTCTATAGTGGCACAGTTTCAGTACAAAGAGTATGATTTCTTTTTTTATGGTACAGAAAAGACAGCACTGCATTGTCTTTCCCTGCTCCTTCCTTTCCCTCTCCTCATCTTTCAAACAAAGGGAAGTGGTGACTGTCATGAATGGCTCAGTCCTGCTGTGGTGGATGTGCTTTGTTCTGATGTTGGCTACAGCTGTGAGCCCTCAGATGTTGTATGACTGTGAGTCTGACTTACAGCCTATTTTTAAGGTGACCAGAGAGCAAAGAGCTGTTTGTCAGTAGAGTAGTGTGAAAAAGTCAGGTGAACCCAAGCTGAGAGCTATGGGTGATGAACAAGGATCGTACTCTGTGTTTGACTTTTCACAAGATTTCCAGTGTAGATGTTGAAGAAAAAACTGCATGCTAATGTGAAAGTAAAGCAGTAAAATTATTCTGTTGCTGCCAGATATAATCATGGGTTTGTAGTGCTCTGTTTTCATTAGTGTAACAAATCACTGTTAGTGACTAGATCTGCTTGTGTAATTCATGAGTTACGCTAAGGAAGTCTTTACAGTGAGACACATTTTTAACAAAAAAGTGATTAATCATGGAAAAAAACAGAGTGGAAAATAGCAATATTTCATCATTTGGTATCTTGAGATTAAGATGAAGCACTTCTTCCTTAGAATTGTCTTAGTCAGATAAATAATAGGGTTTGTTGTAGGGATACTTGGGAGAGATATGGTGGCTTCAGTAATACTAACTGCATCATCTAGTGAACTGTTCTCACCTTAAAATCTATATGTGGTTGGCTTATGTATAATACCATGAGGCCAGAATCCACTTCTGCCTGTTATTGGAAGGTACTGTTTATTCACAGTGTCGTAACTTCTCCATCCCCTCTTCTTTTTTTTTTTTTTTGACAGGAAGACCATTGGAGTTTTCTGTTGTGGACCAAACAAAATCTCTAAGATACTTCATAAACTGAGCAACAGCAGCAACTCCTATGGGACAAGGTTTGAGTACAATAAAGAATCCTTCAGCTGAAAGTCTGTTGGACTAGCAAGACTCTCCGGAAGATAAAAGTGCAATTTTTTGTTTGTACAATATAAAAGTTCAGCTGTGGTTTAAACAGACAGAAATGTACCAAAGAATAGCACAAATGTTTTTATTTATGATTATTTAAGACTGATTGATGGAGCAGTATACCAGCAATTATTCAGTGCTTTTACTCAAATGTGCTCACACAATATTTGTGTTGGGAGTGATTCTTTGGATTTGTTTCTGTTAATTAAAAAGTACAGAAGCTGGGGAGAGACACAATTGCTTCAAAAGCTGATGGAAGAAGAATCTGTGGAACGTTTGAACTTCTTCCACTTCAGTCCTCTGAAGCTTTATCAGTAAATGAAACCCCAGGTTAATCCAAGTGGCAAAACATAGTGTATTATAAAGACTCTTGCTTTTGTTGGTATACAAATCTTATGGCTTTGGGGTGAAAATACTCCATATTAAAGATTTTATTATACATTGCAGAACTGGGATTCTGTATTTAAAATATAGAGTGTTACTCTTGCTAGTCTACTTCTGTAATGAAGTTAACCTAAGAAAAAGTGATCACGATTTTGTAGCACCGGTGGGCAGCCTCTGCTGTGATGTTAGTCACAGCCTCTTGGCAAGCACGCATCTGTACGTTGAGAACTCTGTATCTTGCATCAATTCAGCATTCAGTGAGTTTGCAAAATAAGTATGATTTATGCAGCCATAAAGATGGAGCAAGAAACGCAATGAACAGGAGCAGACAGGACCTGAAGTTTTATTACACCACACATTCAACGTGGAAGTTGCACTCCCTCTGCACTCACATGCCCTGAATGTCAAATACTTTGAGCTTTCAGATGCTCTGACTGATTAGTTTACAACACAGCAGGTTGAAATCCAGTTTTACTGGTCCCAGAGTATGTTTGGTTGACTGTGATCCTTTGAGTATCTTCCCGGAGCCACCCTTGTTCGCCCTGGTGATACTGAAAGTAGGATGAGACCAGATCTACAGCAGAGTGAGAACGAACCCCTCAGCTCTATGCTTCCTTGGCTAGAAGGATACGTGTGCAGATGGAAACCTTGCAGGAGCTGCAGTATGCTTTCAGTATGTTCCAGAGAGGAAGATCTGAAACATCCAAATTTAAGCTCTCCTTCCCTTCTCCCCACAACTGTTTTCTGCCCATAATTGCCATGGGAGAGCTAAAGGTTGAAACTGATGCTTCATAACATTTTGGTTCTGAGGAGCACCTTTTTTTTCTCCCTTTTCCTTACGTTGCTGAGATGAGGGCATTTAAACAAGAATCAGACACTTAGCTGGCATAAATAGGCACCACTCTAGTGCCTCTTAGTAGAGCAGCATCGCTTTAACATGCTGCAAACCTTCCCTTGATCTCCAGCAGAGGCTTGGGAGCAGTACAGTGTAGTGTTTGCAGCATACACAGGCAGAGGCTGGTTTAAGAACTCTTGTGCCTGTGGTTCCCCTGTATTTAGGGCAGTGCATTTGATTTCGTTTACATCTGTCCAAGGAAGATCTTTTTTATCGTAGTGAGAAAGGCACTAAATTTCCACCCAGGACACAAATTCTGTACGAGAGTCTGCAAGTATCAGTGTCAGTGTTCAGAGGAAAGAATTTTTCTAGTAGGTGGTGTATAGGCATGCTGTATGTGTAACTAATGAGAATGAGTTTGGTCTTTGCCTTGGCAGCTTCTGTTCAGGAGTTGTACTCAGTGAGCAACTGAGTGGTGAGGGGGGAGGTGCATCAGTGAAGCGACATGGAAATGTGTTCCTCAGTGTCCAGACTTGGCACTGAAGTTTTTACCTCTGGCTCTGCCCAATTTGAAATTGAGGGAGGAAAGAAAGAACCAGAGATAGATGAGTTCCTACTGACGAAAATTCTCAAAGTAGCCCAGATGAAAGAAGCTAAGATAGAAATTCAGTTGTGAGATGGGAGCCTGTAATGTAACATGTAGTTACATTACAGCTGCTGATTTTAATTTTTTTCTCTTTGGGGCTGGAAGGATCATTATTTTCGTGCTGGATCTCGTTCATCCATCACTGTAAAACTGGAGGTGTGCAGCAAAGGACTAGATTCTTTTTAATCAGAAAGATTTATTTCTAATACTGTCTGCATAGATTTTATAATAAACATAAAACTGTTGGCAAAATGCATAGATACTGGATACTTTAGGTCCTACGTTCTTTCTTTGTTTTCTGGCTGTTAGTTAAAAGCATGATTGAAATCAGGCCTGCATCTGTTACCCACAACTAGAAAGTGATCTTTTCCTCTGGTTTCAGGATCTAGTATCTCACGCTTTTTAAATACAGTTTAGAGTCATCTAATCACTATGTTGTTTGTGGTTTCACATCTCCTCTGACAGATATCAGCTCCATTACCATATAATGAGCAGCTAGTTTTGCAGTTAGCTCTGTGCTGAAGCAGATTTTATCTTCTGGCTCAGCTTCTGTATAGGTAACACTTCATAATTAAAATAGTAATACTAGTACTGTGCTCTTGTTCTGCATTGTAGCAGGAGTTGATGCTGCTTGTAGTCATGTTAAACATATGATGTTACGTTAAGCAGTGCTGTCACAGCAAGATCTAAGCAGATGTAGGCTGTCTTCTTTCTCTCTTTGTGCTGTATCTGACTCAGCTGACCCACTTGTAAAACAAGCTCTGGACTGTCTGCCTTTCTGGAGTGTTTTGAGGCTTAATTAATGTTTTGGGATCATTTTGGTACACAAGCAGTGAAAAGATCTGTCTAATTGCTATGCAAATGTACCTGTGTTTTATTTTGGGTAAACCTTTCTGTTGCTGATTTGACTAATTGCTAGACTAGGTGAGGAAGAGTTTGGGGAAAGTCTGAAAGCTTCAGTTGCTTTTTCCTTTTCCTTGAGCTATGCTTCTGTAAGAGAGGCAAGAGGTTTAAGGGTTGTTGAGTGACTGTGATTTGGCTTCAGGAGTGGCAGATATTGTGATAAACACAATCTTTCTACAGGCTGTGTTGTCATTGCTCTTTCTGAGTGTCTCTCCAGCTTGCAAAACAGAGTCCTCTTTTAAACTCCATTGCTTTTTTATCTGTTAGCCAAGTGTATGTAAAAATATAACTCAGTTCCAGACAAGTAAGTGAAGGCTGACAGCACAGAATTTCACATTTGCAGATCAACTGGATTTACATAATTGAGCATCACTTTGTACTTTAAACTGTGTCCTGGGAGTCTGTCCTGAGTGTCCTGCTGGCAGAGCAAGGATCCTGCCCTGTATTCTCCCAGTTTTCACTCAGTCTTTCACAAAGCTGCAGACCTCTCAGTGTTTGCTCAACAGGATCTTTGTGTTTTATTCATCAGAATTGTTTCAGGACTCTTTTTTTAGACCAGGAATGTTTCCATACCATGATGGAAACCAAGCCTTTCCCTGCAACAAGAATCCAGCAGTGTGGGACTCAGGGCTTTACACAGCTAACAGCAGGGTTAATCAGATGTACCCAAAACCTATTCCCACATCACTGAAATTACTTATGTGACTAAATGCCCACTTCCACAACAAAGAACAGCAGAGATGAGCCCTGATGTTGCGTGGGAAGGCCTGGTGGGGAATGACCTTCACCACTGAAGTCTGCAGAGCATCCTGTCCCTCCACAATGATTATTCTAGCCTTGAGTTTGGAGCAACACTTCCGTGTTCCAGTATGTGATACTACTACTAGCATGTGAATTCTTCCTTGGTCTTTCTTCTCCTCTTCTGCGAGACAGGACTGAAAGCAGTGTGAGAGCTCACAACAGACAAACAACCTGGTCTAGGGGAAGACACCTAGCTGATGACTGCACTGCTTAGGTTAGAAAGGTTAAACCAAATCCATTTTTCTGCAAATTGCTGATTGATTTGCCACGACAACAGTTGCTGCAAAGGAAAAATAGATAAGCCCTCCATCTGGAGACTCCTGCCTACACAAGCCTGTTGTGAAGATGTGTATGAAAGGACTGCAGACATCCTTATTACAAGGGTATGTCATGATAGAACAAGGGTAACGTATTTAAACTGGAAGAGTGCAGGTTTAGATTTGATATTAGGAAGGAGTTCTCTATTGTGCAAGTGGTGAGGCACTGGAATAGGCTGTCTAAAGAAGTTGTGGCATGCCTAAAAGTATTCAAGACCAGGCAGGACGGGGCTTTGAGGTCCGGAAGATATTTCTGCCCATGGCTGATGGATTGGAACTAGATGATCTTGAAGTTCCCTTCCAACCCAAGCTATTCTATGACTGTGATTCTGTGATTCCTGTTATTTCAGTTTCCACTGCATCCCGATCTCGGGCTTGCTCTTTCAGGGCTGAATCCCTGTGGTTTTCTTTGATTGCAGCTCTTCACTCACCTTGTTAGCAGATGTGTCTTGCAGGTGAGAGAAGTGCTGCATATATTGGCACCCGTGCACTGTCTGATCTAAGCATGGAACAACCTGTGAGCACTCTTTACAGCCAGTGGAAGTGCAGGAGCTGCCCATTTCCTGCTAATGCCTCTAGCACATACCCGGGAAAGAGATTTGGAGGTGGCTGAGAGAGGGCAGATAATGCAAGGAGCAGACCAAGCAGTGTTGGGAACAGTAATTCAGCTGTAACAGCCTAACAGAGCGGAGAAGTAATGGTTTGGTAGGACTTGGAGAACAGCAGCCTAAGAGGAAAACCCCTACTCCACATTTAATGCACCAGGTTATAGTTTCAAACCACAAGACATGGCTTAGGGGAAGCAGACATGAGGCTGAAGTCATTGCCTATAGCAGTTCAAGGACTGTAAGTCAGAAAAGAGGCATAGTTATTAAAATGCAATGTTTAGTTTTTTTGAAAAATAAAAGTGCTCCTAGGGAGATTAATTTTCACTTCAGCCTGGCAATCGTTTCATAAACTCACCAGTTTGATATAAGGCAAGGTGGGTCTGTTCTTCTCTGGATTATGCATTTAATTTTTCTGCCGATTTTCCATCCCTCACCATTTAAACCAGTTTTTATTGTTTTAGCAAAGAGGATTTAACAACAAGGTTTGATCAAAATGCCGTTGGTGCCTGTGCTGAGCTGAAGTTTTCTGCTATGAATGTACATTTTTCAGGGATATATATATTATATAGCTGATGACTCAACTGTAAACAGTGATTTGGGATTTGCATTCTTTCTGCTGTCGGTGTATTTCATTAAGGCCACTACAGTGATGCACTGGTGAAACGTATGGAGCTGAAATGAGACTTCATTCCCACAAAGAGCCTGGTATTTCAGTGCCTGTACTAAGCATAGTAAATCCTAGAAACTCTGGAATTTCCTTTGTAGGCACAGTAGATTAATTAGCATCTTTTAAGGTTAAAAACCCTGAGTCCTCTGCCGGACTGACATGTATAATGAATGCTCTGACACAAAGCTTTTGAGCAATGCTTCTCCTTAAAGGGCTGGATGAGGATATGTGACGGTTTAGTGTCCTGCTGATTGTATCACGCGTGTTGTAAGAGGGATGGGATCCATCCTGGTACCAAGGAATGCTGTGCACTTCCTCTGATGTTATGAATATCTCTAAACTTGCACTGGATCCTCAAGGTTTGCTATTCCTGAAGTGTTAAGTTCTCTAGAGGGATCCTATTTGTAAGAGACAGGTGCTGGGTCTATGCTAAGAGCAGTGGATCTGTCCCATTATTACATGGGCACAGAGAGAAAGCTGGAAAAAGCTAATTGTCCCCATCATAAATCGCTTCTCAGCAGAGCCCTTGGATGTGAGGGAAGGCTGGTCCTGAAGCTCCAGGTAAATTGCTGTCAACCGTGGAGCAACCCAAGGAGGGCAGGGGAGGATGATGAATGCCAACAATAAACAGGGTAAAATATTTTGTACCTAGGAGCCAAGGGGAGGGAGGAGACATCCTTCTTAGCTTCTCAATTTTAGAAGTTAAAGCAAACCCCATTTTCTAGATGTGGATGCAGTCTCCCTGGGGGTTGAGAGCTAATGTAAGCAAAGACGTTGCATTTCCATGCAGAACTCAGTGATAAAGCCCAGAAGAAAACTAGTATATTTTAAAAAAATAGAAAACTAGTATAGAAGAAAACACCCTGGAAATAAGCAATTTCTTTGAAATAAACCCTTTACTCTTTCAAGTTAACCTATTTCTAAAAACACATCTATTTTGCAGCTGTGGAACTGGGAAATAGCTTTACCTGTTAACTCCTTTTCACCAAAATACTGGAGTGTAGAGTTCTCTGTGTCAGCTGTAAGTAGCTTTGACAGTTTGATAAATAAATTTTGTGTTTGTTGCTGCTGACCCTAGGAAGGGACAGCCTTGAGGATGAGAAGCAGTGTTACATAAATGTCTAGTGTACATAGCGACGCTGAGCAGGGAGACGCTGCGCTGCTGCATCGCTTTTGGTGCACCAGTCACTCATTAAAATTCTGTCATTGCGAGGTCACGTTGCTCATCTCATGCTCTGCAACCCTGGGGAAGAAATTTGGATGAGAGTTGGGGGAGGAAAAGCGAAAACTTCCTCCTTGTGCTGTAACCAAGAATATATTCATCGACAGCAGGGCACGTATTTTGATTTCTGAAGAGCGTGCCCTTTCTTTTTCAGAGATGACGGATTCCCTCCTGGTGCTGTGTCATGGTGTTTGCATGTTAGAAGTGTAACACAGTGGTAACGGGTTGCTTCCAAGTTGAATAAATAACGCCTCCGAGCTTTTGCTTCTCCCTTTAATAGTCTGAGAGAAATGCAAAATACCAGAGTATATAGAGTGGACTGTGTCCCAAGCTGCACTCGGCACAGACTGGTTAGGAATGCTCACTGCAGCTCTGCTAGCTGCTGGGAAGAGGCAAGGCCAAGGTTGTGGGTTCGATCCCCAGATGGGCCGTTCACTTCAATGATGATCCCTGTGGGTCCCTTCCAACTCAGACTGTTCTGTGATTCTGTGTAACTGTTTTAAGGAGAACAGATCAGTGATACATGATCTGCAGTCAGAAGCAGGCCAGGTCACCACACTGGCTGTCCCATCTCTGAACCATGGTGAGTCAGAGCCAGTCCTACATATGCTTTGGCAAAGGGAGAGTCAGGGGCTCTTGGACTGACCCTGCAAGGTAAGATAAAAGGTGATTTAGACAGAGCTGGACGAGCCTCCAGTGTGCACTTTCAAGCTTGGAGCTCAGAGCTGTCATACCTGAGGGTGAATTGTGTAGGCAATGAGCTGGGCTGACCTTTGAGTACAGTCACAGTTGTATGGTTAGCTGAAGGTATGGGCATACCCTGTGTATTTCTCTAGCCTTGCAGAAGCATATTGCTAGGGACAGGGAAGCAGGTTATGTTATTGTACCTCATTAGGTGTTAGATGCTTGAAAGCATGTACTGGCTAGAACAGATGAGGATGGTGAATGCCAGCTTCCACCCACAACTGAATACACTCTGCCCATGTTTGCAGTAGTGTTCATCAGGAATAAATGGCAAAATCTCAGCAGAGAAGGCACAAGTGCTGTATTTTGCTTTTACTGTATCAGACCAACATAATTAACTGTTAAAAAATATTTGCTATGAATGTGAAGATTCCCCCAAGACATTATTCTTTTTGACTGCTTAAGCTCTAGTGACTGTTTGATACACACTTTTTGACAAAAACGTAATGCCCCAAAGCTTAAAAATGTGGCCGAGATAGAACTCGGCAAGGGATCTCCACCTGATAGTGAAATATCATTGTCTCTTGGAGCTGGAATGCGTTTGTTCTTCATTCATCTTGGTCTGCTCCGTCGCCATGGAAGATTAGATGGAGCTGAGCTTTCAGATCCTTCTCTTCCTCTCTGCATATGACCTCAGCCTTCATCTAGAGGTGTGTTTGAACCTTTGAATCACTGGATACATCATCACCCATGTGTCACATAGTCCTTTTGGGCTCTTCCTCCCTCCATTGCACTAATTTTATTAAGAGGCTTTTTCCAGCCCCTGTTTCCCATAACTCAGAAAATGCCACTTTGGGAAATGCAGAGGCCCTCATTTTAATCACAGCATACACCAACTTTTATAATGCTCCTGGTGTACACAACCAATGGGCCTCTTGTAGTCTCTTTGATTAGCTTCAGGGAAATGAGGGGTGCAGCATCCCAATGCTGGAGATGCTTTTGGCAATGAGAGGAGGGGCAGTGCTACAAGGGCAGCTATGCAGAAAATGAGAAAACTCATAATAGCAAAGATAATGTCGTCTTGTGAATGAGAATTGGGGATTTGGTTTTGCAAAAGTCAGGTCACTTGTGGCTACCACTGAAATGAAGTCATGCTTCTGCTTTTGCGCGTAGGCATTTCAGGACACTGGGCAGTGATGGAAAGGGTTTCTTTATTTCAATTACATTCACTGTTTCCATACAGCCCCTACTTTATCAACTGCATATTATTTCCTTCTTTCACTGATTAAATATTTCCTCGCCTGGTTTCTTTGCTTCTGGGAGCTTGAGAGCTCATTATTTATAAAAGGGAAAGAAGAAGTATTGTGCTGTTAAGCAGACAGCTCCCAACACATATGTTCAGCGCTGTATCTTTGAGAGGGAGGCGCTGATGCTGCTGCAAGTGCAGAAGGGCAGAGCTTTCACTTAGATGTGGTCAGGACCCTCTTCCAGGCTTCATGTATTCATGAAGCTCTGGGCCTATTAATTAGCTTTTTCTGAAACAGGTACCCTTAGTCCAAATGTGCCAGGTTGTGAAACGAAACCCTTACTCCCACTGAGTTTTTCTCTCCCTGTGTTCCTTCTGATCATTTGCAGGAGCAAATTTGATGGAACATGTTTGGGTAAGAAATGGTTCTCTTGGTCTGTGGTAGTTGAGAAGAAAAGTCGTAATTGGAGTATCGTCCCTCAAACTGATGTCCAAAAAAGTATTTTGAATGGCCCAGCTGTATTAGTTCCATAATGTGTATATGGGCAGTTTCTTTCAAGATGTATGATTTTACACTGTTTTATGTAAATCTAATTTCATTTTCAGAACCAACCAAACAAAAAAATCCCAAACATCTTTTTTACATCGAAAATGCTCATATGTCCAAAACACATCTGTTTTAAGAGAATTCTTCCAAGATTCTTGAGAGAAGAGTGGAAACTACCTTGAAAAACTCTTACTTTTTAATAACAAAACATTCTTCGGTTTTGGTTTTTTTTCTTTTCTTTCCATCCTTCATTAGTGAAAAAGTACAGTTCAAACTGAACAATAACACCACAGTCTAAACTTCAGCAATTCAGTATCTTCCTTTTTAAAGCAAGGCATCTCTCCAGGATCATGTCTACACTGTCATCTGAACCTTGGAGGCAATGTCTGTAGGAGGTGTAAGCTTGGGTTGGTGTGAGGAAGAAGACAGGATGCATTTTTGTCTTACTTTGGGTAGTTATTTGGGACTCAAAAGCCATGTGAGAGTTTGGTGTGGTAAACAGACAGGAACTGGAGCCACTGGTGCAAGCGTGAGTATCCTGAAAACACTGTTATCCCACTACTCAAATTAATCAAAATCCGGTCTCAGGAAGGAAGATGGGGCCACGAAGAAAATTTTTGCCATCCCTAAAATTTGGAAAAAGCAATAAACTAAGGTCAACTTTCCAATTTTTCTTTTAAGAAATGAGCCTTGGAAGTAGTTATTAACAGTTAACTTGTATAATGTGATAGAAAAATTCATGTCTTTTCTGTAGCTGTGGGTCTTGGCTTTTTCACTTCTGACCACACTCTTCCCTCACTCTTCCCTGTCCCAAAAGAAAGAGACCAGAAAATTTCTGAAATTCCAGTTCTGTAATTATATATCTTTTCCACTAGAGGTGAAATAAAAATAATTTCTTAAAAAGGAAGGGGACATTTACTTTTTATATCGCTGTACAACGTGCAAGATAACCATTTTGGAAAGTATTCACATAAATGTCCACAATTTTGAGTACTCAATGTTCTTTGCAGAGGTGCCTGTTTATATTAATGTAATTTCAATCTGTTCTTATGTTTTTGTAGATCAGGATGTGATACAATTCTTTGAAGAGAAATGTCTTCTTAGTTTCCAAGTGGAACAGAAAGCAAAATTTGGTCCTGAACTTTCATTTGTAAGTTTTTCACCCAAGCTTGACTTTTAGAAAAAGAATAGTACTTAGTGGGTTCATGTCTATAACAAGTCATACTCTCGTCATATGAAACAGCCCATTTTGTAGCCTCAGCTTGCTGCCCCCCAACACAACAGAGGAACTGTGTTTCACTGACTGGAAGGACTTATATAGGTCTCTTTAGCCTCATAAACCTTCAAAGAGTAAGCAATAAGCTTTCTGACTCTGTTATTTCCACTAAAATGGAGGAAAATTTTAACCAATTTTCTCTATAGTAAGGCAGAACTAGAAAACTGATCATTAAAAAAGCCCCAGGTTTTTATTTTCCTGTTTTTCCTGAGTTCTTTGGAGTTTATTTCTTTTTCTCTTTTTCATGAGTCATGTGCAGAACTCTTTTCCCACAGTGTCCCTTTCTTAGTTACAGAGTGTTGTGAGGGTAGATGAAATCCATTGGCTAAAAAAGGGCTCAGACAGGGAAGAACTTCTGAGCTTTATCCCATGTTCTTACAGAGTTCCCCTACAAACCAGTCGCTCTGCGTAGGATTTT
The DNA here is from genome assembly GCA_013398015.1 of Oreocharis arfaki. Taxonomy (NCBI): domain Eukaryota; kingdom Metazoa; phylum Chordata; class Aves; order Passeriformes; family Paramythiidae; genus Oreocharis; species Oreocharis arfaki. The sequence continues at coordinate 661,528 of VZRR01003432.1, read as the reverse complement.
CAGTGTAATGTGAAGAATTCAAGTTCGCTGAGATTTTTATACCAAACTGCATTAAGTTTCTTTCTAAAATCCCATCTTCTTTTTGCCTACCGGTAAAACAGGAACAGTCACACCGGAAAAGAGTTTGGATTTGCCTGGCAAATAGTCCTTCATTTCAAATTTGTTTAGTTAGAATACAAAATCCTGATTGCAGTATGAAAAGGAGGCTTCTTTCCCAAAATACACTTCTGAATTAGCCATTTTATCCTAATGGCAGTCCTGACAACTGAAGTATTTGGCTGCTGAGTTCTTTTGCTGTTCAGATGGTACTTTTACATTCTGTTATATTAGCAGGTCATCTTAATGTGATTTTATGTCTCTTATTGTATTTGACAAAGCACCATATGTTTATACATCATGTAATTATGGCACTGTACTCTAAAGGTATTTACTTTACAGGAAGCTTCGTGACTTTGGAATAAATAACCGTTCCAAGACTGAGCAAAACATGGTTGAGTTGCTGTTTGTGACCTGATTTCAGTTAATGATGTACTGCCTTAATTGTGGAGGCATTGTGTGTGTGCATGTGTGCGTGTGTATTACTGCTGGTAGGGGAGGCTGGGATTTCACTCCTTAGCAGAGGCTCTGATACTCTTTATGATGCCCTAAACTTGCTGGAACATCCACATAGCATTCACAGATAAGCTGCAGGAGAGCCAGGCTCGTCTGGCATGACAGCAGGAAGTTGGGTAGGATACCTAAAGTACCAGAATTGTACTAGGCACTCTTGTTTAGCCCACCAGAGTCATCTTCTGCCTTAGAACATGAGGCACGTGCTTACTCCGTGTGTATCTGTGGCTGTGAGACCATCTCAGAAGCGGAATACACAATCTCATCCTCATCATCTCACACACTGGAATTTAGAATATCACTCGTCTACACTCTGTCTTTGGAGCACAGAGGAAGGAGAAAGCAGCATCTGCCTGACCCTAACCCATCAAAATCAGTGTTGAGCAAAGTTCCTTCCCATATCAGAAGCGTGTAGAAATCCTTCCCACCTGTGCCGAGCACTTGAGTGCCTGACAATTGAAATGTGCTCTGGACATTTGCTTTCGTCTGCCTGCTCGGGTGAAGTATTTCAGTGTGCTCAGACCATGCTGCTTTTGATAGATGCTGCACTTTATTATGATCTTCAAGACACTGCTGATTCTACGACAGATCTGCAACAACTGGTTTAAAACCCATGATTGACTTCCCAGTAATGTGTTTAGGGGTATGTTGGGTGCACTGCAGACTAAAGCACCCACTTCCATGTTTAATGTTCTGGTGGCTGTCCACCTGATCATTTCTGCATTTGGCAGGGTTGTGGGTTTTTATAGCAAAACTACTCCTCAAACATAGATTAATACTAGTACTCAGACTTCTCTGAGATTTTTCAGACTTGTTAGAAGTTCTGGGTAATCTTCTTTTTTTTAGAAGTAAGTAGTTAAACTGCGTATATTCATCTCAGGGTTGTATTTTTTACTTTCTCATTCCAGAGTGGTGTTGATACAGTGATGGGAAAAGGTACTATCCCTCCAGAATGAGGAGTTTAACTGCAGCAAGATTTAAAAAAACTGCAACAAGACCCTCTATATTCCTTCTCATTTATTTTCAGTTGTTAAATTAAAAACTCATGGGGACAGCTAACACTCCATTTCAGAAAAGTTCCCGTTCTGTGCAACAGCAAAAGGTGTTTATTTATACTAGATGCAGGGCCAGCAGCAGGCAGGGCAGAGTTATCAGAGGAAAAAATTTATATTTTCTAAAATTATGATAGTGTTTTTCATTAAGAGGAATGTCCTTTCCCACTCACCTTTTCCCTGGCCAAGTAATGAGGTTTGGCAAAATGTGTTTTGGCTCTTGGGCTTTGATTTTCTGTCTGAAATTTGGAGAGTTTTTATGGGAAACGATATATTTCACAAATGCATTTGATCAAGAGAGAAATCTCATTGTTCATGCAGGAAGATTATGGAAAGGGGAACAAAAAAATTTTTTTTTTCACAAAACCTGGCAGAAAATGCTGATGCAAATAATAAAGTCTTCTTACAGTGAGCAACAAAGTATTGCAGTCTGCTCTTTTCCTGATGGAAGAGGAAAACTGCTTCCTTCTCCCCTCTTCAGCTCTATACGGGCCTCATGGATCATGAAATTCTTGATAACGAGATGAGCAGAAGGATGGGCAATAGTAGGCAAAGGCTGCTCACAGTAATCTGTGAGCTTTTCTAGAGAGAAAATGAGCAGCTGTGGGCTCAGCAGCAGCTGTCTGCCTGAGCTGCATGGCAGCCTCACATGAATCCCAGCTGTTTACTGGACCAAATCTCCTAAAGTAAATGAACACCCTGCTCACATCATCGTGGCGGGGGAAGGGGTGAAAACTTTTGAAGACTTGCAGGGAGCTCTGATACACCTGACTTGGATTTTTGCGTTTTCAGGATACAAAATCGTTTCAAAATCTCTTTTCCCCCCACATTGGTGTTACAGGGAACATACTTGTTTATTTGGAGAACAGAGCATGATATGGGCTGTAAGTGTGAGTGCTGGTTAGATATGCTCTGGCTCCACTGTCCTAAATTATCTCAGCTGAAGGACCATTTGAAAAAACTACCATCTGAGGGGTACACAGAGGTGATTCCTTGCATGTTCCTGATTCTGAATACTGGAGTAAAAGGGATAAGTACCCCCTTGCTGTTCCCACCAGCCTCTGAAAGTTGGGGAGCAGCTGTGCAATCCAGTCACAACCTTGTTCACAGCAGGGAACCTGATGCTTTGCCTTAAATATGCCCTAAAGCACATTGTAAGCATGTGAATGTTACAGGAGGGCTGAGGAGTGGAACATGGGAATACTTTGTAATCAGTGCAACAACTTGGATTGTTTCTCCTGAAAACCCATCATCATTTTTTGTAAGCAAGATGACTTCAAATAATCTGCATTTCTCATCCGTTTTCCTTTTCCTATTCCTCCCAAATTTAATTCCTATGAATTAAATGGCTCCATGATTTATCATTTCTCTTTCTGGGTTCTTGTTAGGATATGCATAAGCATTAGACTGAGCTTAATAACAGTGTGCTTTCTTATCTGAAATTGTCCATTGTGGATTGATGACTGATAGTCTGAGTAACTAGCAGCTTGTCTTCCTCCCCAAAATTGTTCTTCTGGTTTTCATGAAAATTAATTTTGTTAGGCCAAAGTTTCTGATCTCTCTACAAATTAATTTTGCAAACAAGCCTTCCTATAAATTTTTACAATAGTATGTCTTCTTGTAAGAGAATGTCACCTTAATTAGGATGACTGCAGAGATTTCCCAATCTGTCATCTGTGCCCAGACTGCTAAACACAATTTCTGAAGTGACAGCCTCCCTGCAGACATCCCTGTTTGGTGCTCTAGAGTGCCATGGCTCCTAGGATGAGACAAAAGGCCCCGTTTTTAAGACTTGGTGTCTAGACTATTTGACTTAATCATATTTGTTTCACTAAAAGGGAAAAGTCTTTCTGACTAGAAGTGAGCTGATTTTCTGAAGTAGCTGTGAGGAAGACAGAAAAGCCTGGTTTTCATTTCTTCTCTCAAATGAGAGTTGTTAAAAGCCTGGTTCTCCCTGAATATTAATAAAAGGCTGATGCTTTGAAAGTCAGCCCTCTGGATTAAATAATTGCAACCAGAGACTATAGAATTAAAAGTCTAAAATTAATTTTAAAGTATCATCTCAAGTCCATGATGGTGTAAAAAAGGACATGAAGCCTAAATTCTCTAGTGGTCTGTATCTTCAGTGGTCACTGGCATTAACTGACAAGATGAAATTTAAAACAAATTGCTGCTGTTCCGGCTTGAGAAATCTTACATTTGCTTGCTCTTGTTATAAAAGACTGTAACATCATCCAGATGAAAGGGGAGCTGGAAAAAGAGTCCTTATAGTGCCTGTCTACACATGTATGCACACATATTGTATTACTTTTACTACTATAGTAAGTATGCAGTTATTTCAGTATTTATTTTTGCCGTGATTATATGTATTTTGCTATCAGCTAATTACTGTAGTAGCTCTGTTGTTCTGGGATGTGTGTGGTGCTTCATCTTAAAAACAAAAATCAAATTTTCTCATAATTGTACTATTAAATATTTCTGTATACAAATACTGTCATTTTGATAATTTGGTATTTTTCAAGCTGTTAACTGTGTGGTTTTTTCGTACAGGTCATCTGACAATGTAATCAGTCCATGGTAAATTTAACAGAGCACCACCCTGCCAATCCCCCATAAATTTATGAGAAAATGATTCAGGCCTTCAGGTTCTTAATACATATTCCTGATACTTTCAGCTCTGTGACAAAACAGCCACCACTTTTTTATAATGTTATTGCCTTTGCATGAAGGGGGTTGTAAGAAAAGAACTTAAGCTTTTAGCACTTCTTCCAGAAATATATTTTCTTCTGTGGTATGTACAGACTATTTTTTTGTAATAGGTTGTGCAAAGGAATGAAGGTGAGACAATGTTGTAAAAAATTTCCTATCGTTGGTCCCTGGTGGGTAAAAACAGAACCTGATTACAAGGAAGGCTGTACTGATTTGCAAGGCAAGGAAAGCCTTGCTCATGGCTCTGCCCTAAGAGTTAAGAGGCTCTGCAGACTACTCTGTTTATATTTATGGCGTTGTTGTCAAAAGTGCTTGGAAGGATGCACACCAGTTTGAAAACCCAGCACAGTGAAATGGTTTCACACAAGTTTTTCAGGAAACCAGAAGAAAATTCAAGCCAAAAGTATTTTAACGTTGTTTTGATGACAGGAAAATGTGTGAAAATTTGTCGACAATATGTAATTGACCTGAAAATGCCTTATTTGCTTATTATTGCGTGAGAACATTTCTTTTACTAGAAAACAGTGAAGAGAAGCAGGGAGGTGCTTTTATACACCCAAATTCCTTTAAAATCTGTGTGGCACACTCCCGTGCATACACTACCATGCCTGCCATCACCACCGCTATACCCGCCTCAAAACTGTGGGACAATCCCACCACTGGGCTCTTAGGGATCCTTTTCCTGGTCAGATAAGACAGTGCAGTCTGGGATGACAGGAGAGGGAACCAAGTTTCATGAAGATATGTGATCTGAAGTGCTAAGCCACAGTGAGGGTCCAGAATTAATGTTTGCTACCAAATTCTTGTTTCAAAGAGGATTCTTTTTTTCTGTATGCGGGGAAAGTACTTGTTTTTCTACATATTTTATTAATCGGTCAGATTTCTAGAACTTCTTGGCATCATGTGAATTCTGCATAACTGATGCCTTCAAGGGAAAGTGGTAATGGACAGACTTCTGGGGAAATGTCCATTTCTAAATGGGACGTCAGAAAGCCTAATGGGTGGAAGACAGATATGCAGAAATAAGTTGATTTTCTGTAGTTATAAGAGCTGTTTCATATCTAATTCAGAGGTTATTATAAAAGTTACAGTTAGAGGCCGTTTTTAATGGCTGCCGATTTTCAGCTCAGTGTGGATACTGATTCAAAATGACTTGCATCCATACACATGCGTGTACACAGATGGTGAATTACAGATTTAACTCAATGGAGAGGCCAGGTGCTAAAAATACAAATTTGAGTAAAATGTGGGAAGGAGAACAGGATGAAAAAGACTGACAGCTGTTCATTGTCTTGCCTTGATTAATTGTGACTCTTGACAGTCTGAGGAGGTAAGAGACCAGGCTAAAAAATGAAAAACTTGACAAAGGTAACAGCGTCTTGCAAAGGCCAGAGACATGCAAAGCTGCGTACCTTATAATGAAGCTATCAGGTATCCTCTAGATTTCTTAATTGTTTTCATTATGTGAAACAACATGGTGCTGATGTTGCAAATACTTCCCTGGATGTTTAAACTGGTGTGCTCCTCATATAACAAGTACTTTTGTATAAGCCTAACCTCAATGCCCACTGAGTGAAGGTGTATGTGGTTGCATGGTGTATGTACACCCAACTTAGATTTTCAAGCACCGAGTACTGTAATGCCCCATTTTCGGCATTGATCCTATCAGGATAAACTCCCCAAACCTGAAGCAGCTGCCTAATGGCAGTGGGAAGTTTCTTGTTTCAAGAAACCTTGTCCAGACAAAGGAAAAGTTAAAGGCAGGGTTTTGTTTGAACTCTGACCATTCTGATTCAGTGAGATCACACGGCAAGCACAGCCTCATGGCATTACCTCATTCCCATTTAAAAAAAAATGCAGCTCCAGCTTCCATCTCAGGGAAGCATTTATGAAAAAAAGATGTCCTTCAACATTTATTTTATATGTGTCTGAGCACAGGAGTAAACACAACCCTAAACATGACCCTGAGAAGAAAAAGAATGTGTCATTGCATTTGTAGCTTGCAGACAAGAAAGCACAACATCTCCTGTTAGTGCTTGTGGCTAAGAAGACATTTAGCACCATGGTGATAAATGAAGCCTCTCCCTCTTTCTGACCCATCCAAAACCTAGGTGGCTGGTCCAAGCTAACGTGCAGGGTCCCCAAAAGGCCCAAGGGAAGGCATGTCCACAGGACAATTCCTCCTGTCCCAAAACAGTTGCTTTAAGGTTGGTGCCGTCAGTCCACACCTGGTAGCTGTGTTTGCTTCCTACGCCGAAGGAACCTAAACAGCTTTGCTCAGAAAGAGAAGCAGCTGGGGTTCCATGTGCTCTGAGTCAGATACACCTCTGAAGAGGTTTGACTCCCAGCTGGCATCAGGCCACTGGTCTGAGCAGAAACACCACAACGATGGAGAGAACCAGCAGGTGTTGCTTGTGTAAATTCTGTCCTAGTTACTAGGATGAATATACACTCTGCTATCTATTCCTGGCCACAGACTATGCTGACTGTTGAAGGGCTGTATTCTTTGTTCCCTCTCAAAGCAGATGTGGTCTCCAGGTCATATGGTGAGTGGGAAAATTGCTTGGGGGTATGCCTTCAAATATGAAAGAGATAAAAATTCTGTTTCATCAGTTAGACCTCGTTTGAGTTCTCTGTGGTGGCACTTCCAGGGGGAGAAAATGGGCTGTTAGGTCCTCCACCGAAGAAAAGGGAAAGTAAAAAGCCTGCCTGGGAATTGGTAAATGATCTGAGCAGAGTGTAAACAGACTTTCACTTACAGGTCGTGAGTTTGGTCACAAGTATAAATTATGCGTTCCATGATTTTGAGGAAGAAGGGATGATCAGGAGCTGCCAAAAAGTAGGATTTAGAAGACCCGATGAGCCAAAGCTTCACTTTGATCCTTTCACACACAGTAATTTGCCACGGCTGAAGGAGGGAAGCCCAGGGAACACTGGTTATCTGTGGAGAAGACATGAACAGCTGAAGAGTTGGATCGGAAATGGCTTGTTGGCCATGTCCTTTGCAAGTGTTAATTTTTTGGTAAAAATTTCCTTGATCAGTGTGAAAATGAACTGCTGTCACCATGGAATACTGAAAAGACTGAAATAAACTTGCTTAATACAGTTAGGATTTTTCAAGCAGAACAACTTTTCAAAGATAACATCGCTTTACTGACACTGAAGTATTTTGCATAATGGCATTGTTTTTCAACAAACATTTAATCAAACACAGGAGTGGCCTTTTTGTCAGGGCAAGCACCCAACCAGGAGTCACAGCTCTGCCAGTCTGTCCCAGACTGACACAGCCATTCAGATTGTCTCAAAGCTGGACGTTTGTGACTTTTAAACTACACAATTCCAACATATTCCTGTCATGTTCTATCTCCAGGACTGGGGACCCCAGGAGCGTACCAGCTCCAGGCTCCAGCAGAAGACTCTTCCTGGGAAGCTCCTGGGAGCTTATGGGATTTTCACTCTCCCTCCATAGATTGATTTGGTCTTTGTATCTTAGATATAAAAGCCCCCATTCCCCATCCACCTGTGCTGCTGGCATGGAGAATGTAGAGAAATCTGGATTTGAGCCTGGGAAGAAAGGGGGAGGTTGGGGAAAGTGTATTTTTTTTTTAATTATTTCTCATTATTCTATTCTGACTTTTGGTTGTCAGGAAATTAAAATTAAGCTAATTTCTCCAAATCAAGCCTGTTTTGCTCATTACAGTATTTGGTGAATGATCTCTTCCTGTGCTTATCTTGGGCTGCAGAATTGAACCCTACAGCTGTGAAAGAGCAAATAAAAGAGAATTATACATTAAATCTACCAACACACGAGCCAGTCTGATTTCATAGGAGCATTATTTAATCAAGCATAAGGAATACACAGTGTTCTTTGGGTGGCATGGTAGCTTATGTTGGATCTGGGAGATTTTTGTGGGAGTTGGTCTGATAAGATGCTACAACATCGGAGGTTGCAACAGACTTGAGGAGACTGCCCATCCTGTTTCTGCAGCACACCTCAACAAGGTATTTGTAAACATTGATCAAACACTGCATGCTTGATTAGCACTCTAGTAACATGACTGAGTTACTGGAGGCCTCTAGAAATTGGACTGATAAGTTATATTGTTGTAATCTTCACTTTCTATGAGCAAGGGTTGTATCTCTGAAGAAGTTCCTCCTTTTTTCTTCCAGCAGGCCCTGACGTGCCTTGTGAGCACAGCAGTAATAACGCCTCCAAACACAGCTGCTCCGACCAACCAAGCCCAGATCTGACGGGCTTGCTGAAGATAAGGTGTCAAAAAGTCTTGAAAAGACTCAAGGGCTAGAAAAAACAAACAGAAAAAGAAAGATCATTTTTACTTGATACAATGTACTGTTAGTTTATGGAGGTTCTATAATAGATAATACTGGAACGCTGAGTATAAAGAGGCAAGAGTGGTAGAAATTGTCTGTCATAAATAGTTTTAAACAAATCTTTTTCAGCCCTGATAGTCTCAGTCTTCATATCCAAGGCTGGCACACAGTTCACTGTCCCCAGTGCTCCTTACGGTTTTGTCAAAACTTCAGACCGTAACCCAAGAAGTTTGATACTGTATAACCAAAGATCCTGCTAGCTCAGCACCCTTTGACAACAACAACCAAGGCAGAACACTCAGGGGAGCTTATGAAAAGGTTGAGCTTATTACAATGCTTTCACAAAACACTAACCCAGCCTCCAAAACTTTGCAGGTCAGGGATTTCCTGCACCAGATCTGGTGGTGGTGTGTGTAATAGTCATTGGAGGATTTTTTTTCCTTCCATCATCTTCTCAGGCTGCTCTTTGGACTTTTATCACAACTCTTAGGAGCAAAAAGATCCCTGCCTTAGCTACATACTGATTGGGGAAAAAAGTTTCCTTTCACTAATTGTGAACCTGCATCCTGTTTGCTTCAATAGTTCCTGTGTGAGAAGAGACAGTAGACAACTATTCTGTGGTCACTCTGCACAAAAATCCTCTTTCTTTGGTGAATCCAGGGCAGCTTCTCATTGTCAGATGATCATTTGCCTTCTTGCTTTGTGATATGAATGTATGTGTCTGATTTTCTTTCTATGGCTTAGTGAGTTATGGAAACCCTGCCATACAGGGCTCTCGCTTCACAACAGAGGCTGGAAAGAAACCTGTTCAAAATGCAACCAACTACGTGCTGGCTTGAATTTGAAAAACAGGAATGCTTGCTCCCTTTGGCCAAGGAGGATTTGGAATCCACATCTCTCAATTATTAGCTCTAAAGACAATTATTAGCTGTAATTACTAGCTAGTAGGGAAAAGAAAGAGTACCTCTATGGGCACCTTCTCTGGGAACTCCTATGGTGGTTTATTTTTGAATGCTCTTTATACATCTGGACTGATTTAGAGGTGCTCAACCGTATTTATTATGGTACACCCGCACAAAGGCTATATATCTTCCTGTTGTTTTTTCACTGGAGCCCAGAAAATCAACCCATATATCCTCTTGGATCATGGTGCTTTGGAGAGTATGCTGTTACATGCACTGTGCTCTGAAAAGATGCTGCCTCCCTGGGCTTGGGAAAGGGATGTAGCCAGGAAGCTTCCTGATTTGGTGTGGCCTTCTGACTATCCTCTGTTAGTATTCCGGATGGGTAGGGATGAGATTGAAAGAAGTCACAGGGTAATCTAAAGGGACTTCAGGGCACTGGGACATTTAGTAAAAGGAGTAGGTGTGCAGGTAGTATTCTCCTTGATTCCCTCAGTACTAGGGGAAAATACTGAAAGGAATACAAAATCTCAACAGATCAACACATGGCCAAGAGGCTGATGCCATAGGTGGAATTTTGGGCTTTTTGTCCACAGGGTCACTTACACTGAACCACGCCTCCTCATGCTGGATGGGGTACACCTGACTCAGAGGAAGAAAAGGATCATGATCCAGGAATTAGCAGGGCTGATAGAGAGGTCTTTAAACTAGGCTTAAGGGGGAGGGGGATAATTGGTTTCTGCCATTTTTTGTGTGTTTGTGGCTCACTGGTAGTGTTCCTCTGGATGTTCAATGGAAATGCCAGCGAGACTTCCACAATCAAATCTAGGAAGATGAGCTAGGAGAGGTTCATGTTATGGAGTCCCTCAGTCACTTTTAGGGCATCGTTAGTTGTTTTTGTAGTGGTGAAAAGTTCACAGCTCCCACAAATTTAATCAGTCTCCTCATTATTACAGCTTGGCAAGACTTTTTTAATGGAAAGGATTGTCAAGCACTGGAACAGGCTGCCCAGGGAAGTGGTAGAGTCACCATCCCTGGAAGTGTTCAAATTTCATGCTTGGGAAATGGTTTAGTGGTGGGTTTGACAGTGTTGGTTTTATGGTTGGACTTCTTAGAGGTCTTTTCCAATCTAAATGATTCTGTGATTCTATAAACTCATCCCACTGGGAGAGGGAGATTTTCTGGGAAAAAGTCAAGACTGAATCTGTAAATTTATCTGTTTCAATTTCTGAAAGAAGGAAAAAAATACAGAAAACACTTAGTCCAGGTGCTGAGCTATAAGCTCTTGGGACAGCTCTTGACAGAGCAACTTGTTTTGACAGCTACTGTTAGGTGGTGCCATTAGTCTTCCAAATTTCGTATTTGTTTTCAGGCAGCCGTGTGGGTTGTGGTCATTTTACAGCTCACGGTTCTCATGTCAGGGAAAGCTGGGTGTCTGCTCCAGCTTCTGCTCAGAGCAGCTCCCCAATAACTACACTCTAAAGCATGCCTTGGATTCCTGAGGGATGGATTTCCATACACACGTTTGAGACCACTTCTGCTTCGGCACTGTCATACATATAAAAATAAATGAAGCTGCAATTAAAATTACATGCTCTTACACACTGATTTGCTTTGCAGTAGAAAGCAGAGCTCCAAGCATCAGTTTTTCCTCAGCAACACAACTGTTTAATTTAGTGTTAAAATGCCATTTTTTCATTGGATTCTTTCCAAGTTTTATTTCTTGTAACCAGCCTCATCATGCTCTGTGTAGTCCTGCTTCATCTCTTCCGAGCTCCTGGTACTGTAACTCAGAACTGCTGCTCTTCGCAGACTCACGGAATCATCAAGATTGGAAGGGACCTCCAAGGCCATCTAGCTCAACTGTCAACCCAGCACCACCAAAATCACCCCTAAACCCCTTTCTTTAACAGCAAACAAGCAAGGTCTTGAGGGTAGGATGTGTAGATTGGGTAGATTTTGTGTGCTCATTCCTCATTCTGTCTTGCTCTCTTCCTCTGCCTTGCCTCTTTTTCCTCATCTGGAAGGTCTCCAGAAATGCTGCCTTTGCTTGACCACCCAAATATTTGCTACCGACTTTTTTTTTCTTCTGTAAATTTTTCCTATTTGCCCAGTACTTCCTGTTTGCCAATCACAGACTTTCTCTTCTCCCTTGAGTACACAGGAATCTAGCATTCCTATCTGAAGAAAAGTCTGTATTTAAATGCTAGAGTGGTGAGAAAATCTGTATCTGTATTTTGAGAGTCCAACCACTTTCCATTTGTAACCAGTTCTTCCCTTCAGATAAGAAATAGCTTAAGATCGCTTCTTCTCAGCAAGATTAACAAGGGGTTGAGTGACATCTGAGGGTTTTCTGGGCTTTCTGAACAAGGTTGAATTTCATTTGTTGTGTTGATCTTTCAGAATAATTAAGGAACTACTTTCCTTACCTCTGTGTTAAAATCATGGGCAGAATTTAATAGGATTTTCTTTCTCTGAGGACTATTTACTCCCCTGGGAAAAGGCAAGAGTCCAAGAGGCAACAGAAATTAATTGTTGAATGGTAAGTGTTTTACCGTTTCCTTCCTCTTGCAGTCCTGAAGTACGCTTCAGGATTCAGAATTCCTGAAAGTCGTGGTATTTGGCACTTTGTCTGAGTCATACAATTCTAGCAGTAATATGAGTTTGGGAAACTAATGTCTTTCATTAAAAAAATATGTATACTTATTTCTGGTCTTGATCTGGCTGTTTCAAGAGCTTATATTTCAGCACCTGGACTAAGTCTTTTCTGCATCTCATTCCCCAGTCTGTCCATATATCCAGGATTGCCCCATCTCAGGTGCAGAATCTGACATTTCCCCTTGTTGAGCTTCATATGGTTGGTGATTGCCCAGTCCTCTAATTTGTCGAGGTCTCTCTGCAGGGCCTCCCTGCCTTTGAGAGAGTCAACAGCTCCTCCCAGTTTTGTATTGTCTCCAGACTTGCTTAGGATCCCTTCCAGTCATGTGTCCGAGTCATTTATGAAGATGTTGAAGAGCACAGGGCCGAGGATGGAGCTCTGTGGAACCCCACTATTGACAGGTCCCCAGTCTGATGCCACCCCTCACTGTAACCCTTTGTGCCTGACCCATGACCCAGTTGCTCACCCACCACATGATGCATTTATCCAGCTGTGTGCTGGACGTTTTGTCCAGAAGGATCCTGCTAGAGACAGCATCCAAAGCTGCACTGAAATCCAAAAAGATGACATCAACTGCCTTCCCTTGGCCGATGAGGTGGGTTATCTTGTTGTAAAAGGAAATCAGGTTTGATAAGCAGGACATTCCCTGCATGAAGTCGTGCTGGCTCTGACCTTTGACTGCGTTGTCTTTCAGGTGTTTCAATACCTCCCAGAACAATCTTCTCTATAATGACAGGCTTGAAGTCCAGCCCTTTTTCTCCCCAGTTCTGATCACTGGCTGAGGTGTTTCATCAGATTCTGCTATTAATAGGCTAGGATGGATGGCACTGGTATCAGTAGGATCTTTTGTAACAGTATCATGTCAGATATGTATATGTATCAGACCAGAAATGTGAAAACAAGCAGGTACAATTTGGGACTACATTCAGGAAAAAATCTGGACTAGAAGGACTTTTTATTTTCTAATATGAGAGACATTTCCAGGTTATAGACAACAAATTTTACATTTCACCTTTTACATTTACCCGAAATTATAACATTACCTGGTTCTTGCAGATACGCATAGTCATACCCCAGATCTCTTGAGGGTTTAAAAAATTCTCCATTTCTGTAAAGAGGGATGAATGGGACCATGTAATTTTCTCGATTGTGCCCAATTGGTGCGTTGGCTGCAGGGTAAACTTCTAGCATGGGCCTGTGTCTTCTTAACCATCGTTCAAAAATGCTGTGGAAGAAAAAGCGTGCTAATTAATGATGGAGATTAGCAGAAATTTTCTTCTTGAAAATTAAAAGGAAGTGTTGCTTTATAAAAAAATTCTGGAGACAGAGTTGCACGCAATGTCTTGTGTTTATGTGTGTGTATTGCTTTCCAAATTTCCAGATTTGGGCTTAACCACTTCACTGCTGAGTTCCTGTGCAAGCCTACAAAAAGCAAATGCCTGTGGTGCTGCAAAGAGTCTGAATGTGCTTTTAAATTCCATAAATGTAAATCACTCTCTTTCTGTGCTCAGCAATCCATGTGGTTGTGAGGGAGAGAGAGAAATGGATTAAAGACCTCAGCCCTTCCACCTCACTCTCAGAAACATTTGTAGCTGCTTGTGAATGGTCTTGTTTCTAGCTGCTCTGTCCTGTTACCCTTCCTCTAATTTCTTAGCAAGGGTTTTCACACCTGCAATAAAATATGGTTACATCATGATCCTTTGGGCATCCCCAGAGGACTGGATGTATCTGAGGATTATGGGATAAGCTATATGAGCCCAAAACCTTGACAAAGCAGGTCAGCTCTCGGTAAAAGTCTTTCTCCAGCCAGAGCTGCTTCACTGACCTTAGTGTCTGTGCTGTTGCTTAACACACTCCTCTCTCCCAGCTGCTGTTGTGCAGCTTTATTTTACCTCTTCTTATATATGTTATCCCAGCGGTGCTGCCAGTGTCACTGATGGGCTCAGTTTTGGCCAGTGGCAGGTCTGTCTTTCAGGCAGGGAAGACAGGGAACATGAGAACAGTTTCTGAAACTTTCTGACACCTTCTGACAGAATCCAACCCTGTAGCCCCCTAACTACCAAAACCTTGCCATGTAAACACAATGGAAGCTGTTCCCCACACCTCCAGCCTCAGTTGCTCCATTCCATATTTCTCTTCCAAAATATCTTACATTACCTTTCTGTCAGCACAGGGCTGTGTGTCTGCTCTTTAACTTGGAGGCAGAAAGCTTAAAGACTGCAGTAGGGGAACAGTTTATATTGACATTTTCAAGTCAACTACTGGATGTGTTTGGAAAGCAAAATTAAGAACCTTCCAAAACATTCTCAGTTGTCCTCCCTTTGAGCTCTTTCTGCTCAACTCTTCACTCTCTTTCAATCCTCAAATCCTTTCTCTGATCCCTTTGTATTTATTCACCTGAGTGTGCCAGGTTAGAATAGGAGAGGTGGCAAAATGCTGCAGGACAAGCAGATGCAGGTATCTTGTGCTTGAAGAAAGAGGACTCCGTACTAAATCAGAAGATACTGGTGGGAGGTAATTAACAACATCAAGCTCGGGGAAGGATCACTGAATTCATTTGTCAGTTATAAGGGATAGAAATGGTTTAAAGAGACCTGTAAATTGTGGTTCAATGGAGATCTTAGCTCAACAGTTGCTCCTCCCGAACACTGGCCACTGATGGGAGGACAGGGACTTCCCCCCCTGTTCCCCCTAAGCTGTTCGATCAACCCTGTCTGGAAAAACTCTTATCTGAGTAATAATGTTTAGCTGAAGATTTCAAGTGGATAAATTTAAACAATATAAAGACTTCAACTGGAGTTATCTCAAGAAAGTTTGAAAATAATCTCTGTAACCTAAGGAGAACAGCATGAAGAAATTCAGTAATCACTGAAAAAGACATAGAATATAAAGGAGTAATTTAGCTTGAGGAGAGGTGGGATGTGCGGGAGTGTTGTACTCCAATCTTTTCCCTGCCTGTCTTTTACTCATGCCTTGTGTAAAGTGCCCTGGGTATTACGGCCTTATTTTCCCAGCAGCTGTAGATGAGAGCTGAGATAGCTCTTCTCTGCAGCACAAGGTTGTTAGAGGTACAGAGGTACCTTAGGTGTGGGAACATGGTAATATTTTAAGGAGGCAGAGATAGGACTTGTATCAGGTTTTTAAATTCTGGTGATGATCTGTACCCTAACTTTGGAATGCTCAATCTGAGGTACGTCCTGGTTTTAGAAAATGCTGAGCAGTCACAATCTGAAAATCCAGAGGGCTGATGAGCCCAAGGTTCAGAGCAAAAAGTCATCATTTGCCTGAAACAGCTTTGCAAGACATGCCCTGAAATGCAGCATCCTCTCTGCATGAGTTAAGTGTTGCTGTTGCATAAGAGCTTTCAATAAGGTTCCTTAGGCCAGTAATCTTTCAAGCAGAATGCAAATACTAAACATTTCTGTGGAAATGAACATATGTACTTTTGGATTCCTTCATTTGGATTCCTTCATTTGCAGTGTGATTCCCACATGAGGTATCAAGGTTTGCTTAGCACTAGCAGGAGCATTGAATTGTCTGCCCTGGCAGCTGATCTTCGGATTCGAATGCTATCATATGCCTCTAAATCCTGATATGATGTGTTTTGCTGATGCACAAAATGTGTTGCACAATTCATTGAGTTGTTTGGGAACAGTTCTCTCCATTAGCTGGCACAAGATCTTATCATCTTGGCTGAAACCTCTTCCATTGAACGTATCTGTATGCCACCACAGAAATCTCAGAAACATCCTTTAAAGCTTTAAGAGTCACATTTTCTTTTACTCCCTTCAGAACAGCTAGTCATGTGCATTTATCTTGTAGTAGTCTTTGGTTTTTCACTTTTGGGTTTTATTTGACACTTTGAAAGATTGGGATCATATTCTGCTTGCTAGTAAAGTGATTGGGTGAAGTTTCATTTATTATTTCAATTTAAAGGCTTGTTCCCAGCTTGTTCAGTAAGATGAACTCAAAACACTATTTTTTTTCTTGGCCAGATAATGCATGATGATCTGTATTTTCAGGAGAGTTTTCATGGATTTTTTAAATTTTGTGTGAGAAAATGGACAGATTTAGTATATCAGTAATATTTTTACATGTACTTCATCTGTTTGTATTTCTCTTTTTAAGGGGGGTGCTGCCATTTCCCTGCCTTACTCATATTTTGTAAGTTATGGAAGCAGAAACTCACTCTTGCTTTTCAAGATCAGTTCCCCAGCTTAATGGAAAAAGAAAACTCCCAGTTGCATCCAGCTGGGGAGAAAAACCCACGGACAGGGCATATCTTCAGCTGTATTTCTATTGGTAAAGTACAAATAGTTCTTCTTGGGCATCATAAGCCCTTTCATATCAGATGGTTACATTTTATGGCTCCTCAGCCAAGACCATTAACTCCCTTCATACATTTTTAGGGAAAACTGAAATCCTGAAGTAGCCTATGGCTTTTGCTGTCAGCCAGGTAGTGACACTGGCACAGTGCTCCTGCCCTTGGAGACTTAGTTGAAAAGATTTGGCCCCAAAAAAAGGATATTAGGAGAAATTAATCACACTCTCTTTCATTTCAGAGTGCTGTGACCACTGCATCAAACATTGTAGAATACTTTTTTTTTACTTCAAAAAAGGTGCTTTCTCCAGCCCTGGCTATATTTAAGGCCGTTAGCATCGAATATTTTCTCTGTCATGCAGGAAACCTCATGCCAGAAAGAAATCAGTGTTTCCATCATCAGATGTTAATCTGCTTACAGTTGACAGAAGTTTTTCTTTTCTTCCCCTAAAAGCAGTCATGTAAGTTATTTCCCTTTAGTATCTCAAAAATGTGTGCTTGTTTCCTGTTCTTTTCTCAGGAGCTACAACCTTGGAAGACCACAGGTCTGCAGAATTAATGCTACACGCGGAGAGATGAAATGCTGAGGTAATTAGCTGGTCCCTTCATGGAGTGCCAAAGCTCCTGGTAGAAAAGTCAGGTTTGTGGCAAAGCAGCAGACCTTAGCTCCCTAGAATTGTTGGTTATCTTGGCAAACCACTGCTCTTCATATGAACCTCTGCATCCTTCCCTGGACCTGAGAGCCTAACAAAGCAGGGCCATGGGGTAAAAGACATTGTCGGGGCCATTTTATTCCATATAACTAAAGGTAACTAAAAGGACATCTAAAGACTCAGGGCTCTGCTATATCCAGCCTCCATACTAATTCCGTGCCAAAAAACAGAGTACTGGACATAAATTCAGTGAGGAGAGAAATCCCTCTGGCTCCTGCAGAAATCTGGTTGGTTGCTTTCTTCCTCGGCATCTAGACAAAGAGAGCAAGCAGATAAGTAGCTATTTGTAAAGCTGGAAGTGACATTTTCCGGAGACAGAGACTTTTTTAGCGCTGCAATTCCAGCTAGACTGGCATCACTCGGGAGATGTTGGCAGTGCTAAGGGAGCAGATGGGATGTGAGCGTGGTGGGAAGACAAGGCAGGATAAAGGAAAAAAGAGGAGAGCTAACCAAAAGTTGTTGGGAATTTTATTCAGAGAATGGAAATGGAAAGAACCTGGCCTGGAATTAGCAACAATAAACTATAAATCCTTGAGGATGATAGGTCTACCTATCACAGAAGGGTCACAGGCAATCAAAGCTTAAGAAAGTTTAAAACATAGAAAATAACTAAATTAAATAGAGATTAGTCTTCTGATAGCCCTAATGCCCTTTGTATTTCTTCAGCAGCAAGCAGAAGTGACTTGGAAAGGGTTTATTCAACAGCATTGGGCAGATTAAAAAATAATTCTGTCTAACCTAGAGAAAGTACTGTTTGTGTCTGGAAGGCTTCTTCCTTCTCTTAAAGAAATCAAAGTCCCCAAACTGAATGTCCCAAATAAGAGGCCTAAGAACTGAAAGAGACTGGAGAATAATTTGAATTTTGAAAGATGCCCTGTCTCACATTTAGTGCTCAGAAAGGCTCAGTCTCTCTAAAGTGCATTTCCAAAGTAGAAATTCTTTTGTAGTGGGTGTAATATTAAAGTAATTACTAGATTATGATAATCAGCACCGTGTGCTAAGATTATTTTTGTGGTAGGAAATAGAATTTTAATATTGTAGAATGGGTTGGATTTAGACAACCACAGATTAAAATAAGGCCCAGCTTTGTGTTTAAACTTTGGAAAAATTGATCATGGGACATGAAAAATTCGCTGTCACTTAAGCCATCTGATTCAGTCAGAAGCCATGTTTGATGCAGAAATAGCTAAGGAAGGTCATCTGGTCAGAAGGATTCCCAAAAAACATACAGACAAAAAATATTTTTTCTGTATATTGGAGAATTTTTAGAGACTCTTACAGGCCTCATTTTACACTACACAAAATAGACAGAAGATAAAAATAACCTACCTAAATTCATACCAGACTCACTGTGGTGGAGCGGGACCTCAGCTGTGGGGCCAGTTTGTACCAAACTGTGGCACCCCTAAGAGCTAGGTTACACCATTGCAAAGCATGGTGTCTCGATTTTATCTAAATTTTTTGCTATATATCTATATACGGGCCACTGCAACTGCTGATGAGCTCAATACTTGGGTGTACCAGCTCTAATAGGTTCCAAAGAACTGGTATGTGGTACAAAGTAATAATGACGCCCACCTGGTATGTTGATGCTTTCTCAGTTTAAATTTTCGTTCAGGGAAAATATACTTTGGTTTTGCAAAACGTTTTAGTGTGGTACAGTGAAAATTAAAGCCATCTATAAAAGACACGGATATATCACTTCTATTTAATTGCATATAAATAGACTCAAGCACTTTCTTTGTTCTGCTCCATACATACCGGGTTATACAAAATGAAATTAAATGAGCCGTAGTGGAAAATTAATTAAAAAACCCAAACAAACAAATCCACCTTGGTTTAACGAGTGGTAGGAAAATAGGATTGATTTGAGGATGATTAAAAAAAAAGGCCACCAATATATATTTTCGTACTGAAAATATGAATTCATATTATTTTATGAATAATATATGCAAGGGGATTATAACTAATGAAAGGATGAGCCAAGAAATGACTGGGTTTATGTTGCCAGTGGGAAATATGAGGCAGAGTATAAAAGCCTTGCTGTGTATAGGCTGGATTTCTTCCTACTGTTCCAGATAGCATTGTACACTCTGAAAAAAGATGCTGCTCGCAGGAAGGAAATCTTAAAATCTAGAAAAAGTGGAGTAAAACACTAAGACTAGGCATTTTCTTTATCATTTTGCAAAGTGTCCCTTCAAAAGGCTGTTTCCCAAGTGTGCTACCACAGCCATGAGCAGAGGAACTCTTGACTGACTGAGAGTAAGAGGAGAAACCAGACCTTAAATATCCATTTCTAAAATTGAGCTGCCTCAGAGGCACTGGCTCATAGTGTAAACTAACTGCCCCTCCAGGAAGATTTAACAGAAAAATTTAAATCCAGTGTGTTTTATCTTGCAGTGAAGGACAGCTGGAGAGAGGTGAAGGGGGAAGAAGAGGGTTCAGTACCTCTGTATGAATTCCTCTGTCACACAACAAGGGACCAGAGTGGCACTGCAGGTATGCCCAGTGGGAGGACTACAGTCACCTTATGGTGAAGTCTCATGGTCACTCTGGCTCCTTGGCACTGCAGGGGACATGGTACGGATTTCCTCCTGCCTCCTTGTCCTCACTTTCCTTCTAAGCGTTTGCACAACTATGCCATAAGCAGGATTAAGGAACTGATTTGGTTTGAAACCAAACCTCCCCTTTATTTTCATTTGTTCTGGGATAGTTTAGGTGAGATAAATCCACAGATGTGATTCATTATTCTTTTGTGTGATGGCCAGTACCAGCACAAGGGAGAAACTGAGGTGAGCACGTCTGGGTAGCACTAATTACCGAGTAGGATTTTTCTTCTTCCTAGCCTATGTGCCAGGTCAAACTGACTTAAGGCAACATTGAAATTGTGCCCTTTGTTTCTCAATAGCCTACTAAACCTGTGCCTCAGCCAAGCCTGCACTCAGTATTAACCATTCAGCTGCTGGACGGCCACTTTGTAAGCCACTGATAGATTTGTCAAGTTCAAATCCAAAGCCATGTCCTTTGTTGTGCCAGGTTTGATGCAGACGCATTCATTCCTCATCTCCAGCTGTGACACTGAGGTGAGGTCAGACTGACCATGCCAGAAGGAAGACAGAACGTTGCTGCTTAGAGCTCATTTATACAGTTTATTTCAGTACCATGAGATCTGACAGGCTGTAGAAGAAATCTGGCAAGCAATATGTATTTGCATTTGGAAAGAAAAGAAAAAGGAAACAAACTGAGAAAAGCTGAAATGCCAGCCCAAGGACTGTGATTGCACAGTAGTCATCACTTTAAGAGTTGGCACTAGTCAGCTCGTATTGCAAAGTCACCTCAGGTAATTCCCACCCCAAGCATTTGAGAGAAAGATTGGTGCTTCAGTCCTGGAAGAGGTGCTGATGCTGAGCTGTAAAGTCAAGGCACTGCACTGTTTGCCAATGTATGAGGTTATATTGCAGTATTCTTTTTTGTTCTTTTTGTTTTAAGTTGGCTAAAGACACTACAGGGACTCTCAGGAAGATTGTAAACAAATTACACCTTCATAATGTAAGTGTCCGATTAAAAATTGAGATGCTGCCCTCAATTATTGTGAAAACCCATCCAAAACCTTTGAGGCTGTGTCCCCCAGTGGTGAATCACTGCTGAGGATTGCCATGGGTTACAGTGCTTATTCAGTCTAGTCCCAGCGGCTGGAGAGCATCCAGGTGCTTCCACCTTCAATTCCAAGCTGCAGCATGCAGCAAGCATCTTTGGACAACATCGTCTCTTCCCCAAATCCTTGCAGTACCTATGTGAAGTTACTCCTATGCCAGTCCCTGGGCCAGCCACCCAAGAGACCTGTTTATGCATGAATGCATGTGTGTGTCTGCCTGTGGGAGAGGCAGCTGCAGACTGGGGGCTCGGGTTACTGGGTAGACTGAGTGAGGCATTACTGGGGAATCCAGACTGTGCATGCATATATCTCTATGTATATTTTCCCATAACAGACTTTCATTGTGGTCAGCCAAAGAGGTAAAGAGTATGAGGCTGTTGGTGCCATTGGAATTTTGTGTGAGTGCTGCATTTCTTGCACTGATCTGTGCATCTGGTCAAGCATGTTAGCATATATGCATACACATATATATGCACTAGTGTGTGGGGGTGAGGTTGGGAATACATGCTCAGCCTCGATACTGGCTGCACCCAAGAACATGAAGCTGTGGTAGCAATACCAGCTTGGGCTTCTAGATTTGTCAACACTTAAAAGATAGACTTGCACAAAACAGAAAAAGAAGGATGTTTTAGTCTGGTGGAACTGTCTTCTCACATAATGCTGCGCTTCTGATTTTTTTTCTCAGAGCATATATTCCCAGGTAGATCAATTATATGCCTCTGAAATATGAATATTCATTTTCAGGAAAGGTCTGGCCTACTTTATTGTTGCCCTTTACTTCATCTTCTAAACCAAAAGTAGTGATTTTTTTTGTGGGCTAGAGTGGAATGGACCATCTGAGACATGGAGGGGCAACACGCAGATGACAAAAATTCCCTTCTTTATTGAGCAAGATTGATGTTGGCTGCAGGCTGTCTCCTAAAGTACCATTCTCTGAGTGAGGTATAATAACATACATGATGCTGACACCTTCCCACCCATTGCAAAGTACCACCAGAGCTGGGGAGCTATGTGACACCTGAGGATCTTGGTACTGCTCTGCTTCATGGGTCTCACTACAAGCGTTCTATCTGCTTTGCTCTCACTGCAAAATGTTTGGAAACTGTCAGATAAAGGAGACAAATGGGAGGGAGTTGACAAGGGTGTAGTTCCACACGACCAATCCCATATAAGAGAAAATCAATGCCACTTTGCCTATGTTCCACTTTCTTGAAAACCTTAAGGTTACTGCAGCTGCTGCATTCATAGAATCATTGAATAACCTGAGTTGGAAGGGACCCACAAGGATCACCGAGTCCAGCTCCTGGCCCTGCACATGACACCCCAAGAATCACACCATATGCCTGAGAGCATTGTTCAAATGCTCCTTGAACTCTGTCAGGCTTGGTGCTGTGAGCACTTCCCTGGAGAGCCTGTTCCAGTGCCCAACCACCCTCTGGGGGAAGAACCTTTCCCTAAACTAAGGAACTTTTTCTGAGCTTCTCCTCTTTGAACCTAGACCTCCCTTGACACAGTTCCATGCCATTTATGAGATATTTTTTTAATATGCCCTCTACCAATGTGGTTTAGAACTTTTTCGCTTAATCTATAAAACACCCTCAACACATCTATAGGACTAAGGGAAGAGAAGGGTCTTCAGACTTTCCATCTGAAACTTTTCCTCTTTATGTCAAGCAACCTGAGCATCCACAGCTGTTTGGAGAAGATGCAGTTGTATCTCTCATTGCTGCTTTACACGCTCCTTTAGCTGCAGAGGGCTATATAGCTTCCCCTCATTGCTCCAATAATCCTGTAGTCCTCCAGGTGTTTCTCTCCTAGAATTAAAAAAGTCACCAGCTCTCCAAGCCTCTCTTGTGAAAAGAAGCTGCTCTAGCAGCGGAGTCCTTAAGAGAATTAAGATACAATGATCCTCAGTAGAGATCACTGCTGGCACTGTAGGACCAAATGTGCCCCCTCTCTCAGAGAGAGTTGCTGAGGTCCTGCAGTTCTATTCCCCATCTGCTATCTCAGTTTCCTTTGGTTACATGCAAACTGCTTAACCCTTCCCAGGAAAGTAACGTAGCTACCTGGGGCTTCAACTCCATTGTGTATAAGTCCAGGCTCTCCTGCCACAAACCTTAACAAGCTGTATAGTCCTGTAACATACTTTCCCAGTAAAGAAACCTTACTGAAATATTACTGGTTTTTGCCTTCTCAGAAAACTGTGTAGGATGAAAAAACAGGTGTTGATCTCAGCTTTGGTCAGTTGCTGTTATATTACCGTGTAAAGCATTTTATTTCTGCTGAAGAGGAAGATAATCGATAAGCTAAGCTTGACACGAAAGACAAGAGCTGAGTGTTGGAAAAAATGTGTAGGAATCTGTGCAGAGGAACAGCCATATTCTCTAGCGCAGGACTAGGTGGGGCCCTAGCCTAACCCAGTTATCGGCAAAATAATCCAATTACTGTGGGAGCTTATTCCATACCTCTGCTGGAAAGAAAGGAGTTTAAATGAGGATTAGCTGTGCTGAGATTCTGTCAGATATTTGATCTAAACTCTGTTGCTTTTCTTAGTCAAGTCAGACTTTGTTTAACACCAATGAAAGTTGTAAATTACTTTTCTGAGGTATAGGAGAGAAATTTCTGTTCCTTAAATAGCTGTGTGGTTTCACCCCTTGCTGTCAAACCAGAGCAATGTTTGGCTAGAAACACTTGTTTTCCATTCAGATTTAGATCTCCAATACTGTCCAACACTGCAAACCCCAAGTCATAGATGAGACATAATGAGGTGTCCTGTGTGCTTTGTAAATAAGGAAATACAAATGCAACCATGTTCTGCATTGAAAATAGAAGTTAGCATTTGATGGAATGTATATCCTGTGTTAAATTTCTCAGATTCTTTTTTGCCGTGGTTTGTCGCTAACACAAAAACATCATTTGAAGTCGGAGGTAGTAAAAATGCCAGCTGCTCCAAAGTTTAATAACTACCTTCCCCTGAAGAGAAAGATAATAAGCAGATTAAAATGGACTGCTGTGGAGGTAGCTGGACTGACACTATGGACTCCACTTTTTTGCTCTGCAATTCAGTTCTTTTGAGACTTAAAAATTGTCATTATCAAGGTTCACAAGGGCATATAATACATATATCACATCTATGGGGGTGAAGTGATAATTTCTTTTGATGAATAGGAGGTAGCTACATGTGGGTGAGAAAAGTACCATGATGTTTTGTGATTTTTTACAATTTGAACAATTACATCAGCTGTTATGACGGAAGTGCTGCAGGAGGGAAATGCTAGCTGTCTGCATCAGAGCTCATTTTGATCGCTGTGCCGCAGGGAGCTTCCTCCTCCTCCAGCATTAAGAGAATAGGTGAAGGCTAACTATGCAGCTCTTGTGAAGTTTCAGAGAGGTGTAACCTTTCCTTTTAAAAACCACTAATTGTTTGCAAAATATTAGTGGTGTACAAAGAGACCCATTCAGTAATTGAGCTGGCTGAACTAAAATCTTGCAGTAAGACTGATACGAAACCTGCACTTTAAATGGGGCTATTTGAATTGAGCCTGCTATATAATTGACTTGTATGAACAGAATGGATCATTACAAACATCTAGCCTGAATAATGACATGGCAGGTGAGATTGCCAACTGCTATATTTTACATATGATCCAGAAGACGTCTGTTTAACCCTTCTCTGGTCATTCCCCTAAAGCAAGGTGGAGCATCAGCACTATAGGTTATACGTATGCTTAATCGATAAAAAGAATATTTATCTCCAGAGCCTTGTCCCTATTTCTCTTTGCTTCTGCCTTTGTATCTGTGGATATCCAGAGGACTTATTTAAGGTTACTTTAAATGCAGGTGCACCCTCAAGTGTACTATACAGACTCCGTCCCCCTCTGTCCGCTGGAGGAGGGGTACTCTAATCCTGTACTCCTTCACTTTTGCCTTGGGCCATGGTACACGTTAGATGACACTCCAAGGCTGTTCCTGCATCCCTTTGGGTGCTTTGCAATTGCAGCTCCTCAGGCTTACTGAAGCAAATGTTAGAGCCCAGCTCAGTATCTTGGTGTATGATTTGCCTTTCAGCCCCAGACACAGTGATACCAAAGCAGAGATACTGGGGAGCTGTTTCTCAGCAACACCCCATCCCTTCCCACTTGCACTCTGCTTTCCAGGGATATATTTATGTGGTATTTTGCAGTAGATGTGAACTTGCTCTGCCCACATACTGAGCCCACTTTGAGTGAGTCAGCTCCATCAAACAAGCTGAGTAGCTCTGGTTAACATGCTACAAACCCTGAGAGGTTAGGAGGGAAAGGTTAGCAGCTCTGCTCGGTGCCAAGAGAGGACTTCTGGTAACAGAGGGAGCATGTGTCCTCCTGCACATTTGTAGACATTCCCAAGGAGAAACAAAATAAAAAATGTAGAAATTTCCTTTCTAAAAGCTTCCATGCTCCAGTTTCCTCCCACCTTCTGTACTTATCTGCTCTGTATCTCATACTCGTTGTAGAAGTTTGTGTGTGCCAATAAAGCTTGTGACCAAAGTCGTTCCTGGCCCACCCTCATCTGAAATACTCTGCTGGAGAGCAGTTTTCTTCCTCTGAAGTCCCTTGTGATAGAACAGAGCTGCTTTCTGTGAGCAGGAGCTGCTGTAGCAAGGTGATTTTGTTAAGCATCAGGGAAGGGTGAGAGCTGGGCTATCTTGCTGCTGTGCCACAGAGGCTGCTGGTGGGATGCAGCTATGAGTGCTGATCAGAGCTCTCTTCCCAGGGTATTGCTAATGGCAACCTCTTGACCTGCCTTTGTCTAACGCTTTTCAAGTGGCTCCAAGCCGTAGCTCATTCAGCTCCAGAAAAATACGACTTCTAGGCTGTGTCATAATTTTTTTGCAAACATAACCTCCAAAAGCAGTAATAGCCTTGCTGTGCCCATATGAAGAAATAAAAGTAATCATAAATTTTGTGTTTGTAATGTGATTTTTCAATTTTTAGGCTGCTTTATTGTTAGCTGATGTATCATTGTATTACAATTGCCATATCAGCTGCACCTCAGTCAAATATTTTGGTGTCTCTAAGTTTTTTTATACCAATGGGAGAAAATAATTCTTTGGCTTCATGCTTTATCTGTGTTGTCTCCCACTGAAGACAGTTCAGAGTAAAGAATCACTCATTTCATGTATTAAACATGTCTGGAAACATGTCTCACAAGAATTTCTGATGATTCTTTTTGAATGCTTTTTCTCCAAATGTTCCAAATCTTTGAAGCAAATAGTGTTTAACTTCTAAAATAAGTTCTTATTTCCTGTCAACATTTCAAAACAAGAGAACAACTTAGTTTTTTATTGTGTCATTTTTTGGTTTAAAACCCCTGAGATGACGTTCAAGAGAAAACTAAAGTGTTGTGTTTCTAAAACAGAGTAAAAGTAAGAAGCTTTTATTTTGACATCTCCTGGAACTGCAAATCAAATTTCCTCTTGTTAAAGCATTTTTCAACAAAATCACTTTTTCCACTTTTGCCATAGTGCTGACTTTTTTTTTTTAAGTGGAAGAAGGTGTTGGTATATTGAATCCACAGGGACTGAAAGTGTCCATAAAGCTGGCTGAGGGAATGGGGTGTTGCTGAGCAGAGCAGGGATGTCCATCTGTGTCCTGTCTTTACCATTTCATGTGACAATAAATGAAGCAATTGTCATCTCCTGTTTCTTTGATACATAGTCAGAGGCTAAGGATACGGCAGGTGTTGCACAGTGCAATGAGATAGTCCCTTAAGGACAGAGTTTAGAACATGCACATGGGACAAGGCACGACAGAGAGATGCAAACAGATAGGAGGAGGACCAGTCACCCATGCACTGAGAGTGCAATATTCCACTCACTAATGAGGAATAGGGAGGGACTTCTCTGAATCCCAAAATGGTGTACAATAGACATTTATATAATGAATGTTTTGGAGGGGTACGTGAGTTCCTTGACAATGAAGAAGAAATGATTTGGGGTTGAGCAGTGAAGGGCTTTCACAATAGAAACCAGTTGATCTGATGGGAAGAGAGCACCGAAGCAGTAGAAGGGTATGAACAGAGAAGAATACTTGGAGTTAAGAAGAGCATTGAGTTAATGTGATGATTTTTGCAGCAGTATTCTGAGCTGTGCAGTTGTCTATGATAGCTGGAGAAAACAGGTCGTGTAATGATGGCATCACTAGAACTGGCAACCTGGATCTAGCACTCGTCTAATATGCAAATTTTCTGACAAGTACTAGACTTTAGAGAGGCAAGAGACTGATACCCTACACATCTGTTTTGCGTCTTCAGAAAATTAGTTCTAAATTGCTTGTTCTAAAACCAGAGCCTTTGGAAGTCACCCACATTATTGTAATAAACTCTGCCCACTGCTGCAGAACTCAGGAATGAGATAAGGACTGGGGCCCTATTGCATTAGCTGCTGCATGGGTATAAAGTTGTAAGGAGATCTTTAATGACAGCTTCTATTCTCTGATGCTGTTTAGCTTTTCTTAAGGAAGTTGTTGGGTTGGGGTGTGGAAATCCACGAGTATAGAGGTATGAAATAAATGAGAAGAAAGCTGAAATACTCAAAGGATAGAAGTTCAGGGAGAACAGACGAAGATACTACGTGGCTGTAGAGATGAAAGGTCTAAAAGATCCAGCAGAGAGGAAAGAGTTCCTTCTCAGCACACAGAAAACACCCCAGTGAGCTCAAGTGGGACTGTGGGCTCGTGCTTTCATGGCCTGTGCAGCTGCTCCTTACAGCTTGAGTGGGTTGACTCCTCCCTTGTTATTCCCTTGTGCTGACTGTAGAGCATATCTGAATAGTAATGAGATTTGCAATTAAGAGAAATGCTTCAGAGAGCTAAAAAAGCTCTTGTTTTTGCTAAATGTATATTTTGTTGCATCTTTTTTCTTTTTATTTTTTAAGGCATTAAATTAACAATTAATAATCTTCAGGGTGGTCACCTGCTTTTACCAAGCACTGAGATTTGATCCCTACATCTTCTAGCAAATTAGAAGGCAAGGAACCTGATAATTATTGCTAAGAAAGCTGTTGCCTGGGTATCTTCATGCATCTGCACTAATGAGAGGGAATGACCTAAAAAAAAGCGAAGTTTTTATAAGCCAATGCTTTTTTTTTCACCTGAGTGATCTCAGCTGTACCTCTGTTTCATCTATCCTTCCCTCCTTTCGTGCATCAGGCCTGGGCAGGGAAGGCTGAGGGACAGCAGATGGTAGGCTGACTGTTGCTCAGTTTAGAAAGCAGCTCCTAACATTTGGCTCACACCTGTCAGCAGACTTCGTATACACTTGTTTATTCGCCTCTGTACCGTATGTTTCCATGCAAAATCAGTTCCAATGATCTATTGCCTTATTTCTATCACTCCTATTATGGTTGTAACTGAGCATTTCACAGTCATTAATGCATTTACCCTGACAGCATCCCTGTTGCGTAGGCATCTAATATCACCCACTGTACAGATGGGTTAGCTCAAGCTCAGATCCACAGCTCCTCAAAGGTCTCATTGAAATTGATGGGAAGGAAACACATCTTCAGGGGATGAAAATATAGGAGAGCAAGCTGCATGCTGAGCTTCACCCAAGGAATTTGCAGTGGAGTGAGGAAATTCCTCTTTGGGATCCTACTTGGATGCTCAGAGTGCTGGGCCATTCCTGATTTCCTGACACAGAGCTGCTCCCTGCCTTTCCAAACTCAGCAGAGCTGTGGTTGTTGTTGTCATCAGAAGATGAGGTTAAAAAGTTAGTTAAAAGCCCATTAGCCCAATGTGGTGATAGCAGTCAGCTCAGAAGTATTCTGCCCATATGAGAAAAGTTGATAAGGACCAAAATATGTGCTTCTGCTGCTCTGGAGACTGTCTCCCACTTCCTCTATTCTTTGTACTCTTCTTGCCTCTCAGAAAAGAACTTCTTTGCAGCCCTTCGGGTTTAAAGTCTATGTAGGAGAGGAACAGGGTTTTCTAAAATGTACTGTATGTACCTATCAGTCACCTACTTATTAATTATAACTAAAAGCATGATTAATCTGTCACAGGTAGGGCTGCTAAGTAACCCAAGTCATGCTAATGCATTTCTGCCACCTACACAAAAGGCAGCATTGTTCTCAGATTTCACATCTGTGTGTACTAAGGCCCATATCCACAGCAGCTGCAGAGCACTGGTGATGTCTTTCTGCCACAGGTAGGATGAGTTTGCATCATCCATATCTGTATTATCCCCACAGAGCCTGTGCAGTGATTTATTTCCTCAATGCTAGTACAATTTACTGAAGTTATCTTTTGCAAATAATTTTGCCTTTTAAAATTGATGAATGCAGTTATGAGAATTATTTCCAGGAACTCATGATGGCTATGACTGAAATTCCTCTGTGGGAAGGGTCAGCATGAAGACCAAGGTGCTACTTATGTCCTGCAATGAGTAGGAGCTAAGAGGTGCATAGGTCTCCTGCAAGTGTCAGCGTCTAAGGAAAACAATTATTTTGTTATGGCGCAACAAACTTTTTTTTCTCTGTTCCTTTTCTCTGAATAGTCAATTGATCCATCTTTTTTAATAACCTAGATGTTGGAAAGTTAATTTCCAGGCACCAACTCGAGATTAGTAACCACAGTTCAAACCCTCATACATCCACCCTGCGAAGCAGTCAATGCATGGATATGCTAAATCACAGCTAAGCTACACAGTGTAACTTTTAAGATGTCCTCAAGAAAAGCTTTTCACATAAAAGAGTTTCAAAACTGACACCTCCAGAAGACTAATTATACCCTACAATATGAGGAGCAGAAGACAGTTCACCCATTGAAGGAACCATTTCACTGATGCCTGGGTGACCTGCTAAAATCTGATGCCCTATTTCTGGATGGATAAAGTATGACGAATTCAATCACTAGGCTCATTAAATATACAGTATATTTATGCTATATTTGTATATATACATAAAATATATTTTATTACATATCAACTATATTTTTTTTCCACTCCTCTTATATTTTAAATATACAGGAGGAGAAAAAGCCCAGCTTCAATTTTGTCTTTTTACACCTACTAGCTTTTTGGTTAAATAAGATAAAGTTTTACATAAGAGTTTTGGTGTGAACTGCCTGAGACTGCAAGATGATGCTTGCAAGATGTAATCTGCACCCCTCTTGTGCTGCATGCCTCAGTGGCCCAAATGAAAAAACCATTTTGGTCTCCACCTCAATAGGCACCTTGATGCATGCAGGCAGAGTCTCATGCAGTCAGTACATTTCTGAGCATGCAGATTTACGGAAGTTTATATAGTGAACAGTTTTTTTGCCCTAAGCAATGCAGTAGTCAAGCAACTTTCAGTGGAGAAAAAGTAGAAGGTGGATAAGAAAATATAAACTGCTCCAGAAGAGGTGTTTGTGTGCCTTTTACAGTTATTTTCTTTTTTTTTTTTTTAATTGCTGTTTAGTCATCACAGTTTGGTGTTAATTCAGCCCAGAGTAAATTGTTTGTAGCCATTCACATGTACTATAGTGACACAGAAATTAAATCTTGGAATGCTGCCCTTAATGTAGCAATTTCACCAGTTTCTTGCGAAACCGTGCTCTCCTACCCTTTCTTATTAATAAACATGGTATTCTTCTCCTTGCTCTCCTTTCATTCTGCACAGCTGTACTCTTCTCTATCATCAAGAGACAGTCACAGTTTTGTTTGTCACACTTAAATACGGATTTTTTTCTTCTTTATTTATGAACAGCAGGCTTGGATTTTCCTTATGGAATAGAAATTTAAACAGACCTGACATTTAGAATCTAAAGGAATTGCTCCAAGTGATTATAGTCGTGTTAAAATGAGTCACACACTTTTGATCCAAACTTCCTGACATACACATCCATATATATTAATCATTATGACATCACTGAAGAACTATTTTTACCATTTTAATAAAAGCTGAGTGCATTTGTCAACTCATCAAATTATATTTAATCCAGTGAACATAGAGATTGGTTAGGAGAGACACGTGCTTTCGAATAACAGCAGAGCTCATTTCTGTATGTCTGAAAATGTTGTGCATGTAAAGACATGTAGCATATTCACACTCTTTGAGATGCAGGTGAAAAGCCCACTGCAAAAAAGCCCCACATAATGAATTAGTTTTACTGAGGAGAATTAAACTTACCTGTCAACAAATGCGTGGTGTAGTACAAAGATAGGATCATTTGCAGAGCCTTGTACTTGGGACATGGAGCCATTCATGTAGATGTGAAGTGCATTATGCAAACCGCTTTGCGATGGGTTTGATATCGCCGTCTGTGGATCAGCAAAGCCTGTAGACTCAAGAGAAAATCATACGCTGATGTGACAATGTGTATAATTCTTTTTCCAGTAACAGCAAAGATCAAAGTACTTACTTTCCCTTCATTTACATTCAGCTTTTTAGACTAGAGCTTAGGAAAACTTGTAAAGGAGTCCTAATATATTTCAAAGGCATAGCAAAGCTGAAATTAGAATAAGCTAAATTAAAACTCCTGCCATGTAGCTAATGCAGCATGTCAGCAAATGTACTGCTTAATTGCTTTATATTTTTTAATTTCTTTGTCCATTTTGTCTGGCTGGTAAAACACGACATAATCCCTAGAGACATTTATGTGTGAACATTTATTTATGTTGAGAAAACTTATTCACTTTATTTTCATTTTTAATCTCTATATTTACAGTTTCCTAAGATAAAACAGGCTATTTTATCTCATCATATACTCAGTCATATTTTAATGTTTTTCTCTATAGTACACGTTCTTTTATGGATAGGAGCCAACACAATACAAGCTATAATCTCTACAGAAGGATTTGGTGAGTAATCAATAATCTTTTACAGTCAGACTTGCAGGATGGAAGTCTGTGGACTGCTGTTATTTTGGAAGGCACTTAAAAGATGGGTTTTAGGAAGAGCTTACACAGACCAGTTCCCAGACAGGAAATTCTGGAAGATGAGTTTCTGCATTAGTTTTTATCTTGGTAGCCTGTCTATACTTAGCTCTGATGTTATAGCCCTACTCAGCATCCCATCAGCCATGCTTCCAACCTACTTGTAGGGACTCCTAGCAAAAGCCAACTCAACCATCTGATCCTTCTCTGGGATTTTCCCAGAGAATAGAAGGAGAAACCTGTGTTGTCCTCCCAGTCTGTTTCTGAACTTGATGCTAGTTCTGATAATTAACCCATGCCACAAAACCTCTCTGTTCTATCTCTTTTATTTGGTTCCTGAAGATGTCTTCTCACAATTTCTGTAAGCTGTAGGATGACAAAGCATAGTGGAGGCACATTAAAACACCTTCACAATTTAATTATCAAATAAAAAGGGCTGTGAAGGATATGGTCATTGGGTTGATCCTCAGTGTTTTCCCAATATTGTTGCAGGTTATCAGATCTGCAAGGTGGGGAAAATAAAGATATTGGCTTTTATCTATGGGAAATTCCTAATGGACTCTGAACACTTGTTTTATTTACTTATTTGGACCAAGAACTAGCATTTGAATGAGAATCAGTAGTATACTTTCGAAGTGAATCTCCCAATAGTCCTTCTATTTGACACTGTGACTCACACCACAGGGCAATTTCTGACTTTGCAAGCTGGATTCCTTTTGTAGAAATCTATTCCTTTTGTAGAAAACGTGGCAACTGTCAGTGGGCGTTCAGTTCAGGGGACTGAACTACAGACAATATGACAAAAAACCTTCCCTGTCAAAACTCTAATGTCTAACATGAAATTCAGGTACACAGTAACAGCTCTTCTGCTCTGGATTTGCTCCTCTCTGAGTCACACATGAGTAGGGTCATCCTCTGAACTTGGAAACCTGAGTTTTAGACCCAACAGGGACTCCGATCTTCTGTGTGAAATGATTGCATTGCTTTGCCACTCTGAATTCCCTCACTGAGTTTTGTCGTGTCAGTCAACCTCTTCAAACAAAGCGAGAACATCTGGCTTAAAACCACTGGTATTTATAATAAGAATCAAATCATTACCGTAGCACCTAGAAACCAAAACACCATAATAACCATCCATCTTTCTGAGGCTAATAGTATTACAAAGCTTTTGAGAAAGTCAGGAGAAATCAGAGTTGAAAACATAATTAGGACGTTTGGAGAAGGTAGAGTCGGATTACTATGAAAATTGTAAATCTTTAAGGTAAAGTAAATCTGGATTTAGGAAAAAAAGAGGAACACATTAACACCTGCAGATTTTAAGTACATCAGATATAGACCAGGATTCTGGAAGAGTCTGCTTGGTGGTATAAACAGCAAAGGATAGAAGTTCTCAAAGGGAAAATCAGGCCTACAGAAATCTGGATGATGGTGAATGCTGTGTTTCCTAGCTATCAAATAAGGCAAAAAAGCAGATTAAAATATTACTTAGGAGGAATGATGTACATTGACAGTCTGTCCAGAACTCACAGGAAGCAGTGGCAACAATTCTGGCTTCCTTGTTGCTGGCTACAGCACATGGTTATTGGGATCAATCCATTTAGCAATACTAGGACATTTCTGCGAACATTAACTGGATATCACACATCTGTGTATCATTCTGAAGCAATTCTTCCACCTATATTCCACTTCACTATAAGGAGTTTTAAGGGAAGATAAACTTTTTGCAGGATCTAGGTAGACAGCTAGATTTTTGATATCAGACTTCAGATACTTCTTATATTTCTTAATGCATTGCAAACAGTTGATCTAATCATTCATAAAAATACAGAGAATACTCATTTTGGCTCTGGACAGCTTTTCATGGAACATCTGCACATGAGCAATTTATTTGATCGTCAAAATCTCTGTGCTGGAACAGCTTTAGCAACCCCACTCTCTGGCTCCAGATAATTGGGGTGCATCCAGTCAGTGTCAAAGCTGATGTCATGTTTAATGCAACATGTGAGAAGTTCTAATATCTGATCTCTTCTTATGAAAATTCCATGTAAATTTTTAAGTTAGCAGGAATAAAGCCATGATGTGATGTCACTGTATCTTGTTAGCTTGGGTCTTAGTCTTTTCTCTCAGACTTTTTAAGAGACTTCAGTACAATCAGCTATGCAGGATGATACATTAGAGTAGAGTCTCCCAAAAAGCGTATGTGAAAACTTCACAGTTTTTTCAGAGTACAGGAAACTTTGTTGAGGGAGCTGCAGTAAAATAACCTCTAAAGCAGATGTGAGACTAAAGATATAAGCACTGAGCTGAAATAAGAGTTCCCTTTCTCTAGGCAGGGGAACTCTTCTTCCTCCAGCTGCCTTGCCCCATGCTGTGCCTTCCTCTCCTCTGCACTAACTTTACCTCGTCAGTCCTTCTGTGAACTGATTTCACTCACTGTTCTGGCAGTAAACTACCCTGGAGTGTGGGATGTCAGGTTTTTTTTTCCAGGCCACCAAAGTGCAGAATCTCACGTATGGATATGATGAGAACAAGTGACGGTACCAAAAAAGGAGGGTGAGCGACTGACAAAGGCATGGAAGAGACCGCAGTGAGCTGTTAAATCATCTTGGCTGGTATTAGAAGCTGTGACATTCAGACATTCTTCTAACCCCTTAGTTGATTATGGTGCATCAGAAATAGCTGTCAGGACATACATCACCGAAGTGGAGTTTCTCCAGCGATTTCAATAAGAGAAAATTCAGTTTTAGGGCTTCATAAACCTTGTTCTGCTCCTGCTCATAACACTGTTACAGTGGATTTGAAGTCGTTTTACTGGACCAGGCTGAGTTAAATCAGGTGGGAATTTAGATCAAAGTTTATTATAATAGAAACTAATGATGCCGCTCAAAATTAAGTCTGCCTGACAGTTTTTAGGATGGTATATAGGCGGTTCTCATTGAACATGCAATTAGGTCAGGTGTATGTCTTTTAATACAGTACTTAATTATATTAACTGTGGATTTTCCAATCTGCTAACAGACTATAGAGACCATGCATGATCAGTCAAGTGCAGAGCTTTATGTATTGAAAGCAAGTTGTGTTTTCCTCAGTTGCTCATTTGCCACTGACTGAAGTGCTGTAACTACACTTAGCAGCAGGTATGCAGAGCTCAGAGAGCATTAGCACTGCAAAGTACTACAGAAATGGAGGATCCATTCCAACAATCCGATCTCCTTTAATTATCTTAGGGAACTGCTTAGCATCCCTGGCATCCCTAACATCATTTAGATATCCATAACAGTTTTGCGAGTGGTTTTCTGAACCGCAAAACAGTACTTCTTACAAAATAAATTTTACTTTGGTGTGACTTTCTAAGCCAGTGGTAAGGACAGCTGGTACTTTAAAGGTCAAATTCTACTTTGTATGTTGCATGTTGAGGGGATTGCATGCCTCTCCCAGTCAATTTGCAGAAAATATTAAGCTGGATGGTTGATCTGCTGGAGGGCAGGAATCACAGAATCAATCAGGCTGGAAAAGACCTTTGAGATCATCCAGTCCAACCTATGACTAAACATCCCATGCCAATTAGATCATGGCACTAAGTCCAGTCTTTCCTGAAACACTTCCAAGGATGGTAACTTCACCACCTCCCATTCCAATGTCTAATCACTCTTTCTGTGAAGAAGTTCCTCTTAATGTCCAACCTAAACCTCTCCTGCACAGCTTGGAGCAATGTCCTCTCATCCTGCTGTTAGTTGCTGTGGAGAGGAGACCAACTCCACCCAGGTACAGCCTCCTTTCAGATAGTGATAAGGTCCCCCGTGAGACTCCTTTTCCTCAGGCTGAACAATCCCAGCTCCCTCGGCTGCTCCTCATGAGACTTGTGCTCCAGACCCTTCACTATCTCTACTGCCCCTCTCTGGACTGGAAGAAGGTTCTGCAGAGAGATTTGGACAGGCTGGAAAGATGGGCTGAGGAAAATTGTATGAGATTCCACTAGGCAAAATGGTGATTCACAGCATGAGTGCTGTAGGTCTGGGGAAGAGTGGCTGGAAAGCTGCCCAATGGAAAAAGATCTGTTGCTCAACAGCAGCTGAACATGAGCCAGCCTGTGCCCAGGTGGCCAAGAAGGCCAATGGCATCTTGACCTGGATCAGCAATAGTGTGGCCAGCAGGACCAGGGCAGTGACTGTCCCCCTGTACTGGGGACTGGTGAGGCCACACCTCGAATGTTGTGTTCAGTTTTGGGTCCCTCACTACAAGACAGTGAGGGGCTGGAGTGTGTCCAGAGAAGGGCAGCAGAGCTGGGAAAGGGTCTGGAGCACAAGTGTGGCGAGGAGCGGCTGAGGGAGCTGGGGGTATTTAGTCTGAAGGAAAGGAGTCTTAGGGGGGACCACTCTATGATTGCCTGAAATGAGGCTGCAGCAAGATGTGGGTCAGTCTCTTCTCACAGGCAACAAGCAACAGAGGAGGAAATTACCTCAAGTTGCCATAGGGGAAGTTTAGAGGAGATTCTAGGAATAATTTCTTCATTAAAATGGTGGTTGGGCACTGGAACTGTCTCTCCAGATAAGTGGTAGAGACGCCATCCCTGGAAGGGTTTACAAAACATGTGCATATGGCACCTGGAAATACGGTTTAAAAGTGAAAATGGCNTGTGTTCAGTTTTGGGTCCCTCACTACAAGACAGTGAGGGGCTGGAGTGTGTCCAGAGAAGGGCAGCAGAGCTGGGAAAGGGTCTGGAGCACAAGTGTGGCGAGGAGCGGCTGAGGGAGCTGGGGGTGTTTAGTCTGAAGGAAAGGAGTCTTAGGGGGGACCACTCTACGACTGCCTGAAATGAGGCTGCAGCAAGATGTGGGTCAGTCTCTTCTCACAGGCAACAAGCAACAGAGGAGGAAATTACCTCAAGTTGCCATAGAGGAAGTTTAGAGGAGATTTTAGGAATAATTTCTTCATTAAAATGGTGGTTGGGCACCGGAACTGTCTCTCCAGAGACGCCATCCCTGGAAGGGTTTACAAAACATGTGCATATGGCACCTGGAAATACGGTTTAAAAGTGAAAATGGCAGGTTAGTGTTTGGTCTTGGAGATCTTAGAAGTCTTTTCCAATCTTAAGGATTCTATGATTCTGTGGTTTAGTGACGGACATGGCTATGCTGGGTTTATGGTTGGACCCGATGATCTTAAAGGTCTTTTCCCCTCTAAATGATTCTATGATTCTCTATCTGAGCCCGACTCAGTCTCATTCTCCTGGGGTATGATTTTTTCCTTTAATAAAGTTTTCACACGTTAGAGAAGTTCAGGTCAGATAGATGCAGATAGGTGGAATATAAGAATTTTAAGGCCATATTCTTGAAGCCCTTTGAAGTTAGGTATGTTCTTCTAGCTTATATTTGTGGCGTACTTACGCCATTGGCAAATTCACAAGAAATTTTTCAGGGTTAAATCTAACACACTTTCTCAGGCGGTGCTATTACAGTAATTCCTCTAGAGTGAGGTAGCAGCAAGATCCATAGAATTTGACCTATGTGACTGGAGTAAATGAAAGCTTGTGATTATCCAATTTAGACCATGTCATCATCTATTTCTTTTTTTCTTAAAATTTCTCTTGTACACTTTCAATGTGATCTGTGCTGAATAGTCTTTCTAGTTGTCTACAAATGACTCTTTGCAATTTGACAACATTTTCTCAGTGTACGGCATAAATTTACCTAGAGGTGGAAGTTCAAGCTGGATGAGGAATGTTGGCTGTAGGCTGAAACTTTTTCAATTAGAAGTTTTCTTTTGGTTAACTTCATTTTTAGAAACCATTTTTTCTATAGATTTATGGATCGCTGTGAAAATACTGAGAAAAGTTTTCCAGATGACAATTTCTCATTTCAGAAAAAAATGCCCTATTCAAATGAAATTACATTTTGAAATGTTTGATGTTTTATTCCATTATTTCATGACAGAATAGCAGTAACAATACATAATTGTGACAGACCATAGAATGCTATGACATGGCTTGGCTCGATACCATTCGTCATGAGTTAATTAATGAGTAATGAAAGTGATACAGGGTTTTAGAATTTTTTTAATGTTCTTCTGTCACTTTGTGCAAAAATTAAAAGGCCCTGATTTTCATTTGAAGTTGCTGTGAATAAACTAATTCCAATTGTGGAATCTGCCCACAAAGAAGAAGAAAGTCTAAATTTTTAATCCATCTCTTAGTGTTAGGAAGTTACATTCAAGGTGTTACACACCAAAACTGAACTGAACAAAGAAGCCAAACTACTTAAATTGAAGTCAGCTAATCCATTTCTGATCTTTCCTGATGCTTTTAAACTAGGTTGATTTTCTGTTCTCTTTTATCCATGAAGTTTCCAATTAAGTCAGCAGTGTTCCCCAGTTAGAACCACGAATCAACAAATCATATTTAAAATAATTGCTTCCAGGGGCAAAGTGTAAACTGCTTTTAACCTGTTGTTTTTCATTCATAGCAGAAGCTTGTCTGTCACAGAGAGGGCAACTCATGTGCTCAGCTCCTTGGGGGTGTTTTATTGAACAATATTGACCTTTGCTGTTTATGGCTGTTGTGACATAAATTCTTCAGTAACATAATTTCTGTCTCTGCAGCAGCACTTTATGTTAGTCAAACAGAAATTTCAGCCTGCCTTGTTGTCATCTGCTCATAATGATGAAGATATTTGCTCCTTTGAAGGATAGAAGTTTTAGCCTTTGTTCCAGTGCACTGAAGAATGAAAAAGCATAAATTTTTGCCCAGAAGGGGATCTTCGATGTGATCACGGGTACTTTCCATTACAGAACTGAAACTGAGGGGTAAATCTCACGTTGGTGTAAATCAGGAACTGCCCAATTACAGTCACTGGCTTAACTCTGATCACCTTTTGTAAACCTAGAGTAACTCCAATAAGGTCAATGCGCTTACTTTGTATTTCCTTGGGATCTAAAAGGAATTAGAATTTGACCTTAGGTGTAGTGGCACAAAATTGTGCAAATAAGTAAAGCAGGATTGAACAATGTTTTGCTTAGAAAAAGAACAAAATGTTGAGAACTACAAAGTGTTAACAGGTTTGTAAGAACGCAGTCAAGAAGAAGTAGCACAGACACAGTGAATGCAAGTTCTCAATTTAAGCTTGGCATTTTTACACAACAGAAAACTAAGCTAGCCATTTTTAAGAAAGGACTTAATGCAATATAAGGGAGGGGGTTTCAGTAAAATTTCTTTAAAACTTTCCACCATCTTTTTCAACATTAGCCATGAATTATTGACTTCACATTGCAGTTCAGTATCTTGTTAGCTAAATAAGCTGGTTGGCAGAAGTGTTTGTGGTTCTGTGGTGTAAAGTTGTGCTGAAATGATTCAGATTAAAAAACAAAATAAAATGCTCCCACAGACCACGCCTTTGCTTTTGTTTACAATACCAGTAGCATGATGGTAGATTCTCAGTAATTCATGACTTGTTTACTTCAACTCCTTTTTCTCTACTCCTTCTACTCCACCCTTTGCATCCATTCACACACTTTATGGAGTAAAATTTAGGCAAACCTCTACTCAGTTATGTCACCTTCTTATTTCCAATACTTCATGTAGTTTCTGTTTTCAAGGACAGAAAGCACAGTTATGTTCAGAGATGCAGACAATTATTATCTGGATTCTTTCTAGTCTGCAAGAGACAAATTCTGAATTTCTGACAATTTTTACAAAGAAACTGGTCCGCTTTTCCCTAGGAAGCAGTATGGAATTCCACACTGCATTGAGACTAAGACTGAACATATTAAAACTTTTGCTGTCTTAAAATCATAGAATAGTTAAGGTTGTAAGGGACCTTAAAGCTCATCTTGTTCCAACCCCCCTGCCATGGGAAGGGATGCCACTCACTAGATCAAGTTGCTCAGGGCCCAAACCAAGCTGGCCATGAACACTTTCAGAGGTGGGGTAGCCACAGCTTCTCCAGGCAACCTGTGCCAGTGCCTCACCACCCTCTGAGAAAACCATTTCTTCCTAGTGTACGATCTAAACCTTCGTTCTTTCAGTTTAAAACCACTGCCCCTTTTCGACTCACCATCTGCCCATATAAAAAAGTCCCCCTCCCTTCTTTTTATAAGCCCCCTTAACATACTTGAAGGCCCCAATGAGATTCCCCAAAAGCCTTCTCTTCCGCAGGCTGAACAACCCCAGCTCTCTCAGCCTGTCTTCATAAAAGAGTTGCTCCATCCCTCTGATCATCTTTATGACTCCTTTCTTATCCTCACTCTTACTCCTATATTGTTTTGTTATGCCCTTATGCAGTTCCTTGCAAACCAAAAGCTCATGGAGATCAAAAGTAGATCACATTTGATTCAGCTGATATCTGATATTGTAGAAATATATTTATTGATAAATGTACAATGTGTTATCCTTGTTTTTTAGCAATTTTGCAAGATTCAAAAGAGTTTAGTAGACAGATATTAAGAATTTGTTTTAGTAAAGAACTTTTGTTTACTAGCCAATTAGGAAAATTCAAAACAGGTTAAATAGCTAGATAACTAAGATAAACATCTTAATTCTTTTGGAAATTATACTGAGGGTCATTTTTGAGGGATAACTTAATCTATGATCCTTGGACTTCGGGAAAAATTCTGCTGTGGACTTCCCAGTGGAATGATGTAGACATAACATGCCAACTGGCAACATCCTCTTTCACCCTTGTTATCCAGCCTGGTCCCTGGAAGACAGTGAATTCCAGGGCCAGCATATACCCCTCGTGGCTACCTGGTTGCGTATGGCTGTGCACAAGCAGATTATTGGATGTTGTCCTTTTCTGCTGTGCTGTACTTATTTTGCACTTCCTGGTGCTGCCTGTAGCAGGAGACAGTACCTCCCAACATATGGACTTAGGGTCTGATCTTGTCTATCGTTTCTAGTTTGTTATCAAATGCCTTTAATGTTGTTCTTCCTGTCTGCTACTACTCCAGGTGAAAGCATAACTTTTTCTTTCTATTTTAGTTATTCTTCATGAAATCAACTCAAACTTCCCAGAGTCTGAAGACTCTGAGCCCAGAGAGAATCAATCTACAGATGGAAATGGCGTAACAGAATAAAGCATGTTACCTTCCAAAGTGTTTCGGAAACTGTAATTGGCCATTTTATCCATGGGTCCGGATTCATACTGAGTCAGTGAAAGGCAAAATTCAACATCAGCTGAGGATGGGAGCCTTGGGGTTCTTGATTTATCGTTGTTTCCAGGATTTCGCCTTATAGGCCCCTCGCTTGTGGCACTGCATAAAGCCTGTTGGCTGTTGTACTCTTCAGACCGGGTGCAAATTACCTGTATAAAACACTTTCTATTAGAGGAGTTGCAATTACAAAAAAACAAACAAATAAACAGAAAAAAAGAGGTATGCCAAATAATTTTTTAAGAGCAGAGGAAATGTACAATGTAATAGGTTTGTTTCAAGAATATATACTATTTTTTACATTTTATGTGTATGGTTTTAATAAAAGACAGTTATTTCATAGGAAAAAAACCCCTCTAATACAATGAACATTCTGAAGTAATACACTTATTTGTATCTGAAACTACCCAGATGGACTAAGGCATCAAATGCCATTCATGCCCTTGAAAACTCACTGAGGCTAAATTCAGTGTTACCCACCAATGCAGCAGGACACGGAGTCAAATCTACTGCTGAAGTTGCTAAAGGGAGGCTTTTTGGCTTCAGCAGGCTGCTGAGAAAAGCCATAATCACAGGGTTTTTTTACCCCACGCAGCAAGAGTGGCAACTGCTGACTTGAAATATGAAAAAAGGTTGTTATGAAAATATCTGTGTGTGCTTTGACAGGGTAAATGGGCACTTACTCTGTCTATGATGAAATGATGTTACATGTGTGAAATGGGAAAAGTTGCTGCCCCACTTCCTAGAAACGTTGTGGAGATGAACATGTATGACCAACTGAAACACCATAGTGATGGATATTGGGAAAGGATCTTAAACACAGAGATGGATACAGATGTAAAATACTGCTGGAATCCAGCATCATTTATATAAATTTTCTGGGTTCATAAAGTCCAATTACAATGCCATAACAAGTCATTATTTGTCAGATGATCTGTAGAAGCTGCGAGTCCAATTTGAGACTCCTGGAAGAGCAAGGTAGTTCAGTGGTGGGTCTATAATAATGAAACAGAGCAACAGTGGCTCAAAATTCCCAGAAGTTGTTTTGTTCCTCTAGCAGGTAAGGCTGAGGCTCTGAATCAAACTCACTGTCTATTGTTTTGCTTTCCTCCTGAAAAAAACACCAAAACAAGTAAAACTTCACACCACCAGAGACCACTTTAAAACACAGGACTCTGCATTAGCAAGTAATCAATGTGGTTAATGAGAAATTTGTGGGGAGAAAGAGCAGGTCTCATTAGTGAGTGAGACATCATAGGGGAGAAAACACCTAACATTGAAACCTCAACTTCTTTTATCCTGGAGGTATATTTCTATTTCATGGACCAAAACAGTGAACAAGAAGGTGAGTGAAAGCAATCATCTCGCTTTGAATGAGATGAAAGAACATGACATTCTCTGTTGATGAAGGAAGTGGGTGGGAGATTAATTTCACTTATACTAGCCAAGCAGAAATTGTGAGATTGAAGCAACACTTTAGGATGACCTCTGCAGTCATGGGAGAGAGAGGCATCTCTTGAGTGTGATTCAGCTCTCCCAAACCAGATGTCTGGTGGGTGAGGTGTACTTCCCTCTAGGGGTGCCTAACTCTCTCCACTGACTGAGTCAATGAAATAAAATGAGTAAAAAAATCAATGCAGAAACTCTCTGGACTGCAGTTAGCAAGGGAAGCAAAATTAAGAGCGTTCAACTTAATGCTCTGCTTCTGCATTAGGGTGGGATGAATCACACCCTGGAGGCTCAGATGTGCTTCTGAGCTAACTAAAGACAGAGCCAAAGACAAGTTGATGCGCTGCTGAACTAACTTTTGAACGAGTGGAAGGAGATCAGATGAATCCTTTTGTAAGTGATTTGACGACAAATTCACAGATAATGTTTGATGAAGCTAGTGATATAACATAGAGTTCTTAAGAATCTGGAGTTCTTAAATGATAAATTTTCTATGAATATGAATATCATGAACAAATTATTCTCATCTTTTTTGGGGATATATACGAAAGCTTATCAGGGCACTTTATCCTTAGACACTGCTCTGTTAACTGCAATCTGTCTGTGTCTGTCAAAACTGCTGAGGTGCCCTTGGAGGCTGGAGGTAGTTTTCCAGAAGAGAGTCGCATGAGCACATTTTCCTGAGAAGCTCACCGAGTGGGTCAGGATTGTACATCTAAGAGGGACTCAGGTCAGAAATGTGCCTCTAAGGAGACTCTTCTAAGAATCCCCACCAAGAAAGGAGAGGTAGAGACAGGGAGAGGCCCCCAGTTATAAACACAAACCTTAGCTATGGTGCTGTTTTTATGATTGGTTTGTATTACTGACAGAGTTGATTCCCATTGGGAGGAAAATAGATGGATGGTTCAGGAGAAGCTCTAGTAGTTTCTTTGTTTGTAAAAATGTGCCGTTCTGTGTCTCTAGAAGTGCATCAGTGATGAAGGCAAATGTGTCTTGGCTAGTGAAGCTCAACCTGTTTCTCGGTTGTCACTTGGCTCAGAAACTACCTCTGCATGGATTTTCTATCTCTTTCCCCTATGGGCTTTATCTAGGTTCGTATCTCCTGGGTTCTCCATCCTGCCATCTCCTATCTTTCATCCTTTTCCCACTGTCCTGGGGATATATCCCTATTGTGTCTTAAAGAGGAATTGCATGTTGTGTTCAAGACCCAGTTTTCAGACATTCAGACAGGGAATCCTCAAGCATGAGATCAAATATATTTCTAAACAAAGAAATTTTCCCCTCTTTGTTCTGTTTATCCATTTCAGGGGGATTTAATGTAGCTGTTAACGCCATGAGGGTTATAAATTGTCAGAGTGCTAGTTTTTTTTTTCCATTTGTGTTTCCGTGTAGCCTTTGTTAACTGTTTGACTAACCAAATTCATCCTGAACAGAAGCCAGATGCCACAAGGCATTTGGTAAATCATGGTCAAGAAATACCAACATAAGTGCCAAGAACGAAAATGCTTGTCTGTAACCTCTTGCTTTTTCTTTTTTCTGAACTAAAAATTAAGGTCTGGTCATAAAATTAACCAGATGCTTTTCCAGAAAGATTTAACTTAGGTCATATTAATTATGCGTCTGTTCTGAAACTCTATTTTACTGTTTTAACTATCACGTGATGTGTAAGTGATAATAGAACATAGATCAGTCAAATGATTCTTTCTGGATATAATCTGCATAAAGGATGCATAAAATGGGTCACATCATTGCCTTCTTTTCCTTCAGCAGGAATTCTTTTTACTATAAAGATGTTGGTTTAAAGC
This sequence comes from Oreocharis arfaki, assembly GCA_013398015.1. Lineage (NCBI taxonomy): Eukaryota > Metazoa > Chordata > Aves > Passeriformes > Paramythiidae > Oreocharis > Oreocharis arfaki. The sequence continues at coordinate 617,288 of VZRR01003432.1, read as the reverse complement.
ATAATTTTTTGTTCCCTTTTAGCCCAGTCCTGAGTAAATTTCTCCGTTCACCCTGGACAAATCTTCAAACTCCAGCTGCACCTGCCTGTGTGAATTCCTCAGCTCCCGGGAAACTGTTAGGATGATACTCTGAGGAAAATATTATGTAAGCAGTGAGCAGAGCAAATGCCAGTAGATGGCAGTCCAGAATATGCAGCATCCCTTTTGGACCTTGTAGCACCCAGCAAAAAATATCCCTCTGTGCACTGCAGCTGAGATCTTGAATGCAGCTCTTCAGAGTGTTTCTAAGAGACTGTAGAGGCTACTGTCTCACACCTTTGGCAAATGGGAAAGCCTTTTGTCTTTTACTTTGCAATTGTTCACACAGACCAGCCCCCGTGGCAAAATAAAGGGAATTGCATTACAGAACATGTCAGCGATGTTCAGTCTTTTGCCTGCTGTCTCTAAATTCTAAGCTTTGGGAAATTTTGTGACAGATTTCTTGGGGTTGCTTTTTCTTATTAGATCTGTGCTCACAAGGGCATTCAACACTGTTAATACATACCCGAACACCTGGGAAAAGAGGATTCTCCGTGGTATTGAAATAGGTGCTCACTAAAAAAGAGATCCAAAGTTCCTCACTTTGTTGGGGCAGTAGAGCCACTCAAAGGGATGATCCACATCTCTGTGCCCTTTAGAACTGGTTCCTTGCTCTGCTTCTTTTCTGAGCCCACTGAGCAGGGGTCTGCCCCCCTCCAGAAGCTGTACCAGCATATTTTCACACTGTTGTGCTGCAGATTATATAGCCTGAAAGAACCACTTCAGACTACAGTCAGGGCAACCACTTAACTTGCTGATGTGTGCCAGCCACAGAGATGTGATGTAGGCATTTCATGGCCTTCCTTGACACCACCCCTCACCTCGGTTTGTCCTACACGAAGTCTGGACTCCTGAGTTGGAACCTTGGGTCCTATTATAGAGCCAAAAGAGATTTTGTACTGATTCATTGTCTCTCTCTGTCTTTCTCCACTTATTCTCACAACCCTGCTTGGGAATGTTATAAAAGCACAGCTCTCACACTGGGTTTAAAATATTTGGCAGCTATAAAGAGGCTTAATTTTTACTCTCTTTTTGGCTGCACTAGGGCCTGGTACAATTTAATACTAATTAAGTGGCATCCAGAAGCCATTTACTCACCAAACTGGGAAAATGCAAGGAAATACCCAGATACAAGCTGTACTTTGGGATCTTGTTTTTACAGGTGGAACTTTGAAAGATGCTGTATCTGTAGCAGACCAAAAAAGTTTTAAGAGATTGTGTGTACTTATGTCTGGTTCTTCATATGTTGCTGAATATAAGCATGAATGGAAAAGTTAAACAGGCAGAAGACTATAAAAAAAGAAGGAAATATGGAAAGCAAAGCTTTGAAGAAATTCTAACAAACTTTTTCTAGGAGGGTAAGGTCTTTGTCTTTCTTCCCCTTATAGCACATATATAAACTGGGGGAACTGTGAAACTCAGATAAAAGGAGATGAGACCAACATGGACTGAAAACATTGAAACAAACCTGGGGCCTTCAAGGTATTTTCTCAGCCTTCAGTAAAAGCTGGCTGAGTTTCACCTTCTTGCTTGGAGGCAGTCCAGAACTTGGGGGGTAACCTACACCCCATTAAGCACCTCAAAATGGTGCTGGGCTGGAGTAGAAAACTCTGTTAACAATTCCTGATGAAGCATTCACTAACACTTTCTGGTTTGACAGGCCATGATTCCCTGCTCCCCAGCTGTCTCCAGGCTGCACTGTCACTGCTGCTGTCTCCATGTCTACTGTGAAATCACTCAGACACCTCTCTCTAGAGAGAGATGGTAGGCTTCTTCTGCTGGTGAAGTATTAACAAACCCCAGATTTTATGAAATTAATCTAACTATTGATTTATACGCATCTGAAGGTGTATATTCTTTATCTTTTATTTCTATGACTCCTGAGCAAGCATGGCTATAAGCTAGTGGACAGCCAAGCATCCGGGGACCCAGCCCCACTGTCCTGCATGTCCCATCACATGTCCCCTGCATGACCCCATGGACAGCAAATCACAGGGATGTAGAGGCCGAGGATACCCAACTGGCTGCTTCTGCTGTGCACAGATCCTGATACCCTCCTGCTGTGAGGTGGCATGTGAAGAAATACCTTTTCCTAACAGGAAATGTTTCAAGTTTATATAATCCATGTAAGCATATTGTTAGAGGACAGACTTCGTAAACTCTTTATAGTTACTTGCTCCACTTGGCTCTTGCTTTTTAATGTACCAGCCTGTAGCTGGCACCACACCTTATTAAGTTGCAATAAAAATTAAAATCGTTGAGTTTGTGAGTTCCTTGGGTGTCCACAAAAAGATGGACGTAAGGCTTTGGCTGATTTAAGAATAAAGAAGTGCTGGATTGTGGTGTTTTGTATTTCTGAAAATTTCCTGCAGTTTTTAAAGGTAGATGTAAAATAATGTTTCAAATGATGCTGTCAGACTATTCAGCTAGCAATACAGCTCCCTGATAAAATGTACTTAGAATTAAATAACTGTGTCTGAATAGCTGAATTCGTATTGCATATGAAGTCATGTTTTCAGGTAATGGATCTAAAGTACTGTCATTATTAGTTCAGAAGCATTTTATGCATTTTCTGTTTGTGTAACTTGTTTCTCTTTTGTAGTAGTTTTGCTTTTGTGTAAGTGGTTCTTCAGGGTGATATGGAATGAAGTACTGAGGGAAATTTTCCATGCTTGCAACAGCAAATTGGCAGCAGGCTTACCCCAGCACATCCAAGAGCAGCCAGCTCTTCACATTGTGCAATTGCTTATCTCAAGTCTTAGGAGAGACAGAATAGAGGGAGCTGAAGTTGGTGGTGTTTCCTGCTTGCCACAATAGCAAACTGAAATAGCACTCACATTCTCCAGCTTTATTTTCTTCATCCTATGTCTAGCACACTGTGGGGATTCCCAGACTCTAATGCTAACTACCAGCAGAAAGATTCTGCTTTTATTTGCAGTAGGCTTTTATGCATTTGCAACTCCATTGGCTTCCGTTGTTTCTCGAAATTAGTCTTTGTGTGGAAGAGAGAAAGATTTCACCTCCTACTATTTAGAATCATAGAACAGTTTTGATCAGAAGGGACTTTTAAAGGTCAGCTAGTCCAAACCCCCTGCCATGGGCAGGGACATATTCTACTAGATTTTTTTTTTTTTGCAAATCCATTTTCTTGAATAACTGTAGAAAAGAGCGCTAAACCAAAACATAATCTCTCAAAATGTCATGGAATATCTCCAATTCCTGTGCAGTTTTCTGTTAAGTTGAAATGGAATTGCAAAAATTGGGGAAGCATTAGTATGTCTCATGCAGCCCTAATGCTGAGTGTAACATTTGAATCATCACAAACAAATAACTGAAAACATGAGAAAACCCTTCCCACCCACCCTAAAACATGAGCTAAGCAAACAAACAAAAGCAGTAAAGATTCCTGATAGTCTTGCTGGTAAAAAAGAGGCAGGAATCTGAAGTGTCACTTAGATGACAAATATGAGAAAAATGTGGATGGGTAATTCACTCAGCGAAGTGGTAACAGCAGCATGTTGAAGAAAAAGTAAGGTGAAAGCAAGAATTTCAGCACGTATCCATGGGTATCCATGTTGCCATGGCAACCCTTCAATGGAATAAAGTATTTTCTCCTTTCTTTGGGATTAAAAAAAAAGAAGAGGGATGCTGTTCTGCAAATAGCTACTTTACCTTTTTAAAAATAAATCTAAACCATTTCCTAACATAGCAGGCATTGTTTTGTTATGCTTTGGAATGACACTTGAAATTCAAAAAAGGACACTGTATTATCGATGTGCTACTCAAAGGTTTCTCTTGCCCTCTTTTTATTTCGAATGCTTGTTAAAAGCCTAAATTCCTTCACATTTCTGGATCCTATTCTTTTTTGTTTTTTGTTTTTTGTCTTTTTTTTTTTTTTTGTACTCATGCTGTTTAGCTACAGAGCTTAGATAATCAGAGCATTCTGCAGCAGATCCGTGGCTGTTTTCCGGTTCAAGATAAGGCTATTTTTGTTCCCTTTTGATTTTCTGGAGTGATATTCTGGTCTCTTACTTTGTGATACTTGAAGGAACTATATTGGCTGTTATTCCCTATCAGGCAATTGTTTAAATTTGGATTCAAGGCAAATAAAAAATATCTTTACCCCAAAATCACTGACTGAAAATGCAGAACTGTTCAATCGCTTTCATTCCTTCTCTAGATAAGACAGGAGTGCCATAAATAGATAGAAGATATTAGAGGGAAATAATACCCTTTGAAGGTAAAGTTATTGGTTATTTTGGAAATTTTGATAAAATTGTAACATTTCCAGAAGTGGCTGAAAAACACAAGTGACAAGCATTTTCAGAAATTATGTGGAAAATGTCAGTAAATGACTTAGGTGCTCTTACCTATGAGCACTGACACTGAATGCGTTTTAAACATAGCATATTTTTTATTCCCGTACCTATTAAAGTTACATAAAAATGTCTCTTTGTGCAACTTGTTCCGTTAAGAAAATCTTTATTTTAAGAATGTATTAGTGGGAACTAACTTTAAATAAGAAATTATAAACCTAACTGTTTCTTAAATATATTAATTGCTACTAATAATTTTTCCGGGTATTAATTACTAGGATGGATATATCTTAAGAATCTGGATACAATTAATAAAACCTTTGGAAAAAAAAGAAAGGAGCTAAATACAACTATCTGACAACTGCATATCTTTTAGAAAATTCTGCTGGCAACTTGCTGAGTCCTCTGTATTACCTGCCTCCTTCTACCTTGGTTATCTCATCTAATATACTGTATTGATAGCTCCACTTGACACATGCAACCAGTGCAATTCTGGTTTCATTTAATCCACTTTACCACATGTACGATTTTCACACAACCATTTATTCAGCTCGGTGCAGAACAACATAAGATCCCCTTCTTTCTGATAATGCAATCTAATCAAGCTAGTAGAGCTGATCCAGATTAAAAGTGTTAGAAATTAGAAGAATCTTAGAAAACGGGGTGAAAATGCATGTTTGTATCTTTACCTATTTTATGGCTATGCCTACACCAAATTAAATGTGTCCAGGAAATTTCCCAGGCAATGAGGCCAACTGACATCAGATAATCCATGTCTATGTCAGCAAAATAATTTTAGTCCCATCAACAGAGTGTCTCTATGCAAACAATCTCCTGGGAATGGTCCCTGAAAAGCAATTTGTCTGAGGGAGAAAAAGATATTCCAGAGAATAGCCTAAGTAGCTCTGTTACTGTATCTCCAAATGCTTGAATTTAGAGATATACCCACCCTCTATAATTCAGAGGGCACAAATCAAAACAAATACAGCCCAATCAGCCCAGTAAGCCCAGCTGGGTGCTGATTTGTAATATTCCAGAATATCCCAGAGCTGCTTGAATCTGTCTCTCTTTCTATTAAATCACTAAAACTGCCCAACCTTCATTTGGGCTGTTGCTACAGGAATAAATAGAAGACAGATTTAGACAAACATAATCATAGACTTCAATGCCAGAAGCAACTGTTGCTATTGTCATGATGGAACGCGTCTATTGAAGCTAATAGACCTTTGTCACTGTATTTTAGGCAGTGATGAGCAAGAGACAAAAAAAATCTCCCAAGTGTTAGAACAGCACATTATGGTTCAGCTACCACTTATGTATATATGTAATTTCATTATGTTTTATGGGCTAATTTGAAATGCTTTTAATTGTCAGGAATAACTATTGTGCTTGCCTCTCAGTTCCTTCGAGCAACAGAGATTATTTCTGCTATTTCTTTGAACTACTGATGTGAATTACACAGCTCAGTCTTCTCTGCTCTAAAGGTTTGGCTTACTTGTTTGTCTGTTTGTTTAACATCAAAAGCAGGTTAGTTTAATTTGATAGTTTTTATCTCATGGATGGGAGGAAGACACTGGGAGAGGGGTAGAGAGCCTGAAAACCCCTTGCTTCTCATTTTAAGGTTCCCATTATTCCCATCATTCAGTCACCTATTGTTTTGCAATGGTTGTGTGCTAGAAATTTATGTGCGTAAATCCTGCTTCTTCTGACCTGACTGGCACACCAGAACCAAGCATGTTTAAGCTGCTGAAGGCCATGTTTGGGCATAAAGGCATAGCTTTCCCCCTTCTGTTTTACTTGTATGTTCTTAATTAAACAACCTAAATCCTACAGTCAGAAAGAAATGAGACAAAGTTACAAATGAACAGTTCTAGAAGAAGGTTAGGTCCACATAAAATCTTATTTGCTCTCTGGTATTGCTTACTTTCTCTCCGGTAATATCTAAGGGCAGGCAGCGTGACTGAGCTCCCGCCTCACCTAAGGGCCTAAAATCATGTGGGATAATTCCCTTCCTCTTTCCTTGACTGGTTCTTACCTGCCACGATGAGAAAATTGATGCTGGGCTGAGTAAATTAGGGTTGGTGGGATGTCTGCCACCCATGTACTCATCATTGCAGACCCCACAGTCCTCTGCATCTCGCCAGTCCCAGTAGGGGATGGTGAAGTTCTCGTCACCCGTTATCTTCTGGATCTGACGTTCCCACATCAGCAGAAAGGCCCGATGCCAAGGCAGGAAACCAGGGGCTTCGTGGGCAAAATCAATGTCCCGCCACACATTGGACCCACCTAAGAGTGTGTCTCGAGAGGCATAATAATGCATCCACACAAAGAGATCGTACACATTGATGTCTCTGAACATGGGGTTGGAGCCATTATTCATCTGAGTATACGTGCCAGTAGCAATAACGTAGTCCTGGCTAGGGATGTTCTTTGCCAAGTTAAGGTAGGCAAGAAACTTGTTCTTCTCACTGGTGGCGAGCTGGAAGATGTTTCTTCTTGTTCTCACTTGCCTTTCAGTGCAGTTGAGCCCTGAGAAACCAAATTTGCACTCCCCACAGTTGAATCCCATGAAGTTGCCTTCACATCTACACGTCCGGTTGTAAAATACAGAGGGCCAGTCCTCTCTGTCATCCACTCCTGAAAAAGGAAACTGTGGTCCCAGCGGAGCCTGAGAGAGAAGGATGTTCTGGCAGGACCCTCTGCTGGAAAGCTCCCCACAAGGGGATCCGTCTCCATCCCAAGGGGGACAGCACTCCTTGCTCAGCAGACTCTGCATGTTGGCACAGACTCTGGGGAACTGCCCGGTGGACGGCTGAAGAATGACTAGCAGAAAACCCAGGGCAAATAACGGCATACTGACAGAGCAGCAGGAGAGCATCAGCGTTATGCTTCAGTGCATGGAGTGTTCTCTCTGACCCCTCCAAAGGCCTGCGTGTGAAAGGAATTCCTCCCCTCCACCAGGAATGCCTCACTGCTGACTTCTGCTAGAGTGCACCCTTCAATGTCCTCCCCCATTCCTACACGAGATGCATTTACACACAAAATACACTTCAGGGTTAATCTCATTATCACATGTTCTAGGTGAAAGCCAACTGACTTTCCCCCCACCCTCTACAAGTTTCAAAATACAGGCATCTATTATAAACTTTCGTCTTCTGCCTAGCACATGATTGCTTTCCCCTGGCATTTGGAGAGGAAGTAAAATTAAAGTTTGGACACAGAATCAATTGTAAGTTCTTAGAATTCCTAGTTTGATTATATGCTTTGGAGTAAATGGTTGGTTAAAAAAAAAGACCTGTAAGAATCTAGTTAGTTCAATAAGAAGAATGGTGAACCTAAAAATGAAAAAAAATAAAGAATTTGTGAGCAAACTGGTTTTTTTTTAACAGGAAGCAGAAATAAAATGTGATCAGATTAAGTGTGAACATAGATGAGAACCAGAACAAGTTATTCAGCTTGGTAGTTTCATATTTCGGTGTAAACTGCCTTTCTCAGATTAGTGTATGGCAAAGGGAAGTGAGGGAAGTAATAAACTTTTCATAAGAAAATAATTTTTGTTCTCCTAGAATTGATAACGTTTTCACAGTTGATGACACACAGAAATTTGTACCACAGTCTTCTCCACAGTTTTGTGGGGAACACAGACAATCTGCCAATGGATTTTCAGAAAGCATTTTGAGCAGCTGTCTCTGGATCAGGAAAAAAACCATTGACTCCTGTTTTTCTCCCATCAAGCAGTTTGCAAACACCATATCTATGTTCTTTACTCAATATGTTGCTGGGCAGCCTCCAGACCACCCACCTCTTTCTTCTTGTACATTAGCCTGAGCAGAGCTGACAGAGCTGCATGAGCAGATTTAGAAGTTAGACATTCTTTGAAGTTGCCCCTCGCGAGAGGATAACTGTTGTTTTACCGCTGGGCAAATCGCACTTGAATTATCCTTTTTTATTTTTCAGCTACTACTGCTAGGAGTAAGGGTGGTTTTCTCGGGTTTGTTTCTTACTAAAAGCTTTGTGAATTATTTCCTTGTGCTCAGGGAGGGCAGGAGCAACATATAGGCAAATGAAGTGAGAACCTTGCTGGGAAACAATGCCTTTGCTGGGATCAGGAGGTCATCACATGACCATGCCGAGGAGCACGAGGTACTTTAATCCTGTTGGCTTCTACGCCTCAGGTATTCCAGGGGATTATCCCTGAGTCCCGCTTCCAGGGAGCTTGTGATGGGGGAGCCTGGAGCAAGAAGGGCAAAGGGAAAGGATTTGCTTTTTCAAAAAATATTTCTAACCATACTCTGATGTTTACTATTTTTTTAGCTGATTCCCCTGGTTTCCACATTAGGCTTGTAAAACAGATTCTATCAGATAAGTGTTACTTGTTTGATTTATTTTATTTTATTTTATTTGTACCTGGCTGTTTGGGAAACGTTGCCATTTCATTTACTGTTCCTCCCATGGAAGCTGCTACAAAAATACTATACATGAGGAGAGACCCATCTCTGAGGATCCCAATACACATTTTTAAGTTTTCACTGAAAAGCTACAGAGATTGGGAGAAACTTGGGGTGGAGCCTCAGACTGAACCAGAAAAGCCCTCAAATTATATTTATGCAGAAAGTCATGCACACAAATATATTAAATATCCTGTTTCAGTATTCAAATTAGGTTTTATGTTCAGTGTTACAAAACAAGATTTTAAGTCTTGAGAGTTGTCATATGATAAGTTTCCTAAGCAGCTGGTTAACCATGGAATTCCCTGTGAAATGGTATGAATGAGAAGCTTTGAATCAGGAATGTGACTCGGGAGCAACACACGCCCCTCTTGCTTTATAGAGATGTCAGGAGCTACTAGAAGGAAATCTTCCAGAGTGGTGAGAAGCCTTCCTGAAGCTCACCTGCTGGCTTCCTTGCTGTGTTGCAATCAGATTTTCAAGACTATGCTGCAATGCGAAACCGAACTTCACATAAGACACGGCCTGTGGCTTTCTGATGTAGTTTTGGACAAAGACAAGGAACATTCCAAGTGAAAAACAAAGGCATTGAATGGGGGTTCACATTACCTCATAAAATTAATTCTTTGTTTCCTCAGAGCTGAGTGGGCTGATCTTCAAAATATCATGTCTTCCTTTTGTAAAATGTCATGGAAATTTCCCTTCTGGGCTGCTAATACTGAAGCAATCAAAGTTTCAAGTAATATTAGTGGCTTTTAAAAAATTCTGATAGCTGGATGGCACCATGAAGGAAGTATCCCTCAGTATTGCTTGTTAATACTTTTTGGGAATTCAGTGGGGATTTTAGGTCTAGTTGGCTATGTTGAGTGTAGGAAAAAAAATTGGAATGGGAAAGTGGAGAATATTTTTAATTGTGGTTACTTCAAAAGTCAAGCATAAAACTGTGAAGAAACGAAGGCTGGATAGACAAAGTTGATGCTGCTCAATTACCAGTGAAAATCAGAATTGACTAGGGAAAAAGAAAAAGATACGGTTATTTGAGATGGATAAATACAAGGACACCTTGACAATTAGAGAACACTGACAAATGGAAAGACAGATAGTCTATTAACCAGCCAGGAAATTCAGTCTAATAAACCAGTGGGCTCAGATTGTGTGAACCACTAGATCAATGCTTTTATTATATGGCCATGTTATTTTTGATCTGATACTGGGAGACCTCGATACAGACTTAATGTATCAGGAAACAGGCATTCAGACTGGTATGATTCATAGGCCAAATACTACAGGCAACTTCTAAGAGCAAGAAAAATGTCATTGATGTGCAGGCCAAAGCAAGGGAGAAGAGGGGCTGGTGCAGTCAGAGCAATGAAAGTGTAGAAACGACAGCAGAAGGCAAAAGGCAGTTTCTCCCTGTTAGAGACCAAAGATAGCAAGTAGCAGAAAAATAGTTACCTGTCTATTCATCTACAGTCTGCACAAAACTTGCCTTATACCTGTCAGGCTTGATGTCAGGACGACATCTAAGGGGTATGCTGGAGCAGTGTTTTCTACAGTTTTGTTACACTCCACTTACACTTCACCTCTGCTTTCAGATCTTTGCTGAAAGGCAGCCTGACTTCTGGCTGTTGGGAGCATGCTGGGCAAAGTGGATATTTCAGTAAGTGGGTCTGAATGCTTTCCTATCATCTTTCAGGGGGAAAGTGTCATACAATTTCTTAGTACTATGTGGCTCATACCTGTGGCCTTGATAGCAGGCCAGGGCCCAGCTTTAACTCAGTGGATAAGAGTGTGCTCTTCAGGAAATCCCTGCCTCTTCCAAGAGCTCCTTGAGGTTGAAAGCACAGAAGGTTTGTCAGCAACCTACAAGGAACTTACTCATGTTTTTTCTGGCTTAATGTTCTGCTAATTTTCCAAGGCAAACTTGCCTGCTGAGGGGTCAGACAAAGCAATCTACCCTGTGCAAAACTAGTGATGGAAACACTAGGGGAGAGGCAACACCAGCCTTTGCTCTGTTGGAGCTCTCCTGGACTGACTCCCTCATATTGCAAAGCTGCACCCTCTGCCATCATGATAGGTCCCCCACTACTGTGTCTCAACCAGCTATAGAGTTTTACTCTCGCAGTTAAAAGCCTATGCTCTTCCTCCTCCTTTCCAGTGTCCTCTGATTCCAGTGACACCTCTGCAAGTTGACTAGGGGAAGCTTCCTCCTGGGGTGCCCATGGTGCTGGGCTCATCTTCAGAACCAGCTGTATCTAATGCCTCTAGGTGCTTCTCACAGACTTGTCCTGCTCCATTTATCCAGCTCTGCAGAGAAACAGAAAAAGAATAAAAACTGCAAGTAGCTGTGTGTTGGTTTTCTGTGTGTGCACGCTTTGGAAAACAGATAATCAAACAGTGTATTAAAAACCATGAGAGCGACATTTAGCACAGAGCAGATCTCAGCAGCTGCTGGTGGTAAGGCAAACACAGCTGTGCACGTTGAAAAAACTAAATTTGGAAAAGGAATGAGAGAATCAGTTGCGACAGGTACAGGTATATAAATCAGATGGGACCCTTGGAGACTGAGGTCACCTCATATAACCTCTTCTGGACAAAGAGCAGCTGGGCTTCCATTAAATCCGGCTTGTACTTATAAGTAGAAGGAGGACTTGTACATCAAATTAGCAGTTCAAATGCATACAATTCTCTGGAATTCAACCACACAATATTTTGTTCTTAAATTGATCCTCTCATCATGCTACTGAAAAGTCCTTTAAATACGCAAAAGCGGTGAGGAGAATACTACAGTTTGTCTAAAGTGTATCTGAGAGATTTGCTGAGGTAAATAAAAACTTTGTAGGTGATTAAATGGGGCCAGTTCTCTTGTAAAGAAAATATGCACAGAAGAAATTAATATCATATGATGCTTTCAGATTCTCCTTTGACTGTTATGCTCACCTGCAGTAAGTTTTACCTCGTTCGGGTTTGAAAATAAGTTAGCTGGCTATACTTCCAGATTCCTCAGAGAACCCCTCAAACTTCGTGGTTGTTATTGCTAGTGGGTTCTTAAAGTCTGTAGTTTTTGCCTCATCCGAAACCCCTTTATCTTGGTAGATCTGGTAGAAGGAGCAAATCAGATAAAACCATGCTGACAGACTACAGTATACGACATACAGACATCTCCCATGAGACACAATGAGAGAAGGAAAGCTGTGGAAAGGAAATGTTCCCTAATTCCCAGATTGCTACGTGCATATCTGCTTATTACTGTAAGATTTGCAAGCAGGGGAGTGTGCTGGAATGGGCAAGAAGGAGATGACCCACAAGCCCAGGGGGTCCACAGGAGAATGATGTGTGCCCTCCTTCTGCTTCCCCAGCTCTTCAGAGAGGAGATAAGGTGGTCCTTCACTCCCAGACCAGTAAAGCGAGAAAATGCAGATAACAAAGAAGACAACTATAATAGCTCCACTCACGTTTCTATTAATTTAAACCTCTCACAGCATGTGAAAGATAAGGGGAAAAGACATGCATTGTTTAGAATTCAAAAAATCTTATTAACCTTCCCCAACTGTCTGACAGTACTCAAAGGCCCAGCTGCGTGAAAGACTCAAATACCATATGTGGTCTGTGATTTCTCCCGCTTGCTTTCCAAATAATGACTGTTGTGAAGAATCAAATTGTACTGAATTTTACATTCTCTGTAGAACTTCACTAATTAATCCACGGTTAAATAAATATATAAATAAGACCTTGACATTCAATTTCACTTCCATGCAAACAGTGGATAGGAAACTCTATTACTCAGACTGCAAACTCTCTGAATAAAGAACAAAATGTCATTAGGCATCTGGAAAAAATGTGGAAAGAAAAGTCCTTCCAATGTAAAATTGTTCTGATAATAGCTGACAGCTTTGAGTAACAAAGAGAAGGTGAATTACGAGAGATTTTTCTCATTGTCCTACTTAATTTTTTGCCATTACAATGCAGTGTGTTTGAAACAAGCAAAAAGAGATTTTTTTTCTTCCTACAAGTCATAGTTAAGCTGCTATGCTCGTTGTAGCTGAAAATTTTGATGAGTTCAAAAACTGACCAGATAAGAATATTCAGGAAAGGCTAAGGCTTATGCAGGAAAGAATAAGCCACAGAATCATAAAACATGAATGCACCATGCCTCTGAACCCTAAATTCCTCGAGGAAGGGAGATCACTCCAGAGAAGTGTCTGTACAGGCTTGTTCTGTTCCCAGATCCATAGTGCATCTGCCAAGGGCCATTGAGGAGGCAGGATAATGGACAAGAAGATACTTTATTTTGAAATTCCTATGACAAAAGTGGATTAAATATCCCAGTTGCAGCCAGTGGTATCTTCAGCACAGATGTCACCAGGCATCTGGTCTCTACTGTACAACAGTGCAAACAATACAACACATACCTCCTTGATATTCAACAGCAAGATCCTTAGAGTATTTGGAAACCAGAAGACACAAAGATTTGGAGTTTACTTTACAAATTTTAAAAAGTAGGCCTGCTTTCTGCTTTTCAGAAGAAAAAGCAAAGGTCT
>VZRR01003432.1:355037-603870 GCA_013398015.1 Oreocharis arfaki | reverse complement strand
AAAAAAAAAAAAAAAAAAAAAAAAGCCTAACAATTTTGTGGGCAACCAAGCAGATTTCGTTGAGGTTATTCACATTAGTACTGTAAACATGATTCTTGTGCCAGTTATAGGCTCTGGGAGGCATAATGTACCCAGAAAAACGTTCGAAAGAAATGAATGGCCGAGTGTGTTCCTGGAAATCCTTTCTTCTCCCCAGGCCAGGGAACAAACATATGGGATATACCAGAAATAAGTAGTTTAGAAAGCAAGTGGTGCATCAGTTGTGCAGGGTACTAAGGTATTAAATAATACAAATTAAAGATGTTATGAAGAAATATGTTTAATATTTCTGACATAAGTGTAAGAGATTCTTGTGACTTAAAAGTTTAAATTAATCTTAAATTGCCCCTGATCATATGAGATGGGCTTGGCCTAAACAATTTTATCAGTCCAGTCTTTTAGGTAAAGTGTAGTTTAGACAAAAAACCCCAAATCGCATAAAAATTTTGAAGGTCTTGAGTGGTAAGGCTAATTTCAGAAACTGTGAAGGACTGACTGTGTTCTGGGCACTGTGACTTGGCAGACCACTTGGGAGGTTGGAGAAGCAGAGACTTCTGAGTGAGTTCTCAAAGCAACCTTTATACCACTTCTTCCAGTTTTATAAGAACACATTGAAATGCTAAAAGCCCCCCTGCTTATGCCAGGTTCTTTTGTCACCCATTTCCTCACCTTCAGAAATAATAGGTCTATCTCCCTATAAGGAATATTTAGCTACATTATAAATTAAATTATTCTCTTTTGTGTGTGTGTGTGCTCACTTGCACTGATGCAAAGTTGGGCTTTCATACACCACAGACTTGGACTGACACACCAACAATAAACTGCTACACTTTTCAAATAAACTCGTTGTCAGGCACACAGAAGGGTTTGCTGGAAGCTTTGTGTACATTAGTGGATTCTTAGGGTGATCTAGCATTGAGCACTGCCAAATTTATTTTGAACTTGGTCTTCCAACCACAAAAAACAAAACCACATTTAACGTTATGTTAGGTAAAATGCATTGAAACACGTGGAAACTGCAGGGCAATATTGTGCATCCTGATAGCACATGCCCACCAGCATGACCGAAGATCTCTTCACCGCTAAGGTGTGATACAGAGTGAGAGAGGGACTGAAAGCGAATCATAGCGTGAAAATTACTGCCAACATACATATGGTTAAGCTTAATTGCCCCTTACACCAAAAATAAGAAGATACCGGTGAAGAGAAGGGACTTCAATCCCTTTTGTATGGATGCTTTCTTGAGGAGTCTGGATTTTTTTCAATGTGTTGTTATTATTTTGCACATGGTGATTAAAAGCAAACACTGCCTCAAATGCCATGTCAGAGTCCCCTGTGGAAAGATGCAAAGCTCAGAAATTCCTAAAAACATTTGCCTGTAGCTTTTCTATATGGAGTGATGTCTCAAGTTTTCTAGGTCTGATATTTTGGGATCTCCCAGAACTGGAAGTAAGTGTCAGTTCTGCTCTACTTTTGGGATTGGCTACATTTTCATGAGGGAAAATCTCCTTTTTTCTATTTCAGTGCTTGAAAAAGGTTGGACTTCAGCCTTACTATTTGGGTGACAGGTGTTTTGCATGACAGCCACTTTTATGGGTGACTTTTTAATTGTCTTTTGTTTTTTAAACTGTCCTTGCATGCATTTGATTTCAGCGTGATCAGTATGTTTCTATGTGTAACATCTTGGGCTTTGAACACTCTTAGTCATCTAGAGAACTGCAAATGGTTAATGTATTGGTATGACATATAAAGGCGTGTTTTGCCTTAATTCTCGGATAAAGAAAACGAGGTGGAGAGAAACAAAGCAGCCCTGTGCTGAGGCCACTCAAAGCCTGTTTTTAATGTGTTTGAGAGTACATATCAAAACTAACAACAAAAACAAAATTTAATTTTCATGATCATAATGCAGAAGAGAGCTGATTGCAGTGCCATTCCTCTTGTGTCCTTCCATGTGTCCAGTCATTCCACCCCGAAACAGATGCGATAGTTCAGTTTAATCCCTTTCAGAAAGCGACAATTTCTCTCCATCATTAGAAAGAAAAGACAATGCAACCAGCCCAGACACATACATCTGAAGCAGGGTGAGATGTAGGAAAGGTGATCTTGACCTTACATTTAGCCACGCATTGCCTCACCAGGGTGAACCTGAGCAGTCCTCGAGCCGAGCAGAGATGCCATGTGCTGCCTCCCAGTACGGAACTGGGTTGAATTCATCTTCACTGAAACATTTTCCCACCTCTTGAAAGCAACAGAAATAAAAACATCCCTGAATGAGTTGCTGATTGAGTTGCCAAAGACATCTATCACAAAAATGAATTTGCCTATGCCTTTTTGAGCTGTACTGATAAGTTTGCATTCATTCTACAAAACCCTCCTTACAAAGAAATAGGCTGGATAAAAGCTCTAATTTTTAAATGAGAGCTATGCCACCTATACACTTCAAAGCACAGATAGATCACAGAACACAAATTCCTGCAACATTAGTTGTTTTCTGACTTCTATTATATTTCTAGACAACCTCCTGAAACAGAAACAATATTAAGAGATAAATAGCTTTTCTAATAGCGAACAGTATATTTCCTACAAATAAAAGGAAAGTTCACCATTACCAGATGTATGAGCAAAAACATGACATGGAGTATTTCTTACTTTCTAGAAAAATAGTATTGAAGATGTAAAGCAGAACTGTTTAAAATAAAATATCCAATTTTGACTAAAGGAGTCTATACATATGTTGACTTTGAAATGCAATTACTATGGAAACAACAAACAAAGAGGATATCTCAGAGAGTGCCAAGCTCATATTCATGCCTGGACTGATTTCAAGTCTTTTCCTTGCTGAGAATTCAAGCTGAAGGTTTTCATGCTGAATTCTATAATAAAAGTCTTCCAGCATGTTATTTTCATTCCTTGGCCTCTCCCTGCTCCTTTTTGATTACGAGGCATTAATAACACTTTTTTTTTCTTAAAGGCTAATAATTTTGAATGCCCCAAATTTTGGGGATTCTACTTGTTAAACAATTTTCACTTTCAAATATTACCAAGTAAAAATAGCACTGCAAAAGTATGCACCTGAGTGTGTCAGTCCAGGTTTTTATGAGCAAGGTAGAGAAATGGATGATTTCACTTGCAATCAGTATGGCCTTTTCGGACATCTACCTCACAAGGATCTATAATGCATTCTATAAACATCTATTTCTTACTATTTATTGTAAAGCAAGTCTGCAATACGATTATGTGTATATATATATTACTAAACATAAAGATATTATTGTATATTACAACAATTATAATGGGTACATATACAGAATAATCTGTATGTAACAGATTATTTCCCTAGTAACACCCAATTTTAAAAGAATCTTCAAAGATGAAGAAAAAATCCTAGGAAACTTGGAAATTAATTTGTATTTTGATAAACCATGAAAATCTCATCTTTCAGAGGGTTTGCTTCATTATTAATCAACACTTTTTTTTGTTTTGAGCCTTTAATTAACAAAAATTCTTTTCCAAGTTTAAAAAAATATTTTTAGCAGAAATAAAAAAAAATTATAGAAATTTCAAATTTTAATACAATAAAAATAATATCGTGAAGGATGATACTGGGAGAAAATATCAAAGCTTGCAAGATGTACAGTATATCACGCTGCTTGTCATTAAAAAAAAAATGAAAATGCATAATTTTCATTAAAGAGTGTGTGAATAAAGGTGCCTAGTCAAATTTTTTAAAAATTATATGTTTTGCAAACAACCAAAGAATAATCAGGTTTTTTAAGGAAGATTTTGCAGATGCCAAATACTTCTTTGGAATAGAGGAGATAGAATAATAGCTGTATTGTCAGGTTTTTAAACTTTAAAACCATTAAATTTTCAGAATTTCCTCAATATTGCAGCACATATTGTATGAGGGTACAGAACAATTAAAATGTGGGAAGGAGAAAGACTCTCATCTGAAAATATAGCACTGAGGATCCTCATTCCTGATCTTACATAAACAGATATTAAATTTTGAGTTTGAGTTAGAATAACAGTAATATAACTTTCTTCAGTTTAGTTTTCTCCTTCCACTTTTCCTAAAATGGAAAAAAACCCTCCAACCCACTGTATATCAAAAGAAAAAGAAACAGAATATCAGTTTCTCACCAAAAAAAACCCCAAAAACTGAACCATTATATTTTGGGTTTCTTACATGATTTGTTAAAAGGTTTTAATAATTTTGTTTTGTTTTAGTTTATAGAAAGATAGTCTGAATTCCATTTTCAAATGAAAAGTCGATGTATTTTATTAAAATTTCTCAAATTAAATCTTCATCTGTCTTAATTTCCTCTTATGCATTTAGCCAGTTTCAAGATCAATTTGCTTTTGTTTTACAGTGATCAAACTTATGTTTATTAATGAAAAACTGACCTTTTTTTCTTTTAAATATCTGTTCAAACATCTGAAGACGCTCAATCTGGCTTCAGAACAAACACAAAGAGGCAAGAGAAAAACTCATATGTGAAAAATATTTTATTAATTGCTAAATTTCAAATGAAAACAGCTTTATTTTGACATTTTCTTGTAAAGTTTGTTTTTAGAATGTAAAGGCTTTGTGTAGCCTTGTGAAAGAAAAAGTGTGAAACTAATTAAAAATCAAATTGTATCTGGCAGATACAGTTTCTTTTGGGAGTTAAAATGCATACATTTATTTACCTGCAAGCAGGGATCTCCATGGATGTGTGACAGGTGAGACAGGGACTTAGTTCAGGTCACTGGAGATAGATGTTTGAGCCATTTCAGATAGAGAGGATTAGGACAGAGACCAGGAGGCAGACTGCTACCTTCAGGACAAGCGGACAGAAAGCTGATGAAGCAGACTAAGGCATCTCAAGGGAGTCCTGTTCTGGAACAAAATCTTACTAAATAATCTCAGGGTAATTTTTGTCTAATTAGTCACAAAACCATGTTTACAAATAATGGAAAATAATTTTGGTATTCAAAACGCATCTGGAAGTATATTGTGATACCAACACAGACTGAATGCCATGTTCACATCCACCTTGCACTGGAGTTTAGCTGTAGGGAAAAGTGGTTCACAGTAGAGCTTGAAAACCTTCGAGGAAGTGGCACAGGCTGAATGTATCTTCCTGTCTGGCTTTGCAGCAAAAGCGTGAGCAATAAGTATGATCATTTGAGAACTCAAATTTCCCTCTGCTTGGCCATATCCTCAATGCTTTTACCTTGTGCTGCACGGAGGATTCCCTTGGGCAAGATGAAGCTGCGCAGTCGGGGCTATGTGTAAAGCATGGCACATTTAGACCTGTGCTATATCTTCAGAGCCCTACGAAAGAGCATTAACACATTGGGAAGCCTGGCTGTTATTCTTATTTTGACAATGGCCTTATTATTTTGTCCTTGTAATCTGATTTTCAAAGATTTATATATTAATTTTTCGTACATTAATCCCTGAAACTATGCTTGGAAAGCCCATGCTATAAATACCGCACGACTAATGCACATGCCAGGAGCAGACAAAACCTACAAGAAAAAGACAAACCTCAGAATAATAATTTAATTATATCACCCTTCTAAATCATCCCAACTGTTCTGACATTTTAATTACAAAGTGACACTTCCAGTCCTAAAGTATTGTGGCTTGTGTAATAAATAATTTCATTTTATATATGTTATGATTCTGACTACCATAAAGGAGTCATTTTACAATCCATCTCCTTTACAAAGGCAGAGAGTAAGCAAGACATTAAATAATGAAACTACAAAATTCAATAAAAATATTGTGTCAGTTCTGAATTTATTACAACATATATACATGCAATATATGTAGTTTTTTTCTCATACTCCTTCCCATATCCCGCATAAGCTTCTCTGTGGACTACAGGTATGGGAGTGGGAAGTAGGTGGCCAGTTCTGGAACTATTGTACCCAAAAAGTGATGTTTTTTGAAAGCTGCATGTAAAGGACTGATGCTCCAGAATAATTTCACCAAGCAGCTTGTAGACAAGGGAGTAGGAAGAAAATGTGAGTGAGGAATAAAGAATGTGTGTGACTTGTTTTCAGTCTAACACACTCTTTTCATAATTACAGTTAAGAAAAAACAGAAGAGATAGAACAGTTTGCTGTAAACAGTGGCTTCAGAATGTCAAAATGCAAATGAACAAAACCCAGTAATTACAGGAGAAAATACATTCCTAGCATGGGGCTACTGGGGTCTACTGTTCCCTCAAGCATGTACAAAAATTCACAGTAATGTTAATAAAGTCTGCAGAGACAGTTTGTGATCCATACATTTATACCTCTTCAAATTTACCTACAGAGGTACTTAGCCTGCAGCCTTAAATCATAAGAAGTCACTGTTGTCCAAGAAAAAATGCCATCTTTTATCTTTACTTTGTGGTGTGTTTCACTACAGACCCAGTACTGAAGCAGCAGGATTGCTGGCAACCATGTTACACAGCCTCTCTGAAAAGTTGTTTGCAATAATAGATGTGCTGGAGGGAGGTCAAGCTGTTTTCAGTGCACAGAGCCTTCCAAAGCAGTGGCTTAGATGCTAGAAATGTTCTCCTTTCTTATCACTTGATCCTTGTCTCGGCTGCATCTCGCTACACTCACTTTGCTGATTTCAGCTTGTTGTTGTCATCAAGCTTTGAAGGCATTTGACTAAGTCAGGAATATGAATGCTGCAATTAACATCGATTTGTGTGCATTCTCCTTTGTGAAGATGAAATAATTTCACAGATGTCTCAGGACATGGAATTTTTATGTGATCATAGTGACCTGAGCCTACCAAGCAGTAGTCTACAAGCTGTGAAACATTATCAGGCTGGAATAGAGGTATCCATTATTTTGCTCAAAAGAGAAGCAGCTTCCCCACATACGATCATTGCTTTCAGCTATTAATTCTCTCAGCATACATCCTGGTTATAGTGTTAATGTTGTGTGATGCAAAGTGGTATCCATAATTAATGAGCATCTCCAATCTAGGCGGTCATGATTTTAATTTCTGTGTTGCTATTTTTGTCTTTGTTTTTAATTTGTGACATTTGAAAGGAAAAATAATATATGGTCTCCATCCATCAGGACAGAGAATAAAAATTTTTTTTTAATTTTTATTCTCTACTTATTTTCTTTATTGAAAGTTTCATCTTTTTATCTACGAACCGGTAAGGTTCTGCACATAAAGAAACCCATTCTGAAATCAGCTCCATATGGACAGACCATATGGGCACACTGAGTCCCACTAAAGTGAACTATGGTTAGCATTTCTTATTTCTGCTATAATAACATGCATGTGTCCCTAACCACGGGCCTTGTTGTGCCAGGCACTGTACAGACAAAAAGAAAAACTTGGTCTTAGTGCTAGCAGATAAACCATCACAGTATAGATAGGATGGATGCTGCAAGTTGTTATGGTGGCAGACTAGATTGCTAAATGGCACATACTGGTATTATCCTGTCAGATTTAATGAAATCAGCATTTTTTATGTCATTCCCTTTATTGTGCATCCCTGTGGAAGAGGTCATTCTCATTTCCTTTCTGGGTATAAATCGCAAGTGTTCTTTCCTGCTGTCAGTGAGGTTGCACATATGTGTGTTAAGGTTAGAATGAAACATCATTTTGCACTCCAGACATGTCTAAAGAGGGAGGTAGCTGTGGAATAAGAGGTAAAGGGAACATGTAATGCATTAATAACCTTACAGGAGCTCATTCTTTCAGAAGCTGGGTGCAGTAAACTATGCATTAAACATGTCCATGTGGAAAGCGTAAAATACCAATTTCCATATGAATTTATGCCTACAGTGCTTTACAGACATTCTCTTTCGAGGAAAATCCTGTATAATGACGCCAAAATTAAACCAAAGGTTTATTTCATGAAAGTTACACTATTCATGGCAAATATTTACATGTAAAAGATAGAAAGAATGATGCTGATCCACTTAACAAATGTAAGGACATGCTTACCTGTCCTAGGAACATTATAAAGGTGACTCTTCAGAGAGAAGGAAGAAAAGATGGAAAGGCAATTGCAAGTACATATTTTGTGATCATCAAGGCTGCTCAAGATTTCACAATCAAGCTCTTTCCAAGTAGGTCACAATTATATTGCAAGCTGCTTGCTTGAAAAAAAATAGTGGGTAATAATCTGGAAATTGAAGATTAAATATAAGAGGCAAAACCTTAAGAGTTATGGTAATATCCCATTAAACAATTTATCTGGGGCTGCAATGGATTCTCTATTATTAAAATTCTTTAAATCAGGTTTGGAAGGCTTTCAGGAAGAGATGATCTCGCTTAATCCAAACTTATGGTCTTTACTTACAGAATTTCGGGTGAGAGTGTCTGACCTGTACTATGCAAGCAGTCAGGTTAGATGACCATAATGGTCTCTTCTGGCCTTAAAATCTATCAATATATTAAGCCTCCTGCTGTAATGCTCTGATGCAGAGGCAATTTGCATCAAGTTCTGAAGAGCACTTAAATTAATTGTTTCATTAAAACCCATTTGAATGCTTTTACATCTCGATGCATGCTACTTCTGGGTGCCTCACAGATTTCATTTGGAGATCTTCAGCTCCAAAGAGCCTATTATGTTTGCCTGGCCTGACTTGTGCCTTCTGCCGGCCAGAACAGCCTGTTCCTGGGGAATTCACGTGGCGAGGAGCTCTGATACCATGTCTAGTGCCCGTGGGTGGTTCCCTGGCTACCACTAGGAGGTGCTTCCAGCGGCTCTGCTCAGTACTCCTGTTGGCATCATGAGGAATGAGTTCAGCTCTGTGTGGGAGCGTATTTCAGATCTTTCCTACACCTACAGCCTTATGCCAAAAATAAGATGCAATCATTTGTTTCCTAGGTGATAACTGCACTGAGCATGTGCAGTCCCTGCTGCCTCTAAAATGGTGAAGTGTGTTATCAGCCTTCCTTGCAGCGCTTTTGAGGCAATGTATCAAGCAGCTTTTACTGCAGAACAAATGGCTTCTTGATTATGTACAGAAGGGGGGGAAATGTATTGAGGTTTGCAATTCAGTACTCATTCTTGGCAAAAGTAATTTTATTCTAATTGTTTGCTTTTTCTGTGGTAAGTGAAGGGAAGAGGGAGCAAGAAATGTCAATTCCAAGGTTTCTAAATAGTAGAAGATCTTTTAGATGTTCTTTCTTGATAGTCTTTCTTAATCTGTATCTGTATGAAGCTGTGGAAATTCTAGTTCCAACCTTGTTTTCTCATGCAGAGTTTGAAAGCCTGTCGAAGTAGAATATCATCCAAGTGTGTCTTCTATCTATAGGGTATCTAAATGCCAAAAAGGCATAGAAATGTTTGCATTATGCTACCGTCCGTTGCAGAAAACAGTAAATGGTAACATAAGTAGTATAAACAGTCTTTTAGTACCTTGCTAGATTTTTTTAGTTCATCCTTTTTCCCCCCCTTTATATTTAAAATGTCTACAAGTTTTGAAAATATGCAGAGTTTCTGAATTCTTGAAATACTACACTTCACTTATCAGCTTCAATTTCGTTTTTGTTTAAAACAGCTATTTATAGAGGATTTTATTTTAAAATGTAGTAATTTATTGAAAGGCCTTCTAAAACATCTTTGTTGTCAGAAATTCTTGACATCTTTGGCATAATGTCCACTGAAGGGCCAATCAGTGGTGACTCTTGATATGTATTCTACTCCAGTTAAGATAAATATTTAAGTGAAATATTTTTTTTCCCCCTGGGTAAGACTAACCCTCATGCACAAACTGATGGGATTTCACTATATAGACATTTTTTTTAGCCCTACTTTGGGAAGATGAAATTTGCTGATTTAATTTATGGATATTTTCAACCTGATTATAAGCAAGACTCTAATTCTAGAGTTTCACACTCCTTTGTCCAGCTGGTCTTCAGGCTCAGACGAAAGTTGGAGCAATCTCTGTGCTTTGTCACTGACTGGTGTAGTGAGGTGGAATTCTCAGTTCCACGAAGTGAAGATGTGCTTCTTCCCTTTGGTGTCCATGGAGGCTTTTATCTGCACCTGCCACATCTAGGGGTGTGAGCATATGAGAAGGAGTTTCTTTGAGGGTCCATTTGAATGTTTTGCATTTCTTACTTTCTCTGTAAATTGATTTTAACACGAACTACCCCCCCAAAACCCCTCCCAAACAACCAAAACAACCAAACAAAACCAAACCAAGCCAAAAAAAATACCAAAAGCCCTAAAATATTAGAAGATTGACTTCTCACCTCTCCCCTAACAAAGCCAGAGGATGACATGAAACTGATGAGAAAGCAAGCTCTAAAATATTTGTAGCTAACTGCTTCTCATCTTGTTTTTCTACTTGAATCAAAGTCCTGATTATTTTGTCAGGTTCAGGAAAAGGTCACATAGCAAGATGATGATGTGCAGAGCTTTCAAATCATACTAAACCCATAAAACTTAATATACATAGACAGTTGTGATATTAAAACCCTGGAGGACCGCAGTTTACAGGGCTGGAACCGAGCAAAGTTCTGTGTTTCAGACGGCACGGTTTTTGCGGAGAATGTGGTTTGCTAAATTACATTTTGATGTTGCATGTTGGTGTGAGAAAAGCTATAGGAAAAAGTAATGAGTCTATATCACAAAAAACCAAAATGAGGTGGGATGAATACTGCTATCACGTCAACTGGTCTGATAGCTGGCCTAGGTGCTGAATTGTAATGACGGGTAAGGTGGTTCTTGTCATCTCTCTAATGGTATTTTAAAAATCTTTATTTGTTTCAGAAGCAATCTTTGAATAACTTACTTCTGGCTACGGGAGTAATTTATTTTCAGTCAACACGAGCAACAAACTTGGAAAGAATTTCTTGAATATGACCACAAAGAAAATATGGCAATGTACACTCTCAATATCTTCTTTAATGTAGCAAAGATTGTACTCTCTGCAGTTGTTTTACAGTCTTCCTCCACACTTAGCTCATTTTCTTTATATTTTGTTTTTTGACTGAAATTACTAAGGGTATTTCTGAAGAATTAACAGGTGTCCTCTTGCGGCTGAAGGCATGTCAGTAGTGTCAATATCAAAGAGGCTACAAATGCTTTGTGTGCAAAATTGAAAAAAAAAAAAAAAGGTCTAGGGTGATATGTCTTGTGAAGTTGGTTCCCTCATTGCAGCATCAAAGCTTTGCATCCTTGGTTTCAAAGATGTTAAACTCTATGTATGCAAAATCACATTGTTTTATTTGTAAACAACAGTGTCAAGAAATCAGAAGCATTATCAATATTTATAAAAAGCTTAACAAACAGAAGCTCTTTACTGATTATATTAAATATTAGCATCAACTCAGAAGAGAATTTTCTATTCAAACAGGGTCCTAACAAACTTTACCATATTATGAGAGTTTTGTTTCTTTTCCTCCATAGGGATTAATAGACCTGTGAACAAAGCAGTGTTTTGGGGCCAATTTTCATCTGAAATTTGACTGTGTGAGTGAGAGTTGTGGGTTGGTTCTTTTTTCTATACAGCACAACATTTTATCTCTGCTTGAAACAATACCTCTTTGCCTTCCTTGCAGTAACACATGATTAGACATCGCTGCAGTTTTGGCATTACATACAACCACCAGTCTTCTTCTCTGTCATGCACTCCAGACACCTGAGAGGTTCAGATGTTTCTCTTTCTTAGATCTGGCCTATTACTTCAAGATGTTTTCATTTATGAAATTTATTCAGTGGGTACTGGCTTAGGACCAATCAAAAGCACATTCACATCTATCAGAATGAGTATTTTTCTATCTCTGTGCAGGATTTGGATATTATATGGCTTTAATGAGGCCCGTCTTCATCTCACCCCTGCTTTATATCAAGTAAACAGGGAATGGAAGATTTTTGTCTGATTGTTTTCCAAGTTTTTTAACATTTTTTGTTTTGGCAGGACATGACCACCTTTAAGAAAAATGGGGAGTGCAGGTAAGGCAAATATTTGGCCTACTCTAGAGCTGTGCTATAAACATGGAACAGTTGCAGCAGTTTTCAAATAGAGTGAAGTAGAGCTGTAGTGGTGCCAAAAAAAAAAAAAGAAAGAAAGAAAGAAAAGACACAGATTTTTTCCTACTGAAACACAAGGAGGGCTTCATTGTTACCTTACTCATTCCTTATTCTTTTTCACTTCTTCTGCCTTCAGAGATCATCCAAGTGCTCACACATCAGACCTTCAGAGACACAATTCTAATCTTTTTTTTTCATTTATTTATTTTATTTCTCATCCTATTAAAGTCTGAAATGAAGTCTCAGAACTTCTTGGGGTCACAGTGGGATTTTCCATGTGGCTTCTTAAGGTCAGAATTCGTATTGGAAATCTCAGTGGGACTGCGCTGTGACAAGCATTTCTGTCAGCCCGATGCTGTGGGAGTAGCTGCATTAGAAATATGCACAATAGGGTAGGTTTGACAAATGAAAAAGCGCAGAGTGTTCTTTAGCACACCATGTGTCTGAGCTGCTTTAATGCACAGACTGATGTTTAAACACAGGAAAAGTGGAGAAGTGATCATTTAAACTTCGTATTCAGCTAGTGGCCCATGCTGGGGAAAAAACAGATTGCTGTCTCACTCACTCTTCAAAAAGAAGTTTATACCTGAGTCTTCATAATTTCTTAATCAGACCGTTTTTAAATACTGCTTTTCAGTTTTTATGAAAACCATGTCATGTTCATCCCACCTAAATCTAAGAGTTCATAAGGCAGGTATCTGCTTCTCAATTAGTCTTGCTTTCAAAAATTGACCAATCTTAAGGTACATTCAACTGAAGACTTCTTAGGGATGACACTAATTCTATCAGCTGGTTACCAGTTCCTAACCATTTATCATGAAGGAAGTATAGATGACCAGAGGCAGATTTCACATTACAGTAGCCTATGTCTGATAAGCAAAGCTTTGTTATATATCCACTCTCAATACCCAAGCTGTTCATGCTCACATGTTGCTGTAAATTATTTGGATCCATCAGCAATCAGATTATTCATCCAGCAGGTTACCATGGTGCAACTTTTGACCTTGACAGAAGAAGCCAGAAGAGATATTAGGAGAAGCCCTAAGTAAAAATAGAATATGACCATTCAACTGTGTTTTTGTCTTAATAAAGCACCCTCATACATCTAGAGGCATATAGCATCCAAAAACAAAGCTGTGTTTCTCTTAGTTGTATTTTCTTTTAGTGTGCATTGATAGTCAAAGGAAGAAAGTTTGACAGAGAAAAATTTTTGGGCGGTTGTGTAGATAGATTTACCTAAGGGAAAAAGAGGTACACAAGAGAAGGGAACTGCATTTGTTATTTAACTATAGTTAAAGCAACTTATCTATTAATTTTGCTCATCAGCTGTGGCGCTGTACCCCCTCTTCCTGATCACTTCCTGCCCTCTCCATGGGTTCTCCCTCCTTCCCCTGCCCCTAGTCCTGGCCACTCCTTGAGTTCTCCCTATTGGTTCCTGTATCCCAACACCGCCCATGTACCACCCCTGTGCCCTGAAACCATTTGCCCATGTGCTCTCCCCGCCCCCCTGGGACCCGGGTAAACTGAGGCTCCAGGCCATGTGTCTCTCTGTCTCTCTCTCTCTCTGCCCCTGGGAGCAGCCTGCCAACAGCTCCTCTCCTCTGCCTTTGGGGGCCAGCCCGTGTGCTGGCCCCAGGCTTTGGGGAGGCAGCATGGAATAAAGACCTTTGCAGTGCCATGAGGAGAGCCTTCTCGCCTCCTTTGCCATCACTGAAGTTGCAGGCTGGCAGCTGGAGCAGCGGTGCGGGGCGTCCGAGATGGACTGCAGGAGGGCAGAGAGTCCCTGCCTTGTCCCAAGAAGCCCCCGCTGCGCTCCCAGGGAAAGCTGCAGCAGCTAAGCAACACCTAGCACTGCAACAATCAACCTCTTCCATTTCTGGAATGAAAACAAAAAACCTGAAATAAAACTCATTTCAAAAATTCAAGAGCTTGCTTAGTGCCAATAAAATATTGAGGTGCACCTGCTTCTTCAGTGGGCCAAACTGAATTAATTAGTTTGACAGAAACTAAATTTGTGAACAGCAGCCACATTTCTAGGTCTCAAAAAAGTAGTCAACTTCAAAATACAAAGACTTTTTTTGTCAACTTGGTGTTACTATGGTAACTGCAGTAATTGTTTACCTAGGAAAGCAATATTGGGGGTTTATGATTTAAAGACATATATCAAACTTGACACCTCTGATTACTGCTTTCCTTAGTTCTTTCCCCCCCCTTTTCTGGTGTCCTGCAGGAAGATGAGGCACTGAAATAATTTTGTGTCTTTACCCCCTGCCACTGCTGCTAGTTCCACTCCTGAGCTGACATTTTGCACAGAAATAGCTACAAGCAAGGAGACAGAGCTGGGTCCAAGTCACCTTCTGTGGCAGGTGAACTGCCAAGCAGGCATTTGCTGATCCAAGCCTCTGTTACTGCTGGAGCAAGGTTGTTCTGTGCTACGTATTTCCCAGTCCTTTGCCAACCTCCTTTGTTCATTGGGGGAGCAGGATTCGTATCACGGTGTCAGCAGGAGGAGACACCAGTAAGGTGATTATTGTAGGGCATTGAGGTGACATTTTGCCACTTTCGTCTGGAGGACAGAGCTTTATTCAGGGGGAATTCATCACCTTTATACTCTGTTTTGTTTGTTTGCATGCAGGGTAGTCCTGAGGGTGGCCCTCCAACCAAAGGACTGTTCTCCACAATGGTCAGCGACGAGCTGGAGTGCATGGAATTCCACCTGGGAATGTGAGAGCTTACAGGAGAGGATAAAAGGGAGAGCAGGGACAAGTCACTTTCTAGTGGGGATCTGCTTTCAACCAGGAAGAACGAACAGATGAGGCCTTCTACAGACAGATAGCAGCAGGCACACATCCATATATGAGAACACATGGCAGTCCAGTGATAGACCCACTGACTGCAAAAGGGAAAACTTAATGCCCATTCTTGAAAAAGGAAAAAAAAAGAGTATGAGGACCACAGGTCAAACAGTCTCACCTCAGTGCCTGGTAAAATCATAGAGCAATTTCCTCCTGGAAACTATGCTAAGGTAGGTGGAAAATAAGGAAGTGATTGGTGACAGCCAATATGGTTTTTCTAAGGGCAAATGCCTGATAAATTTGAAGGCTTCCTAACAATAGGCTTAACCGTGTTGGTGGATGAGGAAAGAGCAACTGCCATCATCTACCTGGACTTGTGGAAAGCATTTGACACTGTCCTGCAGAACATCTCTGTCTCTAAATTGGATAGACATGGATTTGGCAGGTATACCACTCGGGACATAAGGATTTGGTTGGATAATTACAAAGAGCTACAGTCAACAGCTTGATATCTGAGTGGAGACCAATGACAAGTGGCATTCCTCAAGGACAGGTGTTGGGACCAGCACTGTTTAGCATCTTTGTACCCGGCTCTGGGGCCTCCAGCATAAATAGGACATGGACATGTTGGAGTGAATCCAGAGCAGGGCCACAAGGATGATCAGATGGCTGGAACACCGCTCCTATGATGACAGGCTGAGAGAATTGAGGTTTTTCAGCCTGCAGAAGAGAAGGCTCCAGGGATGCCTTCTAGCAGCTTTCAGTACCTAAAAGGTCTGACAAGTAAGGAGAGGGAGAGAGGGTTTTTAGAGGGGTATGTAGTGATAGGACAAGGGGGAATGGTTTTAAAGTGACAGAGGGAAGGTTTAGATTAGATATAAGAAAGAAATCTTTGGCTATGAGGGTGGTGAGGCACTGGCACAGGTTGCACAGGGAAGCTGAGGATGTCCCATCCCTGGAAGCGTTCAAGGCCAGGCTGGATGAGGCTTTGTGCAGAGTGGTCTTGTGGAAGGTGCCCCTGTCCATGGCAGGGAGGATTGAGTGAGATGGTTTTTAAGGTCTCTCCCAACCCATTCCAATCTATGATTCTATGAATGAAATGAGTTTGTAAGAATGTTTACCTCTGATACTATTTTTTCTCATTAGTGCAAGGTCTGGATCCTGGAAGGAGTAGAGTTCTCAGGGGAGAATCCATTTTGGAGCCAGGAACTTTTCTGTCTTGTATTCCCATGAATTAAGAGCACTGACACAGATCTGATCCCATTTTGTGTAGGTTTGGGGACTTCACAACATCATGGCCCCACTGCCATTGCCTCCACACTGTTCAGCTGAAGATGCCAATCTGGGGATATCGGGCAGGAGTTCAAAGCATGAGTTCAAAACTGGTTGAGTTCCACCCATTCAATACTCTACTCTCACTGCAGAGAGAAGATAGTGTATCATACTGTAGCATAATTGGAGGTTTCATTCTTTCAGCCTTCATTGGAAGCACTCCCCCACTCAGATTGGAACTCACTGAGTAGAAATAGAAGCAGCAGCATCAGATTTTGAATGATGTGAGAATTCTAAACAACCTTCCTCAGCACAGACAGAAACATCTTTTGTGGGGTGTGGAGTTTCCTGAGAACCCTAGAGTTACAGATTTTTTTTGTTTGTTTTTGTTTTAGAGTCATGTGTATTTCACTCAATTTTAATAGGGATGCCTGACTATACCCTAAGCTCTCCTTTCAAAGTGTGCATGCTGATTGCATTTAATTAAGATCCTCACACATCAGTTTTGAGTCTCTTGATGACTGAGCTACAATTCTTTGGTGGAAAATGGTGATTGGAATAGCATAGGATACAGTAGGTGAACATAAAATGCACACGTATTTAAAGAAAGTGGAAATAACAGAGGGAGCAAGAAGAAATCAAGTAAATGTAATGCATTTTTATTGATTTTATAAAGTTAAAAATGCTTATTACATTTGAAGCAACAGGAAATTGAACTTGAATAATAGGAATAATACCTTTGGTCATAAAGGTAAATATAAACCAAACTTCCTCAGCTGGAGTTACTGCCCCCGAATACTCCTACTAACATGAACCAGAGTTGTAATCCTGCAAAATTTCTACTTACCCCTTTTGGCAAGTATAGCTACTTTAGACATGAAATTAATTCCCTGGAAAGTGCAAAGGAGGAGTTACAGGGAGGACACATAGAACAATTTCCTAGGGTAAATTCAACCATTTGGTGTTAGTTTTTTACTCAGATGCCCTGAAAATCTGGTTTTATTATCTTAAAAAAAAATCTTTTGGGTAAATCTGGG
This sequence comes from Oreocharis arfaki, assembly GCA_013398015.1. NCBI lineage: Eukaryota > Metazoa > Chordata > Aves > Passeriformes > Paramythiidae > Oreocharis > Oreocharis arfaki. The sequence goes on along the minus strand of VZRR01003432.1, from coordinate 586,722 downwards.
GGCGTCTGTGTGCTACAGTCTCTTAGCCACATCCCATTACTCACATAAATCTCCATAGATAACTACTTGTTCCCCTTTTACACATTTCTTGCAAGCATCCTTCTCTGAGCTCTGTATTCTGTCTTCCCCTCTCATGTCCTGTTTTTCCCTGATGAGCATAAGGGTCAGGCCAAACAAGATCTTTCAGGCACCTCCAATTTTAGATTCTAAATCTAAATCTAAGGTAGCAATCCTTACTCAGGACCTGAATAACATTGAAGAAGCTTCAGAGCTAGGAAGACACACTTTGGAATCTGTGAAGAGAGGCAGACACGTCTTAATGTCTCTTCCTTTGTCATCCTAAACAAAATGTTTAGGATAGATCACAAGAACTGCACCCTATAAAAGACAACATTCCTGTATTCGCTCTGTAGTTGTCTAAGCCCAGTTGGAAATTAAGCACCACGAAGATGCTCCCTCAACCCCTCTTACCCACCCCCAACCTGGTGGAATGGGGAGGAGAGTCAAAGTAAAACTTGTAGGTGGAGACAAGAACAGTTTAATAATCAAAAATAAAACAAAAATAGAGTAATGATGGTAAATGATGATGATAATGATGTGGGAAAACTCAAGTGATGCACAGTGCAACTGCTCACCATCTGCTGACGGATGCCAGACCCTGCCTCCCTACCCAAGATTTGCTCCCTTTCTGGGTAACTCCCCCCAGATCAGATACTGGGCATGACAGTTCTATGGTTTGGAATATCCCTTTGCTCAGTTCATGTCACCTGTCCCAACTATGCTCTCTCCCAGTTTCTTTTGTGTACCTCGTCGCTGGCAGAGCAAGAGACAAGAAAAAGAAAATCCTTGACTTAGGATAAACTTGACTTAACAAAACTCCAAAATTCCTCATTCTGAATCCAAGACACAGCACTGTAACTGCCACTGAGAAGAACTTAACCCTATGGTAGCTGTAATGAAAACAACTCTTAAGAGAATATGAAGTTTATATGTGAATCTCTTCAAAAGAGGCATATAAAGTCAGGCCCTTGCATTCCTCATGGCTGGAAGAACAACACAAACAAAGGATAAGGATCCTAAAAGTTTTATTATACCCTAGCAGGCTACTATTTTCTTTTAATATGTGTTGCATAGCATACTTTGCACCTTTTTTCTCCTACATAATAGACTTGCCATTAGGATACTTGTTAGGAAGGCAAGAGTAATTTTCTTGATTTTAATTATGTCATGAACTATATGCATACTGGATTATTCCCCCCTGGCTCCTTCTTCTCCACCTTAACCAAAAGGGAAAAAATACTGTTGTATGTATATATGTGCGTATATATATGAATACAAACACATAATATCCATTTTTTCCTTTTTTTCTGCTTTGTTTTAGAGATTGTTTTGCAAGAAATAAAGCACTTGGCTTATCTTGCTCAATACAACATCACCTTCTTGTCCACACTTTGTCTCTGATTGTGCTGCCTGTGTCCCACAGGGTTTATTAATTCTGGAATTGAGGAGAATCCGAATTATTATTCTTTTAGTCTCCTTGTTTTCTGTCTTAAAATGTTAGCATGGTTAGGATGCTCTTCAGAGACACTGATTATACCGGAGACTTACTCATACTCTTTTTACCCCTGTAATTTTCTGTATGCACAAGCTCCTCAGAGTGCAGAGATACAACAAATGTACAGTTTTGCCAATGTGTTAGTATTTATAGGAGCTACTGCCACAGAAGTAATGAATGTTACCGATACAGGGCTTGTAAAATGTAGCCATTATATGTCCTTATTCAGGTACCGGTTTATTTATCTTTTGCTGATGCTGTTGCAAACAGGAAGAGAAAGCTTTCGTTTTGTTAACTTCAAAAAAAGTATCAAAATAGGAGGGAAAAATTTTTGGTAGGGGAAACTAAATCTACCATCAGTAGAGAAGACAGTGGCTAAATTTATGGGCTCTGTAAAATGGTTGTGAGTGACGGAAAGGGAGGAGAGGAGAAAAGAGAGAAAGGGGAGAAAGAGAGCAAAGGAGAAGAACCTTTTATATATCTGTATTTATTGGGACCCCGTTTAAAGGGTCAAGTCATTAGGAATGTATATGCTGTGGCCACCCCCATCTATTCTGTTTGCCTCCTTTAATCTTTGATCCAGCTGCTCCAAACATCTGGCACAATGAACTCTGACTCTGGGCTGTGATTCAAGGAGAGTCCTTGGGGATGTGTGTGTAGGAGCTGCTTTGCATCCCCTGTGGCTGCTTCTACACAACTCTCTGTGTCCTGCTTGTGTGGGGATCCTCTCCCTCTCCTGCTGTGGGTCACCCATCTCCTTGCCAGCCAGATGGCTGTGTCTGCTGCCAGTGAGAGGTGGCTGCCTTCTGACTCCTTCATCACACATGCAGTCCCAGGGGAAGGCAGGCAACTGCTGTGACAGCCCAGCAGAGCAATGGCACCTCCCCTCTGCACCGATTCATCCAGCATTGATTCCTTCCAGACCCCCATGCACAGCAATACCACTTTGCTTTTGGTGTCCCCATTCCTTTCTAGGGACACAGCCCTCCCCTCCTGCTGTCTATTTCTGCCTTTTCTACAAATATATGTCCCCTCTTTTCTCTGTCTCCAGGCTCCTGGCCTACCAGACATTTCACAGCACACGGTTAATGAGAAAGATAGCACCTGAGAGAAGCAGGGGTGTAGGGAGGAAGAGGAAAGATGCTCCTTACCTGTCTGCCCCCCATGGCAGTGACAGGATTGGTAACTAGTGGGGTCTCCCCTGTCATGAGATAACCTACCTTCATCCCTTCAAGCACCAGCACAGGAGCTCTTGGAACTGCATAGAGGAAACAAAGAGTTAGAGCCACACACACTCGCAGTGCCCTCTGCTCAAGACCTGGCCTTTTCCGGGGCTTCCGTGACTGAAGGAGCCAGGAGAGCTGGGTAAGGGCGTGGAACAGGTGCCAGGTGATGGGCTCCCAGCTAGGCCCTGGCTGGGACTGAAGGATGATGCAAAGGAGCAAGAGGCCATACTCCACACCTGGTAAGGACATGTGCGATACACATCCTTCACATTCTGGGGTGAAAGAAGCAGTCAAGCTGGTAATCTGGTAGAAGAGAGATAGCAGTAAAGGGATCACAGGGAATCAGAATCACAGATGGAGTCATAGTAAGACTTTTCCTCTATGCCTTAGCAACTTTATCAAAGTTAACTCAGAGGGGCAGGGGTGTGAGGAGGACATGGTGCAGGTTGGCAATGCAGTCGCACTGGGGGAGCCACATCGTGTAGCAGCTGGGATTTGGGTCATTCACTTGCCGCCTTAAAAAAAATAATAAGAGATAATATTTTAAGCAGCAACCCGAAGAGGGGAGAACCAGCAGGGAGTGTCGAGCTGTGGAGCAGTGGCAGAGAAAGGCTATTAATTCTTGAAAATGGATGCATGACACTAATCCTTCTCTGCAAATACAGCCTGGTAAATGGTCAGACCCAGCAGCCTTTTAAATGACAGATCAGCTCTTACTTAAATGGCATTTTGCTTTATTTATTTATTTATTTATTTATTTATTTAACTTTATTTATTTATTTATTTATTTATTTGCTAAGAATAGCTTTGAATAAAGGGCTGATCTCTGTCTGGCACTGTGTTGTGGTGGTTGGTGCTCGTTGTTGTCGCAGTAGGAGTGCAGCGATGTGTTAAGTTTGTCAGGGCTCAGACAAGCTCGGACCTTTCCCACCCACCCACGCTTAGCCACAGCCCCCTCCCCGCGCTCAGAGCCGTCGTGCCCAGCCCTGTGCCCACCCCGGGCGGAGTAATGGAGCGGTGCGGTGCCGTGCGGGATGGCTGGGTGTGAATGGAAGCAGGAGCCGGGTGTGTGGGGTTGAGCCGCGAGACAGGAGATGGAGAGAGGAGGATTTGGGAAAATGCAGGGATACGGGAGGAGAAGGTAAAGCTTCGGCTGGCTTCCGAAGGGAAGGGTTAACCGAGGAAAGGTAGATGTTCTGTGCGGGCAGCAGGTAGTAAGCAGGCGAGTGTTGCTGTGGATTTGTGGGAGGGCGGGGAAGCGGAAGGGCTCGGAGGGTACCGAGCTTGTGGGCAGAATGCAGGCAAATAAAAAGCCTGTCCGTAGGTCTGCAGATACGGTCTGGGGATGCTGGCTGAGGAGGCAGGAGGCTGGCAGGGAACTGCAGAGCCTCTGGGTCCAGAGAGCCCGGGGTGCCTGAGGGGCGAGAGCCCGGCAGGAAAGAGTGCTGCAGGTAACACCTGCCGTGGGGAGGAGCGGGGGGCAGCCCACAGGAGACAGAAGCAGGGGGCACAATCCGCCCGCGGGGTTGGCAACTCGGTTTGCCCTTGGCAGGGGCATCGGTCCTCATCTCGCCGTGCCCAGTGCTGTCACCCTGCAGGCGACGGCTGGAGAGGGCAACCCGTCCTTGCAGTGGCAAACAGTCCCTCCTTTCTGCCTGACATTTCTATGTGTGTGTGTGCGTTTGGGTGTAGAGGGCTGGTCGCTGCTCTTGCATCCCCCTCTCTCCCCTTGCCAGAGAGCAGCAGGCAGAGCCCAGGCTGGCATGCTGCTTGGTTTCCTGGAGGGATCTATGCCACTTGGTGGCACTAAAAAGTTGCGCTGAAACCCGGTACTCGCCCATAAGAAAAGCCCCCTTGTCCCCCAGCCGGGTGCGGCAGCGGAGCGCCTGGGCCCCCGGCACCGCGACCCTGGCGGACAGCGAACTTCGAGGGGGCAGTACGCAAAAGGTAGCCGAGACCGCAGGGGTAAACTCTCCCCCGCGGCTCCGTTTTAAACAGATTTTTTTTTTTTTTTCCTTTGGATGATGCTGTTCTGAACGGGTTGCCGCTTTCTTACTTGCCGGAGCATCGTGCGGGAGAGAGGTGTCGGTTTGTAGGGGGACTTTACAACCTTCAGAGCATCTGAAGAGATTTCCTCACAGGGCAGGACTCAGGCTTAGGTCACTATAAACATAGAGAGATTTCTACTGTGCATATGTGAGGAAGGGCGGAGGTGTTTAAGCAGGTGGGTCAGGCTGCAGCAAGTATTTAGGAAGACCAAGGCTGTGGTGGCAGAGAGCAGAGACCCATCTGTTGTTTTATCGTTTGTTTGTTTATTCCTCCTCCTCATGCCTTCCCCCTCCCTTAAATCCAGGCAGCGTTCACGCCTCTTGCAAATGAGATTTGGGCGATGCTGAGAGAACAGCGTGTTGCATGGCGTGTGTGCATGTGCATGCATTCGCGGGGGTCGGATACTCGGTCCTCAGCATTTGCCTGTGATCAGAAGAAATTAGGATGTGCCTATAGCTGGAGGAGTGACAATGCTAGCCGAGTGGGGCTCACCTGCTGGTGATCTTTGCAGAGGCATTTGAGGATTATTCAGCTCCAGAAGGTCTGTGTGAGGAGTGCTATCTCTGCCGTGGCTGAAAATAGGAGGTGCCTACCCCTACCTGTCTTAATTATTGCCACCAAAAGGACCATTTTGCCACCACTGTGGGAAGAATCACTTGCTGCCACTGACAAGGTAATGCTGTGGGTTGGGAGAGGGTATTTATGTGCCCTGGATTGTGGACAGAAATGCTGTGGATGGAGGGACTCTTCCCCCCCTCTCCTTCCCTTCTTCTTGCTTTTGCTCTGTACCCTGGTTGATGGAGGACTAGCACAACTCTTGGGGGACCGACAAGCCAACCGGTGGGGTACCTCTCTAGGGGCTGCAGGGGCATCACGGGGTCAGGGTGCTGGAGGGCAACCGGCACAGATCCCTCCCCCGGAGCATGGCATGTGTGGGGCTGCAGGGACAGGGTGCTGTCATACCTGGGCTTGGTGATGTGTGCAATATAGTCCCTCTGCTCACAAGTGGGGATTTGTCTTGCTAGGAGGGTATAATGGAAATGGGAAAGTATTTGTTTTCCAGAGACAGCCAGGCTTAGCTCAGCCATAGACTTTTCTATGTGACCTTGGGACAAATCACTTGGCTCTGCTCAGCGAGTCCCGTCTGTTCCTTATTTAATAATCAAAGCTAATCTCTCCACGTGAAAAAATGATTCATTATGGACTGAGGGGGACAGCGATACCACCAGCCAAGCAGGGAGACAGAGACCTAGGCACCAGCGTGCATGCACACATGTATTACTGTATGCACAGCCGCTTAGTTGTGGCAGAGCAGGTAGCTATGTTGGGAGTTAACCTTGTCCAGTAGTTTTCTCTAAGAACCAGATCTATGCATTTATTTGTAAAAATGCCATCCCGCGTGCCAAATTTGACCACTGTGGCCATTCTTACCACCGGTTGATATCTAGGTTGTTTTATTTTTGTCTTCCCCTCGCACCGACCTGCCTGGCGGCAAACGCCAGCGGCGGGCGGTGCTCAGCACCAGGGACAGCGTCCGCTCCTCGCTGCCCGCTGCTCGCTGCCCTCCCCGCTGCTGCTCGCTGCTGCCCGCTGCCCTCAGGCAGCGCTGTCCTGGCAGCTCCGCCACCCCGACAGCCCTACTCACATTCCATCCCACCCCTGAGAAGCAATTTCCGGTGGTGGGAATGGGGTGACTGGGTGTAGGGAGACCCAGGACGCTTCTTTCTCCTACTCTTGAAGGCAAAGTAGGGGTTCATGTCAAAAGGGCAGAGGATCATCTTGAAAATACACTGCTTTAAACCCTGAAAGGGAAAGATGTATAGAGGAGTTAACTGTTAGGATCTTTAAATTCCCTATGACTTGTTTTCTTTAATTACAGCAATCCTAAACATTTCTATTGCATGCTAATATTTTGTGAATTCTCAAGTATTTTGACTACATTCTAATGTTTATGTTACACGATCAGAGCATCGATCATTATTTCAAATGTTCAGAGAGTATTTTTTGGGGTCCCTATATAGATTTTCTGTCATTTTATTGTCGAACATAGTTATGGCTGGCACAATGTTTCTGGCACAATGGCAGTACTGGCATCCCAGCACAACCACTCTTGCCGCGACTTGCTGGAAAATGTTTTCTGAAACTGCTATGCCTTTTCTCGATCACCTCCTCCATCTCATACAGTTTTATCAATTAATAAAATGTCTAGGATTACAGATGAAAACACACCTGAGCTATTAGTTCCTGCATGATATAGTATAACTGGGTTTTGGTAACAGTAGCAATACGTAGTATATTTGGCAAAATTATGGAGATCATTGCAAGTTTCCCTGGGAAGTTAAGCACCTACATACTAAAGCCAAAATTGTTTAACCAACCTGAAAGTGTGTGTGGACGTAACATAAGAATTTCCAGGGATTGCTAAGGATCTTGTTGATAATTAAAGCATTCTCTGTTTATTAACTATGAAGAAATGAGATCAGCACTTCAGTCTGTTATTTCTAGTTGATGTTCTAACCAAATGGTGAAAATTCTCTCTTGATGCTTAGCTTTTTCCTATTTCTAAATGGAATTATAGAGAACTGCTTTGTAGTCTCTCCTTTTGTATAGGGCTGGAGGTTTTTTGTTGAAGAGCTTGGTCCAATGTCCACTGGAATTTGCAGAGCTGATAATGTAATGAACAACCTTTGCTTGATGTTGGGTTTTCCATTTGTTTTGGTTTTTTTGTGGACAGAAAAAATACACCATAGTAGAAACCTCTAAACAGAACAGGGTGCTCATATTTCACGATTTTCAAATAAAAACCATTTGAGTGCATCAGGTTTTTTGTGTGACCAAAGCGAATTACCTCTGAGGAATGTGTAGAGGGAACCTCCTCCTGCAAAATGAGCCTCCCCAGAACACTGGGAGATAGATAGCCAGAATAGCTTGAACACAATGCTTGGAGTTTGCAAGGCCATAGAAGAAGTCAGCAAAGCTTAGCATACTGAGTGTACTTTCTCCTAACACTGGTCCAAATCAAGATGAGGTGAGACATTGCTCTCTTTATGTAACTGTTATTCTAAGGCTGTTCCATATTTTGCTACTGTAGGATCTTCCCTGAGAGATAAGTGACACAACTGACTCTGAACCAGCAATTCAGTTGCTGCTCACTACAGTTTTTTCTTCTTTGATGATAAAGCATAGGTTAATTCCTTGGTTTATACTGATTTGATCATATCAGCTTATATTATCTCATTTCTGATGAATTTAAATTAATTGTAGTATGTATTGTAAATGAATGACTGGAAAGCATTTAATCAGCAGGTATATGGCTTTAATTTACACTAACATAACATATAAGTAAATTTTGTCACTACAAACAGACGGATTTTAAGGACATTAGTTTTTGTCGTTTTTCTGATACTGAAAATCCTTTAAGGAGAACCTTAAACTTTAGATAAGTCTTTACAGATATTTGACCAATAGTATTCTTCTTCTGAGAAGCACAGAACATATTCATAAGTGCTTTCCTGGATTGGACCATGAGTTCTCACTCTATCACAGCACTATTCTTTGATTAAGTAATCTGACATTTTACTTTTATTGTTTGAATCTCCCTGAAGATTCAGAAACTATGAACAAGCCTGTTGTAAACTTACAAAAGCATAACAAAGAAGAAACCCAAAAGGAAGTGTTTCTACTTCTCTCTTTTTAATTTTTTTTCCCCATGATACAGAATGAAATAAGTAAAAGAATTTCCCTTAGCCGAGTTGGTGTTTTGCCTGTTAGAAACCATCGAGCCAAGCAGGTTCAGACTGCGAAGCACAGGTGCTTCGCTGCGGGGTCACTAGTGGGCGCTGCTATAATAATGTAAGTCCGCGTGGAAAGGGGGTCACCCTGCAGCTTTAAACACAGCTACACCTGCGGGAGCAGAAGCCCTTGACAACAGTCAGACACATCCTATGTATAAACTCTCAGCCACAAATACAGTGGAAAATCAGATCTTCGTGAACCGCTGCTCACGGTCTTATTTTTGATCAAGTTTTTTGATTAATGCCCTTAGATATTGGCATGTTTTTTGTTTCTTTTGGTCTCTACAGACTGCAAGTACAGACAAACATGCATTTGAGACTTGCATGATTTTGAAAGATTTATATATTTTTAATAATGAAAGATTTTGGTGTTGTTTCACGGAATTTTACAGGTGCTCATTTTCTACTCAGTTAAACCTCAACATGAAGTATCTGGAACTCTGCCCTAAGGAAACAGCTGAGAGTTTCTCCTGACAGAGTCTGGCGTGAAGTTTATATTGCCAGGGAGAACAGAGGTCACAGGAACATGTTGAGTGCTTCATCAGATCTGTGTCTTCAGTCATCTGGGTAGTATGTAAACTTTTGTCTAGGGCAGACTGAGCAAAGGACAGAGAGGCATGGTTATTTTTCTGTCCTACTTCTTCTGCAATTGCTCCTAGTCTGAAGTCAGTGCACCAGAAGACTGACACCGAAGTGTCCTCTGTTGTTAAAGCATGTGACTTCAGGATAAGTTTATAGTTATATCCATAACTGAAATAAGCAAGAAATGGTGACACACCAGTAATTGAGTACCTGATTCCATTTTGCTTATGCTTCAGTACATTTGGGATAAGTCCATTGATGATGAAGAAATTGAACAGCGTGAAAAATATATTTGGCCCCAAGTGCTGTGCATGTTGTCCATCAATGAAAACAAGTTAAAGCAGATAAATTATTAATCGGGAAACAATTTCCATTACTTTGTGCATGTGCTCAGGAGTTCACTGTCTTTGAAACTGCTGATACCTCTGTTCTCAATCTGAAGGCTATAGCATGTCAAATTCCCTTTAGGATTATCTCTAACAAATTAAAGAAGAGTTATATTTAAGCTTATGAAATTTTACTTAATTTTGTTTTAATACTCATCCTGCTTGTAATAATACGCTTCCCATAGTAAGAGAGAATTGTAATCAAAATGTGGAGGGACTTGTACGTGATTCTTTTGGGAGAGAAGCACAGTGAAATTGTATATTTGAACAGTTCCCTTGGCCGTCTTCTCTTCAGAAAGACATTCTCCAGGAAATATAATTAGTGTGCTTAGTCTATTAGGTCTCTGCTCAGCCATTTTGCCCTAAATGGGATTAGTTACCTGATTAGTCTCAGGGTATCTTCTCATGGCATGGCCAGCTGTGCCCATCAGAAGGATGATAGGCAATAAATACAAATTGAAATACAGGAAATTCTGTTTAATTATAGGAAAAGAATCATTTTTACTGTGACTGTGGTCAAACAGGTTGCCCAGAAAAGTTGTGGAATCTCCATCCTCAGAGATATTAAGAACCTGACTGGACATGAAGATAAGAAATCTCCTTCATTGAACTTACAGTTAGCAGAGTGAATGGACCACATAATTTCCTGAAGCGCCTTTCCACCTCAGCCATTCTGTTCTTAAGTTTCTGAGTGCAAGAGTAAGACCAGAGAACCCAACCTCTATTATGCAATACAAATACGTTGAAATATTAGTCAATATAAATGCCGTGTTGTTTCATTACATCATGAAAGGCCACAGAAAACATTGACTTCAGGTTCTTTGGACGTGAATCTTAAGCCCAATACTATAAAACAGAAACAGTGTTCTCAGTGTAATTAAGAACTTTAAATAAAGTCCCAAGTAAATCGACTTTAGCTTTAATACAATGAAGAAAGTTCATTAATTGCGAAGCAACTGCAGTCTGCACCTAGCCCTGTCTTTTCCCTTGGATGCCATGGAGTGGAAAGATTTTATTGCTTTCAGAAATAGGAGTCCCCTAGCTGTGACCTATCCTAGTACTGTGGAACCAGATATATAAAGGAGACCTTCAGCTTTGCCTCATTCTTTTCTCTGTAATTTTATACTGACAGACACGACTATAAACAGAGAAGAGCGAACAGTGGTTCTTTGGAGGGAAGAAGATAAAAAATGGCCTTCCTTCCCTCTCTTTCTCATATATCCTGTATGGAAATTGTTTAATCCACTGACACAAGACCAAAAAATTTGGTGAATGTATGTTGCGTAATTAAAATGGTGGATTAGGTTCTTTTTTAGTACCACAAGCTCACCCCAAACCCCTGAAATCTCTCTATTTATACATCTGCAGATTCACAGGCAGGCAGGTTATAAAAAGGCATCTAATTGTATATGTAGTTGCAGTCTGAGGTAGAGCTGGCACTTGTCTAGATATTCTTGTGTTCTGGACATGCAGCCTTAATTTGAGAAGTTCAGAAAAATAAGCATCCATGGTGTTAAATAGCAGAGCACTGTTTCTGTTCAAATGTTAGTAAGTTAATATTTTTTTTTTTAAGTCATGCTACTTTCAATTAATTAAAGGTATAGGAATTTAACAGCTGTGATCTTGTACAAAGATATCCCCTGTTGTTAATCCTTTTGACTGTTTGCAAATTATACAGTATCAGCTTCAGAATGATGGAACAAATAATTGCAAGACATAAGCAATAGTGATAGTCTGTAATTAGAGACTAATTAACCTGAACTGAACTGCTGTTATTCCTTAGTGGCAAAGGGTTGCAGTATTGATAAGCCAACTTTCCACAGACTGAAAAACCACAAACCTTCTTGAAGTGTTTTACAGTTGTCTGAACCTTATTTTATTATTAGCACTTTATATTACTAAAATTAATATTACATTAACTTATTCATATTGCAATTAACTTTTAAATATTATATATAATGTTTCCTCTTTTTAAGGATTTATATTTTATTTGGGAATACTCACTCAAAATCACTCACTCATCTCTGTAAATAATTTCTAATTTTTGCATCTACGTAAAATAATAATTGAGAAAGCCTAACATCAAGCAGAAGAATGTTTGTAGATTTGTGTGTCTCATCTTCAGTATTGGAAGTTTCACTGTGGCACTGTACTGAATGGCCTAGCTGTGAGGAGTAAATTCAAGATTAAAATCCTGTGAGATTTTCAGCTCGAAGAAATAGAGGTAGATTTCCTACGGCAATGGTTTCTTTCACTTTACAGTATCTAAGTGCTGTTAGAGTAATTGTTAATGGATTAGAAGTGATTGTGGTGATTCAGTGGTGTCTGAAATGTAGGGAATTTTTAATTGTTTTTATTGCATCAAAAGTTTTATGTCATTAAAACTGAGATTGTGTTCTGCCCCAGAATTTTTCAGTTCTGTCAATACTAAAATTTGGCCTATGTTTCACTAAGTAACTCAGCATCTTAGATTTAGAAGTGCCCTTACCTTTCTGTACTATCAATGTATTCACTGGCAGGTGAGGAGTAATAGATGGTACTTTAATGTGCTCAGGGATCAAGACTTGGCAAACTGCTGTTTAAGCACTATATCTAAAACTGGAAGAATTTGCTGCAAATCCACTGCCAGGTGCAGGACATTTTCAAGTGCATTTTCTAGTTCCACAAGTTAACCACAGCCCAAGATGTAAAGTATTTGCTGATTTATTTTTATTTATCCTTCAGCAACAGTAAAGAAGAGTGCAGATTGCATTGCAGTCTATAGGTAAACGTAGCTGATCAAATATTTTAGCCATTAGTGCATTTGTACAGTCTTTGTGTTGGCTTCTTGATACCAGTGAAGTCTGTAGGGTTGTCTACAATTTAAGACTTTTTCAAATTGCTTTTTAATGATTTTTGAAGCAAGGATATAAAAAATTGAAAATAATTTCACTGCTTTGCTCTTTTAGAATTACTGTTCCTTTGCTCAAAACAAACATAGATATTAATAACAAAATAGGTTTTCTTGATGTTGTTTAAATGCTAATTTGTTTCATGTTATATCTTGCAAAGTGAAAATAATTTATACATTCTGCATTCCTTAGAATAACAGCTCTGTGTGTCAGCAGCAGTTTCGTAGTTCTGGAATGCATAACAGAGTGCAGCCCAGGGTAAATTACTGTGGCATATGTAGATAGAAAGTGTCTCAAATTAAACGGAGTTGTTTTTGAAGACGTGTATTAGAAATGGCAGCACCTTTCTTCTGTAGAATTAAATACTTGCCTGTCTTTTGTGCATTTAAAAACATTTTCCCAAAGAATTTTTAAACATGATTGTCTAAAAGAAAGAAGTTGATTTATACTAGCAGAAGCACAAGCCTAAGATTGTGGAACACTTCACTGAGATAAAGTTTTCCAGCTTGAAAATGATGAAAGCAAGCGTACACAGTAGACAATGTATTACAGTTACTGAGAGCAGTAGAAATAGGTGTAATTTTGGAAAATATTATAAAGCTGACTTTATAAATAATTTTAAAGATCTTCCTTTTATTTATTAATTTTTGAAGATATTATAAAGCTGAATTTATAAATAATTTTAAAGCTCTTTCTCTTATTTATTAATTTTTGAAGGGTATGAGGATTATGACCACATGTGCAGCTTTGCATAGCTGTCCACTCGGAGATGATGGTGACTCCTTAGAGAACACATGCCAATTCCTGGTTAACCATCAGTATAGCGCGCCTTCTATCCGGAAGATTTGATAACTGCTTTTCACCAGCTCTCCAACTTTTTCCATCATGTTGTCTTTACCAGCCTAAACCATTTCCTAAAATGGTCCTTTTGCTGTTCCTTGCAATCCTGCTGTTGAAGGAAGATGTCTGTGGGAACTTTGGGCTTTTGGTTTCAGCACAGGCAAATGAGAGAAGGGTGGTTGCACACATGCCTGGTGATATTATCATTGGAGCTCTATTCTCAGTCCATCACCAACCAACTGTCGACAAAGTTCATGAGAGGAAATGTGGAGAGGTAAGAGAGCAGTATGGTATTCAGAGAGTGGAGGCAATGCTACACACCCTTGACAGAATTAATTTGGACCCCACACTGTTGCCAAACATAACGTTAGGATGTGAAATAAGGGACTCCTGCTGGCATTCTGCTGTGGCTCTGGAGCAGAGCATTGAGTTTATAAGGGACTCTCTTATTTCTTCGGAAGAAGAGGAGGGGATGGTGCGATGTGTGGATGGATCATCATCGTCTTTCCGCTCCAAGAAACCCATTGTTGGTGTCATCGGGCCTGGCTCCAGCTCCGTTGCTATCCAGGTCCAGAACTTGTTGCAGCTTTTCAATATACCTCAGATTGCTTATTCTGCCACGAGCATGGACCTAAGCGACAAAACTCTCTTCAAGTATTTTATGAGAGTGGTGCCATCTGACGCTCAGCAAGCCAAGGCGATGGTGGACATTGTCAAACGCTATAACTGGACCTATGTTTCTGCTGTACACACCGAAGGTAAGAGGTTGTTTTTTACAATATAAAAATGCCTTTGAAATACTCTGGTGTGGTCTAATTGGTGGAAGATGATAATTTGATGTTGTTGGGGTTTTGCCAGTTGGCTGTCAACAGCATAGATTTTTCCTTCACTTAATAATAACCTTGCATTCTCTATGGCTCTGAAGTAGTATCGTATCAGTGGCTGAAAACAAACTTTTAAACACAAGATGGTGTGTGTTCTAGGGCCACTCATTTGGAGTCTCCTAAATGACATTAATTTAATTTATTTGACATATATTTATTTTTATTTAGCTACTAATCAGTGTATTTATGTAGAATAATAATTATGACTATTTTAGAACCAATGAGTAGTGAGATAGCATCCGGTCTTCACAGTGCAGATGAGAGTTAAATCACCATTTGAAACTGTAGCTGGGTCAGAATGTGTTCCTGCTTAATATCTGAGCCACAGAGGCACAGGTGCTAGAAAACATGCAGTTCTGGCTAATATTTGAATGCAAGTTGTCTCAGCTCCTCAAGATCAGAAATCTTTTTCCATTCTCTTAATAGTACTCCATGGAATATTGCATCACTTCTTGCTCTGCCTCTGGCCTTTGGTTTTGTGAGAGAGCAAGAGCAGTTTCCTTGACTCTTCCTCACACATTTATGCTCTGTCGGGTGTCCTGAAAACCAGAACTGTGTGTTAAATGGCTTTCCTCTTTTTATTTATTTGACATAGAGCTTAAGCCTTCTACCCAGTGTTCGGAAGAGTACATGATTAAAGGGAAATACTATGGAAAAGTATACTTGATTTAGTTATTCCTTGTACTGATAGAGTTGAGTGAGTTCATCTGGCTAGAAGGGACTAGAATTTCATGCTGCCTTTAGAGCAAGTTTCATCAGCCCCCGCCTAATGACACCACCATTTAAGGAGTTTTATGGAATTAAGTTCTGTGATGAGTTTTAGGACCTCACCACATTGCCTATGTTCAAACAGACAGCTGCTGAATGGCAGGCTCAGAATACAATCTGAGAATGAAAAATGTTATGAGATTGAGTAGTGGTGGTGACGTTGCTGAACAGCGGCAGATGCTGCTGGCTTTATTACAACCAATAGAGAGCAGATTGCCCTTCCCACACACTGAGTATGCTTCTCTGGCAGACTTTATACTACTCAAACCGCTTTTGAGGAGATATTTGTCCAATGGTATAATGTCAAGATCTCTTTCCTCCTATGGATTTGCAGAGATAATTCTGCAGTATTAAAAAAAAAAAAAAAAAGGTTAGAACTTGCATGGAGATTGTTGCAATCACGTTTCCATCATGATAGTGAGAGTTGGTAAATAGCTGAAGCCTCTTTTGTATGCGGATGCCTAAATACATCAGGGGTTTAATGTAAAACTTCAGTGTATAAACCAGTGTATAAATCATTCTACATTAGATCATGTAGAGAAGGTATTCTGTACCAGCTGATGCCTTTGGCACAGTTAAGTGTTCAGCCTTCCCTTCACAAAGATGAGTGAACAACATCATGGTCAAAAACAATGCCACTAACAATAGCATAAAATTTTATTTCCTGACTACTTTTGATGACTCATCTAGTTTTTGCTAGAACAACTTTTACACCTCTCCTTATTGAGATGAGATGCTTCTATATTCAGTGTGGGAATAGCCATGCTTATATCAAGGTCTGATCCTTCACAGAGTGAAAATACGTACTTTTGCCACTTTCTGTGGACACTGCTTGGAGCAGATGGTAGCATATGGCACTTTAACCTTATGGCAGAGGAGCTCTGTACTGTGCACTGGAAAGAAGGGAGTAGGGACGCGAGGACTGAAGCGGGACATGGGCGCTATGGGCAAGACAAGAGAAGTAAAGGAGAGAAGAGTTGAATGTGAAGAAGGAGAAATGAAGAATTATACATGTAGTACAACATTGGCTGGCTTTGCCGTTGTTAAAGGGGATATGGTAGGTGGAACGTTGTTAAAACCTGAGGCCTCATTCATAGCATATTTACAGCAATACAATTTTGGACTTCAGTGAAAGAACATAAAACTTGGGTGAACCTTACTATCCTATCATCTAGTTGCACAGTCTGCTAATGATGATGAACAGGCTCTCCAGATAAATAACATCAAAAGTTTTATTACAATGGAACAGATGGTATTTATGGTGGAATAGAAAAATACTAACTGATTAAGGTAGTTCTCTGAAATGTGAGTGTCTGATGTTCTGGGCACTTTCCAAAGACTATGGCACATATTACCCCTTGCATTTGTTTTTTAAACTATGGTTAAAAATCCCTACACATGAATGCTAAAGAAAAGGAATTGAGTAAATAAGCGAGAGATTATTTATTTATTTATTTATTTATTTATTTATTATTTTTCATTTTACTATAGTATCTGCTAACTTATAACATTCTAAATATACTCAACTCAGTGTCCTACATTCACAGGTATTATTTCAAAATGAAAAAAAATTTGTTGAATCCTGCTCCTTGCAATTTTTATTGATATAGGATCTTGACCACCCATAGAAGGTAGCCCTTCTTTTCACGCTTCCAGTAGTTCTGGCCAGCTACATTCATTATCTTTAGCTGATTTTCATTCATTAATTCATTTATTAACCAGACTCTTCTGATATTTATGATCATATTCTGATCGATATGATATTTGGCTTCTGTGAAGGATTTGCAAGGAGAGGGAGTGTCCTCCCTTCCAAAGCTGGATGGGGAGTAAAAAAAGAGTCATAAAAATCCTGTTAGTTTCATTCCTTTAGTAGTCCCATCAGCAGATAAATTTATAGACCTCTTTTTGGTCTAGTGTAAGAAAAGCCTGGCAAGCGTCAATAGTTTCATAATAAAAAGCTTCTTGTTGGAATCTTTCCTTATGTTCTTGCTAATTATCTATGTCTGTAGTGGGTTAATGATTTGGGAAGTTGGTCTGAAGTTGTGTTGTTAAATCCTTGCTCAAGACTTCCAGATTTAAAATACACAAAAAAAAATTTGAGAAATTCTTGTAAGCTTTGCTCCTTTGACATTTAGCGTTGATGACCAGGTGATGCCTCCAGGTGTACAAGCGACCACTAAAATTTTTTCCTAAAAGTGGGAAGGTAGCAAGGACTGCTGTCAATATAGCTCCTGTAATTTTAAGGGGGAAGGTTCTACAATCCCTTCAATAGAAAATGTGAGCAACAAATGAATGACGTTTCTCGTAAAAGAACGGTCAACTTCACTTATTGTATTGTATTTTACATAGGCCGGTCAGAAATCTTTGCAAGTCTTAGATAGTCTTGGGTTGCAACTCTGCCTTTCTTGGCTCTGTCAGGAATCATTATTATTGATATCTTCTCCCACTCTCCAACTCCTCCTTGCATTGAATTGCTTGTGGGGCTCCACTCTGAACCAATCTGTCTTTAGAATGAAACCTTTTCATGCACAATGAAGGCCATTTTTCAAAAAGCCATATCAGTTCTGAGGTCCAGTCCATACTGTGGCACCATGAACACACAAGTTGGCAGTGCATGGCAGGGAGCTAGGAGTGAGCAGAAATGAGGGAAACTGGGATGTGAGGCTCCATGTACTAAGGACCTATCACTCAAAGCCTGAAGCAACTGCCTTCAAGCTTATGGATTACTACAACAGGCACGCAGGTTTTGCTGGAGTTCCTACTGATCCAATTCTTTCTGCTGACTTTACAGATGTTTGTTTCCACTCCTGTGATAGGACCAGAGCTTAAACAAACTTTCCTCAAAATTAAACCAACATTCACTTCTTAAACCTACTTCACAGACAGACAGCAAGTCAATAACGCATCTGAGAATTCTGTGTGTGCTTCTCTCTGAAGTAAAGTAGCACAGCAGAGAGAAGGCCTCTAGTTTAATCTTGCAGTCTTGCAAGAATGTTTGAGATCCTTTTTAGCCCAGGTAACTGTTGTCTACCTCTATGGAAACTAATGCACACAGGAAGGTGTAGAGAGGAAAATTTGTGTATATATTTGGCTTTTGGGTGGTGATGGTTGGCATGCTGGTGGGCCGTGCAGCTCAGGCACTGTAGGCACTTTTCTCAGCCTTTTCTTGCTTAACCACTTGACACCACAGTTAATCGAAAATGGTTGGAGAAATTAGGAAGAGGCTGGCTGGCTACTGAAGAGACAGAGATGCCTGTTTACCTCGTTTCCCATATGAACGCACTCCCTGGTCTTTCTGAAAGATCAAAGAAAAATATGTGCAATTTTCTCTTCTCCTGTCATTGAGGTTTGAAAGCCTCATTCTGAAAGCCAGTTTGAACTCAATACCCTCCTGTTAACCAGACTGACATTTGGATCAGGCCTTCCTTGTCAGAAACAAGATCAGTGCCTGAGAATCTCTGCTTAAAATTTGCCTGGAGTCAAATGAATTAATAACTAGAAAGGCAATTTTCATTGCCATTGGAAACCATTTATTTTGCTGAATTGAATGGGGTGAAGAGGTGATGTATGCTGGAAAAATAGAACTGTACAGGGGTACAATTGAAACACAACAAGCAGAATATATTGGGGGTGGCAAGAGAGAAATGTATTCTGGTTATGTAAAAGGTGTAATTTGCTTTTGAACATAGCCTTAAGAAACAAGGCAGTTTGTTGACACATTCTTCAGGCAACTCTGCAAGTAAACATTGAATGAAACTCATCCCCTAAGTCCTCTGTGTTTAACATCACTTTTCTCCATTTAAATTTATCATAAGTGCATATAAAGAAGTGGTTCACATCCATTTTTTTGGGGATGTAATCTGGCAAGCATAACAAAAGTAGACCGTTTTTCCCTGCACATAAGAGTTATTTCACACAGTTCCTTCCATATTTGTTCAAATTTGTTTGGTTACAAGACTGCTTTTGCTCGCATCCTTTGCTCCCAAATAAAAAGCTAAATTAAAATTAGTCATAATCCGTGAGAATAGGAGGAAGAAATGAATGAAAGAGCTGCAACAAGTTGAAGTTAAATCAGTTGCCTGGAACAAACCGTAGTTATATGAGGTCTTTCCTCCAGACTCTCGATTTTTATCCTTTAGGAACAACAATTATATCACGGTCAGAAATATTATTTGCTTTTCATGGAATAATACAATTGAAAATTTAGTTAATTTTATTTGAAGAAGAGGTAATATTTTTTCATGCCTTATATGCTGAAAAAAGCCCACGTTGAAATAATAAACCAAGAATGTCTGTGCTAGTTCATGAAAATATTTTCAGCTGCACACAAAATCTACTTCTAAAAACTGATTTTTGAAAATTAAAGGATTTCCTGTCCAAAGACTGCAGAGTGTTCTATTCCAACAATGTTTAATTTTTGCCATTGGGTAAAATAATTAGGTGTTTGGAGTTTTCTGAAATTCCTTTTAAACTCTCTCAAACATAAATTTTGAGATCAGAATGACCATAAATTGATATTCTCTAAATCATGTTAATCTTGTAACAAAGCTGGAAAATATCTCTCATCTGAAAGAAAATGTGGGGAACAAATACCCAATTTAAGTTCCAAGCCTATCCTGTTGCTTGCTCATTTTTATTGAATGTTGACATCTGAAACAGACGTAGCCTTTTTCTTCCTTAATTTCAATATTTATCCTAGCATCCCAGTTGTGAAAAGTGAGCAAATGCTACCTGCCATCTGGGAATACTGAGACAGAAAACTGAAGTAACATCGAGTTAATGTTTGCGCTGCTCTGCAGTGAGAGCAGACAACACTTTGGCACTGCTGTTAGACTGCTCAGGCCAGACACACCTGCTGTGGAGGATCCTGACTGACAGAAAAATATAAAACGAGAAGTATACTCTGCGTTCTGTGAGTGCAATGGGGATGAAGATTCTTAGGGCAAATACCACGAGATGCCAAAAGGAATATGAGCGAGGGGGTGTGCTATTGTAAAGCTTAAAAACAAAAGTACTTTTTAGAGGAATGATGTAAGGCGGTCTTAGCTAAGAGCAGGTCATTTGTGTTGTTATAATGTCACTTTGCTTCTTTTGTTTAGGGACTAAGTGTTTGAATGACACTTTTTCTGCCACTTAGTCTCTATAGCAACTCGACGGAAGTTTCAGTGTCATGAAACTTGCCTTCACTGAGAAGGAACAAGAGGAGACCAGCAATCTCCAGCTTCATCTTCCATTTTTCCACTGCTTGAGGCCTAGAAATGGCACAGCTACTGGCCCCTGCCCAGGCTGCTCCTCTTCAGTCAGAGAGGGATCTAGAAAGTTGATGAGATTTGGAAATCTTTCAGAAAACAAAGATTCATTGCACGCTGCTTACTGGATCAGAGCAGTTTTATGAAAAATGGTTCTTCTGATACATGCTATCAGATGCCTGTGGGTAGCGGCAGTGATTCCTTTTCTGTATTCGTCATTGATATTTTGTCCTTGAGATTAAAAACTACATGTTATAGAATTTGTTGGAAAAGAGATATTCCATGCAATTTAAAAAAAAAATCCTGAAGTAATTTTTATCCCAAGTTGGAATTCAAAGCTAAAATAACAACTTTTTTACTGAATTAAAGCTATGATAATATTTAGAAGTTGGTCAAAATAAACTGCTTTTCATGGTTTTATAAAGAGTTGATAAAAGAAAACTTGATAAATCAAATGGGATCTTTGTTCTAAACTGTGTTAACTTTTAACTGCTTTTCACGAATATTAGTGTTTCTTAACAGTTTTGGCAAAAGGTGTTTTATTGAAGAAAGAGCTGGAAGTTTTCCTCACATCCCGTTTTCTTTAGCATGTGTTTTATACTGCCAATCCTGTATGCAAATTAAACATTTTTTGGATACACTGAAATGTATCCAAAATAAATTCAACACTTAAGAAGAAGGTGATGAACCAGGTCCCATTATTCATTATCTGTAAACTTTTGTGGTATTTCTGAATCTGTGTTCCTTATCCTTCAAACTGTAGATTTTTTTTTCTTCATGCATGTTAACTAGTGCAGGAAATTTAAATCCTTAATTTGTGAAGTAATTTTTCATAGATTTTAGGGTCAAAAGTGCAGTTAGTACATTTTGACATATGAAGAAAAGAAGCAAACCCCCCAAACTCCCAAAACGTTATTTCATATTCCTTGAAATAGATCCTGTTATTGAGAATTCAGGGGTGATCAGAACCTTGTCGAGGTGTGAGCCAGGAACAAGAAGAGAGAGACAGAAAAAAGCTATCCAACACCATTGGAAGGACTGGGATGAGAACCCACTTTCCAGAATGCTAGTTTAAGATCGTAGGTAGGAAAGATTTTACAAGAAAATAGGATTTAATTTCCTACAGAAACAAGGAAAAAAGAGGATATCCTGCACTTGTCAGTATCTCTGTACATTAAAACTATATTATAGGCAACTTAATAGTTCAGGAATTAAATCAATGGTGCTTCAAAATTTGAAACTTTCTGTGCAGTAAAGGAGCAAATACATATTTACATCGGTCCATACATGAAGAATATTTCTTGTGCCTAAAAGACCTAATTTGTGACTTCTTTGAAAGCTGAGAAAGGGAAAAGGGCTTGTGCTGGATCTTGTAAACTTTTCTGCCTTCCCTGAGGCAGTTCTGACTAGCTGATTCTTGAATCATGCAGGAGACAGCGATCTTGGAGGTGAGCCAAAAATTATAGACTTTGCTTTAATTTAGTTTGAAAGCCACTGGAGAGAGAATAATATTGCATCCATCTTCCTAAAATCTGAATGCAGGCTTATGATCTGGAGGCAGACCATGCTGTAACACACAGTGTTTATATCATTGTATTGTATGTGTATACATTAAAGGAGCGATTGGAAAGACTATTAACAGAACAGCTGCCATCTACCTTGGCAACTGAATTTGCAGACAATCTTTTTTCATAAATCACTGACTTGTTTTCAAAAGAACATAATGTTACTCATAATTCGAAATATACTGACTGGAAAAGAATGTATTGAAGATTTCCTTTAACAGAGGGGTTTGATTTTTCTTTCTGGAAGTCTGGCAACGTTTATGGCTGGCCAGACACATGATCCAGATGATATACATGAAAGCCTCCATATAAAATCAATTACATTGTCAAAGGGCAAACAAACAATGTATGGGGAATGGCTTTTCTCGAAGTGTGATACATATTAGAAGACTTGGAAAGATAATATCTGGGAAGGATGGTAAACCATCACACTGAATGAATCCCATGGCCAAAATCCAACCTAGCTGTTGAGAACAGTGGAAGTATGAGGAAAATTCCTCCACAGACTGTTCCTCAGTCTGTTCTGATCTAGTCAGATGCTTCCTATTTGTCTTTAACTAAGGTTAGATTTTTTTCTTTTACCTTTTCTTCATGAGATAGATTTCTTCTAACTTCCTATTTGGCATTACAGGCAGCAGGCGGAAGAATAGAGGTACTGCCAAAACAGAGGTGCAAAAGCATGGTGAGGGGACTGTGATAAGGATCTAGGAAATTTCCTCACCTCAGTGAAGATAGTTACAGCAGGAAAATCAGTTGTTCAAGGCTGCAATTCTGGAGTGCATAAGGCAAATATATATAAATTGTAGCTGATCACACATGGCAGAATCACAGAACATATTCACCTTTCCCTGATTCGAATTTCTAGAAATCTGTTCTCCGTACCTTAATTCTTCTGTGTAAGATTAAGATAGGTAATAAAATGACAGCTAGTTGTTATTAGTTATTACTTAGGCTAAAACATGTTGTTTTTGAAGATAGACACGGAGCATCTTCACCTAGAGACCTTATATAAAGACAGAGTTGATTTCACTATTGGGTAGTCTGTTCAGACTGTGAATTACTCATTCTTCAGAGGAAATAACCAGCTGTGTTTCTCCAACCTGTAGCCTTTTATTATGATAAGTTCTTCCTAGGGAAAATCTCCTCTTCCCAGGCGTGGTTCTAATCTTTATTTTGGCGAAACCAAATAGGTCTTCTGTCACTTCTGTAAAATGGCTTTTCCAGATGCTGAGTTTTTCTTATAGTCGTTGTATGAATCTTTCCAGTTTTGTCAAATTTGTTTTTAAGAACATGTACCCTTTTTCTTAGGGAAATTGGTATTCCATTTACTTCTTCACCTTGAAGTCAGGCAGGAAACTGTTTTCCATAGATCACTGTATAAAGTGCTATTTCTTACCTTATTAGCAAACCAACAGAGCCGTGGCCTGTAAATATATACTGTTTATTTTTCTCTTTAGAGTTATCTCTCTCCCTCTTGTCGTAACTTCTGCCTACCTGGCTTACTATGTCACCCTCCTCAAGACAGTGGGGTTTTTTTCAAACTTCTCACTGTTTCTTTTCTGGTCACGTTAATTCTTTACTTCTACTCCCAGTTAGGTTTGATTTTTTTTTTTCCTCTTATCCCACTCTCGTGAAAATAAGATTACCATGCAATTTCAGGTAAATAATTTAATAAATAAGATAAGATGCACTGATTTGGAAATTTCTAAAACTTTTGGTTCGTGACTATCAACCAATGCAGACTGAGCCCTGGCTAAAGTAAAGGCCATCAAAATTGCACACTATTTTAAAGTTCCTTCATCTGGAGAATCCAGACTTAGTCCAGGTATATTGTAAAGTTCAGGCTTTAAAGTCGAGACTCTCCTTTTAAAAGATGTTAGTCTAACAAGATATATTTTTCAACATGTCTGCATTTTTAAAGCCTTGCGTATGACAGTTGTTCAATTTGCAGATTTGGCATTTAACGAAAAATGGGACATTTTTTCACGTGCAAGCAAAGTATTGAAGGTGAAAGATAAACTGAAAATCTTCTATTTTACTTTCAACAAGCTTCATACTGAATTTCAGTCTCAATTATGTTAGGATAGGGTTCTTGAACACAACGTCTGTTACACTTGAAGGATCCAACACCATCTCCCATTCACCTTCTCTCCATCAGGTTGTCTCAAACATAGTTCTTGTAAGCAAGATGAGTGAGCAGTCAGAGAGAGTGTGGACATGCTCTTGATGGCATTCCCTAACTTGCAGAAAATATTGTGGGTGTCTGTGATCTGAGAACACTGCTGAACAGGCAGCAGAGATGCATCCTGACAGCAAGTGAGTGAAGCTGTATTTAGTCATGAAAAAGGAGCAAAAGCTAGAAGTTTGGAAAGGCATCTTATACCTATGTCGATGGAGGAAAAGCAGTGAGTGTCAGCTTCTTTCCCACTTCCGTGTTGGCTTTGCATCTCAGAGAATTTAATCATATGTTTCCAAAGAAGCCCAGGGAGGAAAATAAGCAAAAACTTGTAGGCGGTGCTCATTTGTTTTTTATGAGTAGAACAGAACTTCAGATTGCATTTGATAGGTAAGCAGTTTTTTCCTTTTTCTACCATCTTTACCACACAAAAATACAGGACTCAAATCCTTTTCACATTAACAGAAGCTTTCAAAAAGATTAGGATATGTGCCCAAAATAGAACTGTGAGAGAGTACATATTATCTTTCCAATATAAGCTTTTCATATGTCTTCAATCATGGTTATATATAAAAATGGTTTCTTTGGTTTTTTCCTTTCAGCAGCACTGTGGGATGTGAAGTTACCTTGCTCATTTTCATGCATATGCAAAAAGACAAGCAATTTGTCTGACCTATTTCTTCTCCTAAAGGGAAAGTATGAGATGAACTCAAATTTAAGGTGTCTAAAAAAATATTAAAGTTTGATCAGATATTCTCTTTCCGTGGCTCAAATATCTGCCTTGAAAGCCCACTGTACGGGGTATTTCAATGCCTAGCTTCTTATTTTGGCACATTCATGCCTACTGAAAAGAAAGTGATATATAGATGGTCTGTGTCTTACTGGGTATGGGGCTGAAGGTTTTGTTAACTCAGAATTTCTATGGAGGAGTTCTAAAATTTTTTTCTTAAATCTAAAGGTATTTATGCAAAGCATGTCTGTCATCACCCTTAAGTCAGTCAGAATGCATTCAGAGATCTCAACCTTCTGGGTTTTGCATAGAAGACAGATTGCTGCAATGTCTGGGGCAGGCTAGGAGTGTAGTATCTGCTGGTAAGCTGCCTCAGATTCAGCTGAGCTGTGTAAGCTTTATGGTTATAACAACATCCTGCCATGGAGTTTTACTGAGAAGCGAAAGTTGCTTGACCTGTAGACTTACTAATTGCCCATTTCCTCCAGCCTGTGGAGAAGTGACATGCAAATAGGTTGGGCACGGGAGACAAGGTGCTGAGAAGAGCCTCGGTCACTCGCGATCAGTTTTGCCCATGCCGTGGTGAAGCCTCTCCAATTGCATGTGATGGCACCTTCATCACACTCAGCCACAACAGGAGGGGGAAGGCTATTGTGTCCTCTGCTCTGTGCTGTGGACCTGCCTTTGCTGCTTGATTAATTTGTGTCTCTGGATGGAAACACAGTACTATTTCTTCTAGCCTCCTTCAAGAGGCGCAGTCAAACCAAATCACCCAAACCAGAAAATTCAGCCTGAGAATACTGGGCGTGGAGAGCAAGGCAGTGGAGGGGCTGCTGGAGAAGGGAGTTTGGGATGGTATATGTGGAAGTGAGAGAGCCAGTTGTGTGCTCTTCTGGACTACCTGTGTGGCCCTGATGAAGCTGTAGATTTCATGCCAGTGTCTTACAGCAGAGAGACTGGTTCAGATACACGACTGGGCTGTACGATTACAGTATCGTACTCAAACTGATCAGCCCATTGGGAATGTCTCATGGGGCACAACACTCTGGAGCTGAGCATCTCAACACAGCAGGCTGGATGAGAGCTACTTTGGGTGTGCCTGCAGTCCCATCTGTAGCCTGGTGGGGACATGCCTTCAGCCATCTGCAAGGGGCCTGCTTAATGATTTTATAACGGTTTGGCATTTTGTAGGCTGAGCATTGGCACATGGGCGTCTTTGAAGCATTTGCTCCAAACACCCACATTTCAAGTATGATGAAAGTGTTGTGAGGAGCAATACTTTGGAGAGCAGGGACACTCAGACGCAACTTGCAGTGTGGGGCAGAGAACTCACAGACACATAGTTTGTATGTGTGTTTCTGTTACCAAACACGCAGGGGATTGCGCCCTTAGAGAAGGTGCTCTGAAACATTATGGAGAAAAAGTATCTTGTTTGACATAGCTCTCCTGGAAAGCAGAAGGACAGAGAACACTAGAAACATGAGAAACTGAAAGCTGTAAGGCTGGTTCCTATTTCTCTTTAACACAAAAGCTTTTATCTGATTCTGTTTTTTTCTGCTCTCGAACAGTTGGTAGAGTGGGTGTTACATCCAACACCTCCGTGTGACAAATCTCAGCCTGCAAAATACTGACATGTTACATTTCATTAACCATATGGGACCTAATTATGCTGCCAGCTAAAATACAGGTGCAAGTCCTAAAGGGTCTGTTTGCTATATGTGTATGGGCCTATAGAACTTTACAGTATGTTTGCCTACTCAAATCAGGGAGTTCACTTGACACTTGCAATAAGGATGGCTTCATCGAGCTGTATAGACCCCAAGTTTTAATATCTAACTGAAATAAAAGGTAAATTTTTACTCACAGTATCAAAAGGTTTGGAGGAGAAGGGGCAGCATCTCTGTGTGTGTACCAAAAAATACAAAAAATTGTCATAGTCTTCCCAGGAAGTAGCATTTCAGCATTTTGCAGTCATGTCCATAACGAAAACTGACCAAATATAGCCAGAGTCCTTAAAACAGCAGAGCATTGACATCCTCTGTCTACAGACAACCTGGAACAAAGTGGCCCAGATTTGGCAGTGCTCTCCCTGCCCTGTCTGTCCTGCTGAGATGTTGGCTCAAAGACATGAGCACAACATAATGCCACTTGCAGCAATTTCATCACAGATTATTTTATCAGGTGGGCTGTGAAAGGGCAGGAGTGAACTGTGCAGATTGGATATGACTGCTAAGAGGGCTCTTAGCAAGAGGAAGAAGAATATCAAAGGTCTAGGTGAAGGAGAGACACAAAAGTACAAGATTAAGAGAAACAAACTGCAGAAATAGCAGTGGTGCTTAAGATGAATTGCTTCACTGACGCAATTTCTGGACATGAGTACTTAATACACCCTAGTTCTTATTCAGAAAATACCATCTACAAGCCCTGAAGTTAATACAATTTTATTACTAGGAAACCAAAGGCCTGAAGGATGGCATGCTGTACTGGAGCACAACCATGGCACCTCTCTTGTTTCTCAGACATCTGTTCTTCCTTGAACTAGGCTGTTTTTCATGGTTGATGGCCATGACCTCTTACTATACAGGAGGTGCCACACTGTGTCCTTCAACTGTTATATGTCTAAATTCAGTGTGGAACACAAGGCCTGAAGCTGTTCTTCAGGCGAGAAGTGAAAATGCAGCTAGGTGCTCTCAGTATTTCTGAGAAATAGAAAGTTAAATTTCAAGCTAAAATGAACTATGGAATACAGCAGTAACTCAAAATGGTGTTTGCGTTTATGAGCTGTTGATTTGTCCTAAATACGTCGAATAGAAATGACTGAATTTTGCTTTATAAAATGACTCTTCAAATCAATCATGTTAATATCTTCTCATAAATTGATGGCTTCTCTCTGGCAAGATGTGTCATTTTGATATGATCATGGTAGAGGTGCTACTAGCTTCATTGCAAAAGCAAGAAATTAGTAATTACTTCACAATTTTGTAGAGGTATTTGTAAAAAAAGGAAAAACTATAACTATGGAAATATTTGAGATATTTTTGTGTGTATTTTTTCTCTGAATTAGTGTGAAAATATATTTTTATAATATTTTCCTTCTATTTTTCCTGTGGAAAACAGACAAACATTTTATAGTGACAAGAGAGGATCATTTTTTAAAATGGAAAATGTTTTACAAAATGTCAAGAATGGGTGTTCATGCATTTTCATTTTCTATTGGTGGAATTTGCTGTAATCTTCTTAGCAACAGCCCACAATTCTGGACATCCATAGGTGAGACATAATACACCCAGTGGCTATTTTTGCTGTCCTCTAAAAATAGCAACAGTGAATTTGCAGTGAAACTATTTTGTTAATCTGCATCAATATGCGAGAAGACGCTCTGACTTCAAAGATCAGCACTTTGCCATGCATGCAAAATTTGCTGAATAATTGGACTGATTGCTTTGGGTTTAAATATAATTTAAAAATATTTGGGGCAATGTACCAAGTAATTACGTATCTGAGAGGCACAGGGAGTTGGTCAGATTGTGAAAATGATCTATTTATGGACTTAGCTTGAAATGTGCTATGTATAAAATGTATTATTCTGAGGTCCATAATGAGGTTTTTACTCAGCATAATCTTTGCAACTGAGAAGTCTACAAAAAGTTACCAAGTGACACTTTCTGATGAGAAAGATCTTGTAGTAAGAAAGGATATTTACTGTCCTCTGTCTAATCACATATTGCTTAAAGTTACGAACAGTTTACAAAATTTTCACAGTTTACAGTCAATAATTATTTACCAATTACTTATGAACTACATATTAGCTAGACACCTAAGGTTTCTAATAGAAAGTCAGTAGTAGCAAAACTCGCAGTCTTGCAGTTGAAAAAGTATCAAGCAGAGTTACCAGACCTATCTGTGAATAAAAGAGCTGTGGAAAAAACATGCCTTGGGTGCTCAGACTAATTTTCTGTTTGAGCTACATTGCCTTGACTCAGTGCTGTGCTTGCATGGTGTCCTGTCCTGTATTTCTTCACCAAACCGTTAGTGAACACATGCATTGCCAGTTTGTTCAACAGGAACATGAGGATTTCTCTCACAGGCCAAGAACTCTTTTGTACTTTTCTTCCTACCACTCTGTCTTTGCAATCACTGTGATTGTGTTGTCTACTTATTTGCACTGAAAGCTTTTCCTCTCTCTTGTTATGCATTTGAATAGCATCTAGCATCCTGGTACCATCACCTTAGCTGGTGCTCATATACATCATCATAAGTAATTTGAGAAAAGAATTACCATTCCCAAGTAGCAGCACTTGCAGTCATGACTTACTTTACTGTTAAAGTCTGAGTCCTTTTCTTTCATCAAAATTTTTATTTCTGTAGTCCAGAGAGGGCAAAGGGATTGGACTAAAAGTGATGGCAATTTCAGTCCATCGCGTACTCTGCAGGGTTCTGGTTCAGCAAGTGCTCTGAACCCCTTTGCTATTTTTACTCTGTCTTAGGAGCAGCAAATCAAAAAGCATCCTTTTCTAACAAACAATAGACTTCTGAATCTATGTTTGACAAATTTTTAATATTATCTGTTAGAACAAGAACAAGAACAGTTCCTGCTGATGAAGGAATGCCCTGCCTGCCTTAATTACATGTTTTGTCACGGACTCTTATTGTGTGTGGCAATCAGTTTATCCATTTTCCTCCCTGCAATACTTTTCTCTGAGCAAAACCACTTGACTCTTTGGTCTTGATTGAAGCAGAAACAGCTATATTATTGTAAATTCTGTAAAGCCAGCACCTTGGAATAAACTTGCTGTTGGGGAATACTGGTTGTTACTGAAATGCTGGTTCTGCATATTTGTGTAGTTGGTGCAGAACATGGTAGTTCTAACATGCTGGTGGCTCAAAATTGTATCTGAAAATTATAACCACGTGGAGCTTTGGACACTATTCCAGTTCTCATGTCAACACCTTATGTTTCTCCCATTTCTGAGAGTAATTTTAGGCTTTTTGAAATAGATTAACCTGCAGTTGTTTGGAGCAGGAGATTGAATCTCCCTGAGCATGTGCATATCAGAAAATAAAAAAGACCCACGGCTGTGCTTAGGCACTGCACTTCCTAACCGTTAACTCAACCCCTGCTTCAGTTACGGACTAATGCAACGACTCCTATGCGAAGCAAAGCAGCTACAATGCAGGCCAAGGCTAAGCAGTGCATGCAGACTAATTTATGTTACTTGTCCTTGTTCTGTCCATTCTCCCATCGTCCAGAAGCCCCTGTGTAAACACAGAAGGGCAGCGTTCTTCTTGAGAGCTTTACACGAGCAAATGTCGTGGAATTCTGATTTTTCAGTTGCTGTACCAGAAGAATCTTAATTTGCTTTTTCTTGAAAAGCTGGTTAAACTTATCATACCAGACCTGCATATTTTGGATGCTTTGTGATTCATGCTGTCTCCAACTGTGCCTGGAAATTATTTGGGACAGTTCAGGCAAAAATGATTCCAGGGACTATTATAGCAATTTAATATTGTAGAGAATCGTGTTTCACTGCTAGTGAATGTTCTCTGATGATGAATATACCAGTATAAATGTTACCTCTTTTTTCTGATAAATCCCTTTCTTAACCTGCAGGCATATATTAAACAAAGAAGTTATGAGTAAAAGCGCAAACACAGGTTTTTATTCCACTTGAATCTTTGCATACTCCTCTTTGTTTTTCAAGGATCCTAATTTCTTTTCAGCTCTCTTCAGCATGTTGAGATATTTAATAGCTGAAAATGTATTATTATTAAATGTGCTTTGTTTTATTGGAGTGAATAATGAGGCACTAAAAAATGCTGTGAGCTTACTCACTTTTAATCAAATGAATATATTTTGTATAAACATAATCTTTTATTGAAAGAGGGCTCATTTCAGTGGAAAAAGTGTTTGAGAAATTAAGAAAGATAATGAATTATATAAATTAGACTACTCAGGATCAAACAGTTTAATACAAAGAAGAGGCACTAACAAAAATGGTGATTGAGATTCTATGCTTCTGAATTTCTTATGCCAGTTAATGATATCTATTGGAATGGGATCTACTGGTAATGGATTTTCCCTCTGGGAATGGAGGGAAGAGCTATAAAACTCTTAAGGAATTTTATTTAGCTAATGTATCAGGGAAATCCAAAACAATAATGAAGTAAAAATTGTAAAAGTCAAGATGAATTAAGTTCCAAAAGGTAAATATAAACAGATCTCTAAAGTCTACTGTTGCTGTCTGCAAAGTTATGAAGAAGAACAAGAACAGATTGAGTCAACATTAAAAGTAATTCAATCTTGGTCCTAGGCCAAAACAAACATTTCTTGGCATAAAAGTGGTAAAAAAGACGAAGCTATCTCATTTTTGCAAGCTGCTAACTAAATTGTCCTGAAGACCCTGTTCAAACAACGGAGGGTCACTTCTGAGAGGTGATTCACCCCTCCATTTCATTTAACTCTTCATTAGTGTTCTTGGAATACTGCCTTCCTAACTCAGGTACTTTCGATAAATATTTAAAATTATGTGTGCTGAATTAAAGACTTAATAAAGATGACGACTGTAGAATATGAAGGCAAAGGCAAATTGATTGGCAGGAAGGAGAATATGGAAGTGGAAATGAAGTGCAAGGACAACTCTTCAGTAAAATTAGAGGCGGTGTCAGATAATTTTATTCCCAAAGGATTAAGACTTGTTATTTGAAAAATCATAAATCTGTCAGCAGGATCTTTTCTAGAGAGACTTTAAGACCATATTTTGGGAGTTTTTTAAAGAAAGCGTTGTTTCAGGGGTGGCACTGTAATTCTGGAGAATAACACAGACAATGGATATGCTTTAATGCACGTTGCTGTGAGTGAAATGATTTAATTATCCACAGATCCCGTCTCTGTATTATGTTTGTTTTCAAGCAAACTTTGAAGAGAAGGATATGGAAGTAAGTGTAGGATCCCAGGTATGTGTCACCCTTTTTTCAAGGGATCATTGATTTTATTTTATTTGTTTTCTCCATAAAAGGAGAAAATATGGTTTAGATGCCTTCTGGTAAGGCTTGTTAAGTGCTGATACAGTGCTACAGAGGAAATAAGAGTCTGGGTTTGGGTTTTGTAGTAACTGGAAACTACTGTGAAACTGAGGTGGGCAGAAAAGTGGGTGAAATGGAAAAAGAAGCTATGAAATTGCATAAGGTTGTTGTCAGAAGTCTTCAGGGATTGGTACTGGGGCTAGTTTCATGTAATGCTTTTGTAACTGATGTAAGCATGATTAGCTTACTCCCTGGGATTTTCTAATAATGGAAAAAATATTAACCAACAGAAAGGGAAAATGGGTAATTGTACAAGAAGAATTGGGTGATTTTGGAGACGGGATAAAAGAAATTGTACCAGGCACATAAAATCTTCTCTGAGTTTAGAGAAGTCCAACCAGGACTATAGTCATCCTAAGTCCTGTCTGTGTATCAGTAAGAAATTCTGAAGCTTTCCAGAGGAGGTTCGACTTTTAAAGTGGTTTCCAGAGGAGTTCTGAGGTGTGCAATGATCTCTATTGACTAACTGTGTAGCCTAGTGTGATGAAGTTCCTGTCTTGCCTGCCACAAATACTCCTTTTTCCTTATGGATTAATGTTCATTTCTATTATTCCCCAGGACCTCAGCTCTTAGGAAGAGAGGGTGCAGGAGAAAAGAGAAGCCAATATGATAAAGATATGAGAAAGCCAAATGGAATATTGGAGTGGTATTTTCAGAGAAATAGAGTATTATTTGTCCTGATGTAAAGAATTCTGTAAATTATCAACTGATTGTTGAAGCCTGGGAGTCATTAATATCTGGGGAAGAGAGAATCAAAATGAGGACAGCTGTGGAGAAGAGTTATTAGTGCAATCTGAAGAGCCTGTCATGAAACAGGAGCCTGAAAGATTTGTCTTTATTTAGTGCATGAAAATGAAGCCTTACTAATACCATTAATATTTTTAAATGCAGCACGTTGCATGGATACTATGTCTGAAAGAAAAATGCTATATAAATCCAGGCTGAGTATTAGAAGGATTTCCAGCTCTCAGGTGAATGTGGCCTAGAATAACCCCATTATGGATAAACTTTTTGTCCAGACTGCAGCTGGTTTTGAGTTACAGTGCATGCCTGATCTTCAGCAGTGTGTCTATATATATTTTGAAATAACTGCATGGAGGTGCATCTGAAAGCAAACACACAGAATATTTGAAAGAAACAGCTAGGAGAAGAAGATGCATATAAAAAGGTTGACACATTTATTCTTGATGAAGGCAGTAATACAATGAATTTTCAGATTACTTTATTTTTACTTCCCAGAGAAAAAAACCACTGGCATTAATGATGATTGAAATAGGCTGAGCTACATGGCTGTAAGTGGGAGAAGAGCAGGTATTTATAAACTGGATAAACCCTGATAAATTAAACTGAGGGTGTAGAGCCTGATGTTAAAATTTGTACCATCATTCAAACAAACTAATAGCTATGCCATGTTCAAGTCAGATAAGGAGGCCAGAAAAAGTTGCCTACTCTACAAAAAAAGAGGTAATTCCTCTTAAACAGAGGTGATTTCTGTGTCTTGTTCTTCATTCTCCTGTCCCCTTCTCTTTCTATACTCCGATGTGCAATAACAAAAGAAAGCAGGATTGAATGAAAGGTAGTTTTGTACATAGGAGGAACCTAGAAATTCAAAAGGAATAATTTCATAGATTTTGGGCTGACTAGTATGCTAATTACTATTTGGAGGAAAAAAACAATTGATCGATAAAGTTTTCCCCGTATAGGAATAGTTAGGAAGGAAGGAAGGAAGGAAGGAAGGAAGGAAGGAAGGAAGGAGGGAAGGAAGGAAGGAAGGAAGGAAGGGAGACCCATACACCTGAGTTATATCTCGGTATATTCCTAATGTTAGGGCAGAGGCTGGGTTTTTTACATGCACTGCAGAATTCTTGAAGGCTGGTTCTGGGCTGGGGTGACTTCACAGCTGGATGATCTCTTATTCAGAGGGGATCACAAGTGCTAACAAGGGGAACTATTGATATATTTGGGGATTTTAGCAAGAGGATGGTAAATCTCGCAACAAGTTTCCCAGATGGGTTGTAAAATCTTCATCCTTGGAGGTATTCAAAGCTTGACTGGAAAAGGTCCTGAGCAACCCGATTTAAGTTGGTCCTTCTTGGAACAAGGGATTGGGCCAGAGGACCTCCAGACACTTCTTCCAACTTCATTTATTCTTTGGTTTAACTGTTGTGTGTGGAAAAAGCAAGGAGGTATATACTATATTGAATTTTGATTATCTCAATCTTATTCTTCTCTTCTCTTAATATAGCATTTTAGAGATCATGATAGTCTCTCAAAAGTCTTATGAGACAGACTATGATCCCTTGTTTTGCGTGAGGGAGGGACACGAAATGAGAGTGGTCACAAGATATTCCTAAGCCTTGCTGGTGAAGCAGGACTTCTGCATCCTGAACAAAGGCTGGGTCAGCCTCAGTTTCATGAATGGCATATAACTGTAAAAAAACCCAGGAGCCGGTTGGGTACTGATGTCACTGCCAACACATGAGATGGACATGGACATCTCTTACCCATCTGAGCCAAGCTGGGATGGAGCTGTGGGTCCCGTATCCTTCCCATTGAACTGTGTCTGAATTAATCTGCTCAGATATGAACTTTCTACAGCAGATGCAGAAAGCTCTCCTCACAATGTACTCTGGGCATCTTGAGGAAGGTAGGTGGAGGAAAATGAAGTCTATGTTCAATATTTCTTGTCAAGAAATATAACATGTTCCTTTAGATCTGAGCACGTGAATATAAACCGTGCTGAGATTTATAGGCCTATGGTATCTCTCTTAGGTATCAAACAATAGTTTTAGAAAGCTGAAAAGAACTTCAAGATGGGAGGTAGGCATATTGGCTGTGGGTTGGTATGTAATGCCAATCTGTTGCTAAGTGTTATTTTTAAATTAACCTTTTATTATCTTCAGTAACACTGGAAATTAAATTTGGAGTAAAAAAACACTTTACTTTTAACTGTTAATTTTAAATAAATTTGTGTTATGAGAATCTGACTTTGGTTATGTGTTTACAGACACTGTGATTAAACTGGAGCAGAGTGGGATTGTTCCATCCTGACCTTAGGAACACAAACTAGAGTTTCTATGGACATTGCAGTAGCACTAAAGAGTTTTCTTATTGGGACTTCTCATATGCATTTGGAAATCTGTGTGTATGCACTCACATTCGTGTGTAATTTATCCCTACAACTATGTGGAGTGACTGTGTGGTCACTTCAGGTCCATATTCTTAGATGAAACAATTATCAGTGCTTGTACTGGGAGCTCTACTGAAGTTTTCTGCCGCCCTTGTTAATGCTGCAATGATTTAGTGCTGGTGATTTTTTTTCCCTGACAAATGCAGTCAGACAGCAAGCAATATCTCACAGTGTCAAAAGATCTAAAGTGGATTCCACGTTCAAAAACTGACATTCACAGAAAAGCAAAGAGGTATTTGGATTTATCTGTGATGAGTAGATTTAAATAATCCAGTAGCTGTAAACTAATTGACTTTTATGAGTAGTAAGTGGGGTAGATTTTTTCATGGGGCCCACATATTTACATGTTTATAAATAAATATTCACATATCTATTACATGAAATGATTAGGGTCTGTTCCAAAGCTCAAAGGAACTGCATGGGACTATTATATCCAAATGCAAATATGCAAAAGAAGGTAAATGTGTATAAGGAAAAGGGAATGAGAAGAAGTAATGGCTGATGTTCTCTTTGTTTTTTCCTCTCTCTCATCTGAACTTACTGCCCAGTTTTACAAGTGTAAGAGCAGAGTTTCCTCTTTCCTAGGTTACCCATTTCCTGTCTGACAGGAAGCAATAAGGTCAAATTTCTACCCATCCATTAGCAGACCCAAATGAATAATGCAAATAATATGTTAATGATGGATTTCTGTGTATTGCTGAAGATATGGTTCCTCTACCTACTCATCTTTAGAAAGGCTTGTGTGTTGTGAGTTTTCACATTGCTCCACAGATTTAACTGCCAGAAGAAGCTCATCTGCTCAGACACTCAGACCTTTTGCATAACACAGGTCATGAGATTTTACCCAGTAAATCAAGCTGTGGAAGAAATCCTTCTTTCCTTTAATCTGAGCGTTATCAAGCCCATCAACTTGTGACTAAACCTGTGTATGTCTAATGGAAAGACATTTGGTCTAAATGTAAGGCCTCCAGGAGATGATTAATCAGATACATCCTTTAATTATGTTGCAATGGTTAATTACTCTTGCTGTTAAAAGTTGTCTTGCTTCCAATCTGAATGTGTCTGTCTCCATGGAGACATTCTTCTGTGGGAAGAATAGAGCGCCATGACCTCTCTCTTCCTAGAGGTTTCTATTTGTTGCCTTTTTTTGTAGATTGTTTATCTTAATCTCGTGCTACAATCATCCCAATTGATGGATGTGTTCTGATAGCTTGGTGTAAATACAGATCTCCTTTAATCAAGGCAAAAATGTGCTTTAGATTTACATGAGTGTGAGGGATAGCAAAATCTACGTCTCACAGTTCACATGCTGCTCTTAATATCTAGAGGAAATCATTATGTGTAAAATGTGCCTCGATTTGGCTTCTCCTGAACAAACTTAATCAGAGTTTCCAGTTTTGCTTTCCATTCAACTTGGCTATCAGCCTCAGGGACGTGAGCTGTTTTTGCCAATATCATAGATTTCACCTTCATAAAGACATATTGAAAAAGAAATTAATCTCTCTCAGGGAGAGGTTTGCCTTTTACTGGTACCAGCCTGAATTTATCACGCTGTGGTGTCACAGATCAATTACCCATCGGTTGGTACTTAGGACTTGAGGTATCTGATGAAAATAGCAATTGACCCCTTTATTTTAATAATTTATTTTCTGCAGGTGATTTCTTTGTGTAAATTACTTCAGGTTTTGAAATCTGGGTTTCTGAGCCAGAGATTACTCAAGGCAGTCCTTGATATATTTCTGCCTTCTCTTTTGTTGTCAGCATCTCCTAAACACACACACTCACAGTCTGTTCAAGCCCAAACCAGTTACCTTATGTAATCCAGCATCTGGGAGCTTTGACATATGTCTGTCTCTGACTAAGCTTGACTGAAACAATCATATTTGGCTGCACATATTTTTCTTCTTGACAAAACCTGTTTAAAATACCAGAATAAATATAGCCAATGATCTTAAAATGTTATTGTATTGACATGGCATACGCTAGGTAGAATGGACTAGTGGCAGAGATGTTCAGAACCATTATACTTCGTATTTACTCCTACCCAAATATTGTCTACTGTCTGCATGAGAGAGCCTAAAACCAGTAGCATACTTATTGGGTCATATGCTGGAAAGGGTGTGAAGTTGTTTTCATTTTTATGTTTTTCCGATTCATCCCATCTAACTCCATGCTTTCTCTCCATGGAGATGAGGGCTCTAAAACTACCTCACATCAGCAACATCCAGGGAATTTGTGAATTGGAAGGGGAGGAAGGTCTAGGCTGATTTCCACTGACCTTGCTCCCATAGCATCTTAATTCACTAATGATTTCAAAAACATTGAGTTAGACATTACACCTTGGTAATAACCCAGTCTGCAAATTGGTCAGCTTTAGCATAGCAGTTAAAAAATACTGGTTCTAATGAGATGCCTAGAGAAACAGAAATAGCCTCACAGCTTGTCCATAAAATTCTATTTGTCCCAGATTGTCATGTGTGATAGTGTCTCACAGCTTATATCTTGAAGAGATCCTGCCATTGGATAATTTGTACCTTTATTGGTCTTCCTCTGTCTTCTAAGGGGTAGAAATCACCTGATGCCAAGGTGTACCCAGCCACAGCCTTCATGCAAAGATGGGTGGAGAGGTACAGAGAGTGGTGCTGAAGAATGCCCTGAAAGAACAGGGATTATCCCAAAGTCCTTTCTGCCTGTCAGTTCATCAGATAAATCTATATTTTATTTAATAAGTTCCGTTTTCTGTCATTCTGACTGTTTGTTCTTGTACAGATACTCAATCTTTATCTTAGATTAGAAAAATTCTTTACACCAGTGTCCAAAATAATAAATACAGCATGGAAGGTTTTTCAAGTTTTCCCTACTCTTTTGTGAGGCTTCAGGAAAGTATGAACACTCAGAAGTCGAGAGAACACTAGACAGTGAGAATTTTTTAATTTGTTCAGAGATTGAATATACTATTTGAGCAGTAAGTGGTATCACAATGATGTTTTTTGTATTATATTTAGTGAAGTATTTTGCAGACTTCTAGGACAGAATACATAAGAATTTTTTTGACAAAATCTCAGCTATTGTAGGCTTAAAAAACTATTTTCCTTGTTTGTTGTCTGTCTCATCCATAATACTATTTATAAATATTGCTATTGAAAATAGCAGAAGGCAATAGAAATTAAGTCATGTACAAAAGTACCCTACCTGTCATATTACATTTCAGTTGTGGCTTACAGTATCTCTCCTATTTTCAAATCAAAAGATATTATTGAATTATTTCATTGTTTGGTGATAGAAGAACCTGTGCAACCCCGAGCTATTCTTACCATTTTCCAGTAGAAAGTATTGATTTAAATGACTTTTTCCATGCAAGTCCCTTGCTGGAGCTCACTTTTCTGTAATTAGGAATCGTACTCACGTCCGTTCATTTTGTTTAACAATTTGAATGTACTTGTCTTTGCAGAAGCAGAATAGATGAATTGTTTGTTGCTCCTTCTCCCACTTAAATACTGTAGTGACACAGACTTGAAAAGCAGATTAATATTTTTGCACTTATGTGCATGATGATTCTCTCAGAATGTAGTGAACCGCGGAATGGTGTTGTAGTGACTCACGGTCTCAACCATCCATTGATAAATCCAGTGTCTTGGACATCTTCCATGGTTCATGTACATGCTGCTTTGTAACCCAGCTGTATGCCAGTGCTCTCTATCTCCAGTACTTACCTGGTCAGGGTAACTGCTGCTTTCAGCCTCTTCTTCCTCTAGAGAGAGCTTGGACACTCAGCCCATCACAAAATGACTCTTTGTAGAGAGGAGAAAGAGTGAAAATTCATTCCTGTTAATGCCGTTACTGGAAATGAGCATGAAGTTTTAAACTAAATCTCTTCTG
The DNA here is from genome assembly GCA_013398015.1 of Oreocharis arfaki. Lineage (NCBI taxonomy): Eukaryota > Metazoa > Chordata > Aves > Passeriformes > Paramythiidae > Oreocharis > Oreocharis arfaki. The sequence goes on along the minus strand of VZRR01003432.1, from coordinate 547,875 downwards.
TCTTTTCTGCCTTTCTTTGCATTGCACATCCAATGAGTCTGTCAGGGAAACAAGGGGGAAGGTGCCAGATGTCACCTCCATCTAATTCTCAAGTTTCCACATTCCGGTGTTCAAAAGCAATGACACTACAGGAGATGAAGAGTAATAGTGTTGATGCGTCCCAGCAGAGACACCTACATGTTAGATTAGACTAGACACCCTATCCAAGGACAACTGACAAGTTCCCTTGACCCCGTCAGGCTTTGGATTTGCCCTTTCCCCTGACAATACTCTCGTGATGTTGTGCCAAAATCGCTATAAAACACATACAACATTCCTGAATAAGTTAGGAATTTCTCTCTAAACAAATCTACCTCCCCTTTTAAGCAAGCCTTGATTTAGGTAGTTGAGTGGCCTGTTTGAAACAGGCATTTCTCTAGCTGCCCTCTGTCTGTGCTGGTTTGGATGTGTTCACCCGCTATTTACCAAATCAGTGGAGTGATATTTGATGATGTTTGGATGATGGCAAACAGAGAGTCCCAAAGATGATGTTTTTAAAAGACTTTTTGAACAAGATGTGCACCCACAGGTTGGCGCTAAAAGGAACTGAGAGCTGTCAACCTCCAGTGAAGACCTTGAGAATGAAGAAAGCAAATCTCTCTGCTGTAAAGCAAGTGCTCAGCACTGGCCAAGACTTTGACAAGGCAGAGTTTTCCCATCACCTTTGCACACACCTATTGGCTCCTGTCACGTAGATAAAGCTGACGTGTTCAGAAAAAACGTAATGTAAAATAGAAAACTACTTCATTTTTCTGAAAATTCAGAAATTTGTGTTAGATAGAAGTTTGAAAAATTTCAGACAACTTAAAACTGCTATTCTTATTTCTGAAATGGACTGTATGCATCCATCCAGTTCTCAAGGACAGGAAACTGCAGTTCTTCATGACTCTATTTGAAAAGACTCTGTACCTTGAAATCGGCATGGTGGTTTGGTTCTGACTGCACTGTGATATTTCACCCCAGACTTCTACCTTAAATAAGGTCAAAACCAAAAAGGGTGCCCTCTGCCAATACTTGACATGTGAATACAAGACTCCTGTCAGCACAGATGCTAGTCCCAGCTGTATAGCTCAGCTGTTCTTGCTGATAGCTGCCAAGTAGTGTAGTGGAACAACACATAAGTTAATGTTCTGCATATATGAATTAAGTATCGATGGATTAACCACCCCAATGAAGCTCACACTTTGAGATGACATACCCATTTACATTTAAACAGTGCATAGAGTTTAGCTGAGGCTTAGATGGATTTTCAATTTAAGAAACTGTTCGTACTGTCCCAAATGATATGATGTGGATTATTTGGAGTACCCTTGTTAGTGATCATATCAACCAGGTCTTTGCCAGTCCCACCCCAGTTTTAGCTCCCACTCCAGGAACTCCTCTGTCTCCCAGCTGGATAGTGGAGGAACTGGCACCCGATTTCCACTGCACATGGTGAAAAATTGCGGAGTGTTTGCCTACAGGGCAGTACTGCCAGGTATGAATTCGCTGTGCTGCAAGCTAAGACGAGAGAGTCGATAAGACATTCCCATTACTTGCTGCTGTGAGTAATTGACACCAAATATTGTCAGAACAATGTTAACATAATTCTGCTCTGCTCCAGCTTCCTGGCACCTGCCTGTATAACATCAGCAGTAACTGGTTGCTGTATCAGTCAGCCCTTGTTTCCTTTATCCTTCAAAGTTCAGCAGTTAACTCTGCTTCTGCTCATGGATACTCACACTTTGTTCATTGGAGTACTGCTCTGACATTCAGCAGTCACTCAAATGCCTGGCAGTGAACACTGATGTAGTCCTGGGCACTGCTGGGTATTTCCAGATACAGGAAAACATCTTTATTTCGTTCTGGAGCTGTTAGGGAAAATGCTACTGAATTCAGGGAGCTTTGGAGAGCCTTTAACATGTCCCTTACCCTGAGGTTGCTATCCATGCATATTACACATTCTTTTTAATGGGTACAGTTCCGTTGCCTAATTGGAATTTAAAATAGCAAAACAGAAGCTGAAAGACTGGAGAGGGGAAAGGAAAGAGATCTGAAAAGCTTGGAAAACTTCCACTGACACAGGACCGATTGAGATGAAATCTCCAGCAGCAGGGACGGATGGTGAGAGCAACACTGCCATCTCCTGAATACCCTTGGCAAGATCTGGTTTCCCACTGATTTCTTTTACTTTGTGGAGCACAGCGAGGGCTGCAGCTCCGTCTCAACGTCCCCATGTCCTGAATGCCCCAGCCTCCCTCTCAAAAGGTAAGTAATCTAATTGGAGTCCAGACATGCTGAGAGAGAAAAACAAACAGCAAAAAGACAGCCAGGAAACAGGAGGAAGCTAAGGGAAGTCTGGTTGCAGTGTTATGGGAAACAAGGTTCATTTCTCAAATGCTTTTTCACAGGTTTGGACTTATAGAGTGAGAATAAGAAGATCATTAGATCATCTTGTCTGGATGCCTGCCTACTGAAGTATGTTAAGGTTTTTTCATTTCACACTGGGCCTCAGAGCTTGTTATTAACTAAGGAGGAGCTTCTAGAAAGGTGTTAGAGGCTGAAGTGAAAAATGAACAGATTGAGAATCTCTTGGTGGTTTGAGTTACCCTCATTCTTAGAAATGCATGTGTACACTGCAGTTGGAGTAGGTCCAGCTACAATTCACAGCTACTGCCTCCATTGCTGAAGTCACAAGTTCCTTGTATTTCTGCCTCTGTGAGAGTAGCATTACAGCCATGCTCTCCATCTACCTTTTACAAACCAAACATTCATTTCAGAGAAAAAGAAAAGTAAACAAAGCAAACCCAAATAACGGATAAAAATCTGCCATATTATTGCAGCCGCCTCATTGCATAGCTTCTAACATAATTTTCACCACACATTTTAATGTTGATGTTCTTCAAGAGATACTTTCTGTCCTTTTTCATATATTCTGATCGCAGTACTATGATGATACTGGCATATGAATTCAGCAATCCCTGGAAGGAATGTTCAATTCATCAAAAAGGGATTCCTTAGGCTTTCTGCAGATTCAGGAGCACATTCTGAAAATACTGTTTGAGTCTTAAACAGCTGGAAATTATCTTTTAAAAATTAAGCAAAGTTTAAAAACCCATGACTATTGGCAAATGGCTGTAAAGCTTCCTGGAACACTTGCCCTGAGGTAATCCCTGCCTTTTACCACGAGCACGGAACTCTCAGTTTGGGAGGCGCTGTGGTAGCTAGTGTTAAACTAATACCACAGTGCTTCTTTTTACATACAAATGAACCAACTAAATCATCTGTCAGGCTTCTCTAGCCTTAATTTGTCCTCATATAAGTAGATTAAGACTTTATGCAAAAGGGAAATCCCATGCAAAATCTGTCAGTTTACTTCATCCCAGTTTATATTGTTTAGGAGGCTTGGGGAATAAAAAAATCAAAATACATTTCTCAGTGAATTGAATTGCCACTCTTTAATTCTCAAATTCATATGATTTTTAGCATCCTAACAATTCAGTTCACACTGGCTTAAAACTTGATCTGGTAAAGCTTTTTTCCTAAACTTTAATCATGAAACGGCAGGCACGTTCTCCGTTCTGCACTTCACAAAGGTGTGTCAAGTGGTTTTTTTAAGCATCATCCAGTGAAGAGAAAACCAAAAATTTTGCCAGCAGTTCAGATTCTTCTTGAATTTTCCCTCCTAAAAACCAAAAGCAACCCACTTGTAGATAGTAAATTTCTAAAGTTATTCAAAACATACAAACCAAAAACCCTTTAAGCAGTACAAAATGCACAGGTATCTGTTGAAACAATGTAAATTCTCACAGTGGGCTTTCTAGGGAGTAAGAAGGCTGAATGACCCTGTTCTTTGTACTTTCTTTATCTGGATCCACATCTTCCATTCAAACATTTGCATCTCCTTTTTAAAATACGGATTTTCTGTTCTGTCACCTGATTATAAGAGCAAAGTTACTCAAAACCCCGGGCTTCCAGCCAATTCTCTCTATGATTTTCATCCCTCCAGTCACAGTAACATGTCCACCACACTTGTACACATTATAGAAATGATTCCATGTAACAAACTTGCAAACACTTGTACTAATTTGTCTGAGTAGATGACAAATTGTATTATGACTCACAAGTCTCCAGTAATATCATCATTCATCATTTGCATCCATCCATTGTTAGGGTAAAAAGTTACCCTAACATTTGATTATTTTCTAAGAGAGAACATATTGACTAAAAATGTAAGATGGTTTTTGATAAGCAAAATCTAACTGTTCTTTGAGGAGTTTGTTCTTTTCTCTCATGAAAGAAATTTGGTAAGTGAAATAAGCCAAAAAAATATCATGTATGTCATTGGAAAAACGAAGTTAGCAAGGGACAGTTTCTACTGACTACTGTTATGCACCAAAATTCTCTTTGTAAGGTAGCTCTTGAACATAAAACTCTGATGTTTGCAGACAACTCGTGCATTATTCGGTGGTCCTTCCACACCTCCCTATTGTGCAGCTGAAAGGATGCTGGAGGGATGATGAGTTGCAGCTCAATTTCTTTTCAGGGCAAACAGTTGTTACTGAGTCAAACTGTGACTCGAAGTACAGTTCAGCTGGTGTTGCTTGTCAGAATTCTTGGTAGTATTGCTCCAGTGGTCGTATAGATGGAGTAGGGTTACAACGTCTGTATTTGTAGAGGAAGATTGCTGGTACCAAGGACTGCAAGTCACCACTGTAAATGTTGATTCGTTTTTTGCTTTCTTTTTCTTTTTGCCTTGCCTGTAGCTCTCCTGTGGTCACCAAGTGTTAGTGCTCGTCTGTGCTGGTGTACCATAGGTGGAGCACACCTTCCATGTTAGTTTCATTCATCAGGAACCTATCTGTCATACTTGCTGAACGTATCACCTAGTAAACCAGACCACAATAAAAACGGAAAATTGTGACAATTTCTTCAGAAGCAAAGTCTGAACTAAATGTGGATGCATCCATTATTTGCTGAGAAATATCTGGTACAGAAGGAAAAAAATATCCTGTTGCTTTTGTACTTATTAGAGGTGTTATTCAGGCAGCAGAAAATGAGAGCCCTGGAATTCTTTTGTAAGCTGTCAAGCCAATCTGGCCAGCAATATCTATTCAGATAACTTTGGTGCACCAGCTTGACAAGTGGTAGGCAAGGGAGTATGGAATAAATATCAGTGAATTTCCTGGCCTTATCCCCAGACTACTCTCCTTTTGAATAGGCCTTTTCCTCTTTCTCTAAGGTTCAGCAGATGTTCAGCACAGCAGGACAAATGCAGGTATGCAAGAGAATTTGGCTAGCAGAAGTTATACTGATCAGTTCAATTTGAGTTTTCTGTGTGATGCTTTATCAAAAGATATATTAAAATTATGTGGCAGACTGTAAAGTCAGTTTTAAGTTCTGTTGTGTATTCTAACTGCTTCAAGTTACAATAGATAAGTGTTAAGTTAATAAAACCCTCTTGCAATGTTAATAAAACCCTTAAACATTTCCAGGGATGAGGCATCTACCACCTCTCTGGGCAGCTTGGTGCAGTGTTTCACCACATTCATAATGAAAAATTTCAACTGAGTCTAAATGTACCCTCCTTTAGTTTAAAACTCTTACCCCTTGCCTTACCATTTCAGGCACTGTTTAAAAGTCTGTCTCCATCTATGTTATAAACCCCCTCCGAGTACTGAAAGGCCACAACACAATCGCTCCAGAGCCTTCTCTTTTCCATGCTAAGCAACCCCAACTCACCCTTTCCTCATAGGAGAGGTGTTCCATGCTTCTGATCACTTTTTAAAGTCACACAAAGACTGTTTAGATCACAAAACCAGACAGAGACCAGGTCAAAGGGCAAGTACCTTCTTGACAGTTACCACTTTATATTGCATAAAAACTAATGTGCTGGACCAGAAGGAAAGTGCAAGGAGGATACAGCGCCCTCAGCTATTCTTTATTACCCTCATACAAACATCTTTTTTCTGTCCTCTTTTAGTATACAGCTAATTGATATTAATCAAATACTTCTGTGTAGTTCATCCTCATTAGGCAGAATATTTGCTGAACATTTGTCTTATCAAAGTGAATGGAAAAAATTGTTCCAAGGTTTCTTTTGGTAGTTTTGCCAGTGGAGATTCAATCAATGAAGGGAATCCCATCTTTTGGCCACAGGTCTTATCTTTAGTCCTTTCCGTTTTGTTTTAATTAAGTCCCTGTTTAATTAAGTCCCTGTGGTGCAAACCCTCATTAATGTAAGGGGAGTTTGTTGAAGCCATTTAAAAAGTATAAAATAATTACCTGACGTCTTGCATTCAAGTATGGTGCTTATAACCTGTTTCTGTCCTCCTTACATGTCAATTATTTTATGTTGTTTCTTCCTAAAGGTGCCCTATCTTGCCTTTGCATGCTCTATTTTATGAAGGGAAAAATAAAAGGTTAGATCATAATACGATAGGGTTAAGAAAGTAATTTCACTTCTGGAAAACCGATTTTCTCCTGAACTTATCTGTGATATTGAAGTTTCCAAAGTAAAAAAGGAAAGATATTAGGAAAATAAATAGATGAGAATAAACATTGCTCTTAATGAAGAGTTACCATTATTTTAATTAGGCTCAGGAAATTAACTGAGACAAGCTTATCACAAGTCATGAGTGATTGTGGGATGGCAGAGAGAGATGAGTAGGACTGGGAGCTAGCTGGTAGGAAAGAGTGGGAAAAGCAAGTACATTCTTAACAAAAAAGCATCAAAAAGCTTTTCTTGGATTTCCTGGTACCAAAATTTTGAAAATATTGACCAGCAGCCATAGGAGTTTAGATTTTTTCCTTGAAAGCGTCATTAGAAAATACTCGCTTTGGAGTCCTACATCCTGAAACACTGCTCAGACTTAAACTGATAAAACAGGAGAGATTCACCAGCAAGGGGTATGTTTGTAGCATTACTGTCTTCCTCTGAGAGAGTTTCGACTGGATCTCTGCTGCCAAAAGAGAAACATAGTTGCCTTCAGAATGAAATTTATTTCATTTTAAGGTTGAAATCTCAACGACAACAATGAATCTTGCATCAGAATCATCTATTTTCCCCCCACTGACCTTAGAGAAACCCATAGGTAACAATCATGGTTATAGTTACGTCCTGTTTATAGAATGTCAGGTCACTGTTTATGTGTGTGTCAATAACATGGTTGATTTCTTGAGAGAAAAGGTGAGCAGTAAAAAAGTTGCCTGTTTCTCCTCACTGAAGAGATTTGTTCAAGTCTGGCATTCATTCTGAGTTACAAGTTCAACTTTCCTTGCCTATTAATCTTTAATGCCTCTCTTGGCTCCAAGATGAAGCTTCACATGTGACAAGCAGAAGGGAAAAATCACTTGTTTGGATGGGTATGCTTTCCTTCATGATCCCTGGATGCGACTAGTTTCCATCACTGCAAAAGCACACTTGGTGTTTATATTCTTCCCGCAGACCCTTAGGTCTTTCCCCGCACAGCTGCCACCTAGACAGTCAGGCCTCAGTCTGCGTTGAACTAAATGATTCTTGATTACCCATCCTGTTAAGCCATTAGCAAACTTCCTGGCCTGGTAAAATGACCATTTTTACAGAAAGTCCAGGCCACAGCTGACTAGTTGGGATAAGCAGCCAGCTTGCAGCCACCCTGCTTTGGAAGGTAAAACACAGGGACAAAGGCTGCTATGTGACAGCTTGCCCAGTGAGGAAGAGTGACCCAGGGCACAGCTATTTCCTGTTTCGACACGAGCCTGGGTTACCTTCCAGCCCTGGGAGTCTGTGGCACTGGCCCTGGTTTTCTCACTTTACTCTCATCATGTTCTCACCTCTTTGTTACAGCTGATCCCTGGTGTTTTCTGACTTACCGATTGCATTACCTTTGAGCCTCTTTACAGAGCAAGTTGAGATTCTCTACAGGTGCTGACACCAGTCTCACTGGTAATAAGAGTAAGAAACAATAGATCCCCATTTTAAGAGCAGTGTGTTTCTGTCTCCAAGAAGCACTTGAATCCAGCCACAACTGATGTGTTAGGAGTCAGACAGGTAAAGTTGACACATTTGCAAAATAAAACTGATATTTTTTATGATTTTCAAGGGAATGTAAAGAAATCAGGTGCTTGGGTCCCGCTGAGCTCCAAAGATACATATATCCCTGAATCATCAACCCCTTTATAAACTCCCAATCTCTATGTGTATTTTGCATATTTTCCTATCTCAAGTGTTGTTGCCTTTCTGCTTTTATTCTTGACCAACAAGGGAAAGACTCCATTTCAATTAAATTCAAAATAACTCAGTTTCCTCCTTTCAGTTCCGCAGGGATGTACAAGTCTTTTGTTTTCTTTACAATTTTTTTTTCAGCTGGACAAATTCAAGCAGAATTTGTGGCAGAGGTACTAACATACAACTTTGATGACACTTCGCAGAATCTCAGAGTCTGTGAAACCTACCTAGATAACAGTCTGTTACCAAAATTTGTCCAAGATTATAAACATTTTTTTTAAATTGAGTTATTGCAAAATGAGACAATCAGTGTTACTGGTTTATTTTGTCTGTTTACATTTTTCAGCTTATACCTAATTTTGGTTGCATGAGTTTTGCATGCGTAATTTTCATCAAAGATGCTAAATTTAGAATTTTACATCTGCATTTCATGCAAGTCTGCCTGTCTTTCCTGCAGTTGCATTGGAAATTTGCTCATCAGTTTCTAATTTATAACAAGTAACATTTTTTTTCTCCCTAGTCTGGAAGGCATCTTATTCTCCTGTGTGTAGCAGTTAGACTTGCAACATATGGAATGGCAGAATTGAGATATATTTGTGCAGTGGAGATCACACCGAAAGTTTGTAGGGAATGAACTTTAAATACCGTCTCTTCTCAGGCTTGACGCTCCCAGCCTCATCCATCAGCCTTGCTCTCTCTTACAGCAGGAATTGTGTAGCAATTTTGATTCTCTGGCTGGGCTTGGATGCCTGTCTTTGTAAGGATGTTGTGTCAGTCTGATTGTTTCAACCACAAGGGAGATGTACTTTCAGAAAAGGATATAAATGCTCATTGTCACCAGAATGTTACACACCATTAACACTGTTTAATCTTTTTCTTTGAAGCTTTTTATCAATTTAGCCCATAATATTCACCTTGTCCTTGCAGTCATAGTAATAGTTAATCACAATTGCAGCACCAGGGGGAAAAAGACAGCTATGTAAAATGCAAATACTGAGTTACCTAAGAGAAAAAGTTAGCTGCAAGAAAAAAGCAGCAACTTGTTTGTATCCAGTCAGAAAAGGCTTTGATGTCAAACGTCTTTAATGTTTAAATGTTTAGTATGGGCAATTCATTGTAAACCAGGTTTCTGTTTGGTGTAAACAAATTCAGGATTTTGAAAGCTGATGGACATCGGTGTTTGCTTTACTTTGATGTTGAAACATCAACCCTGAGCTAAAAGGTCTGGAAGCATTTTTCCTATAGAGTCAGATATCTGGAAAGAAAAATTTATTTTCTGTCCAACCTGCATAGCATGGCACCTTGACTAACACTAATTGGCTTTGGAAATTATTTTCTTCCAGAATGAAACAAACTGCTATTATTCCTAATTATGTCTGTCCTGGAGTGACTTTATGGTGTGTGTCCCACATCTCCCAGACATGAATCGTGTGAATGTCCAATATGAGAAAAAACTTAATGAAGGGCTTCAAGTTATAATGAATTTAATGCTTCCATTGGATACTTGTTTAAGTTGCTAAGTACCTTCGTTATTACAAGCATACATCTTATTTCCAATTTAAATTTTGGAAATAACACTGACAGACACTGGATGTTACCAGGCAGGTGATAACTAAATGGGCATGGCTTTTAACATCATGGTTTCATCTTGGTACATAATTTTGAACTTCTGAAGTCACCTCTTCCCAGTACTTGTTGCACTCCAGTACAAATTTTTCCCTTGAGTAATCTATAGAGCTCGATATTTCAATCAGAATTCTTAAAAACGCCTATGTTTACAAAACCTTTTTGGTTTCCAGATCTTATTAGTTCTATCATCAAATGAGATCAAGCTGGGAATTATCTTTATATGCAAGGAAATTTCCATTGATGAGTTAAGGGAATAAAGACAGAGCTAATTGGTTACATAATATTAAAATATCTGGAATGTACAAGAAGACTCAGGCTGTTAATTAAGATAAATTGTGAAAATAGTCACATAGACTATAATTTCCATGTAGTCTTTAAAAGTAAGAAAATTATCTTGGTAAAGGAGAAAAATATGATAATATATTCATCTGAGAATCTGATTGTGCTCTGGTGGTTCCAAATCATCTGCTAGTGGCACGTGCATTTTGGGGTTTCAGATTTCCTCCTATCTCCAGGGTCATGTCTCTCTTTTCTACACTGATAGTGATGATTGCTTCTAGAGTATAATTCAGAAAACAATGATTATGTTAAATCTTGATAATTTGCTAAGAATCTACCATTCTCACGGCTTATGTAAACTCACGCTACAGATAGCTGAGCCACTTATATTTTACTCATGAGTGGAGGTACTCCATGTCCTCAGACTGATTGCTAGAAAGTATCAATTCTTTGTTACCTTAATGTGTTCAATATACAAATGATGAAAAATAGGTAGAATATCACAAAACAGGATCAGAAAAATCCACGTGCTTACGTCTACTCCACTACATTTTTTTTGGCTCTGTTGGTTTCTTACCATTGATGTTTCTCACTTGTTCTTCAGTTTCTCTAGGAATGAGGCTTCTACTACCTCCCTTGAAATCTATTCCACTGACAAGCTCTTATCACTAGGATACATTTCAATGCCTATACAATCCCCAGCCCTTCCCTGAAACTTGCACATCACCAATATTTTGTAATGACTACGGACAAGACAAAGTTGTACAAATCCCACTGGGATTAGGGAGCTGCAGCACTAGACAGTATTAGGGTAAGAAAAAAACACCCCGTGCATGCCTATTTAAACCTCACATACTTCACTGCAGATCTCATACTATTCTTAGCACACTTAAAAAATGCCCCCCAGCTTACATGTATCTACTCTTCTAACTGATAGGCGTTTATGCAGCTATTTCATCTGGCAGTCTCCAGGCGGTTCAGAAATTAAGCCTGACTGCCTGCCTGTAGGACAGACAGAAATAATACTGCTCTTAATGCAGAGACGAGAAACAGAAAGCATTGGATGAAATTTTATGCTGGTCAGGGAATGATTTCACTGAGCTAAGGGAGATTTCAACTAAGGATGTTTTCATTAGTCCGTGAGGTTCCAGAGCCCACTGTCTCACCATAGGAAGAGAATGAGGGTGTAGATGCAGTGTCCATCTCCATCTCTTCTGGAGACAGCAGTTCTGAGATTCAGTTTCACACGTGTAGTCTGTGTCTCCTTAGGCTGACTAGTGTCTCTGGGCCTGTCTTCTCCCTGCTGCTGTTCCTTGTCTTCTGAGTGAGGCCCAATCTCCTCAGTCTCCTTCCATAAAAATTCATATCTCCAGGGTAGTTCTAGCCTTCTCATCTCTGGTATCATATAGTAATTTCATATCTTGTATCTCCTCTAGCCCTTGTACCTTTTCCATCCCCTCATTTCCATCAAAATCTCATTCAATAGCTCTCACTATTCCGATAGCTCAGTCCCCATCTAACATCCTGCCCATCCTCCACATCCTGGTGGTATCACGCCAGCTGTCTCACCTTGGCACTTCCTGCTCTCAGGCCATATTATTCCACCCTCCTTGCCCATTCCTCACTCTCCACAGCCCAAAGATTTTCTTACACAAAGATCCCTTCTGTCTCAATACTCTTCTGCACAACCACAGCTGTCAGTGGCCATCATCACAACTTCAGAGCCTCTTTACCTGCACTCTCAGCTTCATACACATGTAGTAACACTCCAGATATTCAATTCTACCACAACAGTTACAAGACTACCCTGGTCAACCGCATGTCATCCCTTATGACTGTGCCAGCTTTATCATCTTCACTGCCAATACCTAGCTGCCAGCAGTACCTCTACCACTTTCCTCAGTCTCAGGAAGGCATATAGAATATGCTCTAAATAGTAATTTACATGGGAATCAAAATTATTTTCTATCTTTAATCTAAAACTCATTGATCATAGCAAATGTGAGCCATTTTAAAAGTGCCTGTTAGAGCTCTCTGTTTTGAGAGATGAAGAAAATTGCTGATTTTCTCAGCTACACACTATTCAAGTAGACAAGTTGAGGAATTCACTTCTTACTGCACAGAAAAATGGGTTTTCTGGAGCACAGTTTCTGTCTGCTGAAAATGGATGGTTGTACATCAGTGAATTTTTTTTTGAAGGTAAAACAATGTTTTGTGTTCAGCTGAAAGCTGAGGGAGAATCTTTATCATCATGATATCTTTGCCACTTTTTAAGTATGTTCTTTCCAAACACCATCTTTCGTCTCCTGGAGGTGCAAAGCTACAGAGTATGGATGGTGCTTGGTCTAATCCAGTAGATCTTGATTCATATGTATCAAAATGTTCAAAAATATTTCAGAATGGATATTCAGTGCACACCCTCCTGAAATTTGAAGATATGCTGCTTAGATATTTATAACTGTAAATATGCATAGTTGAATTATAAATTAAATGGTTGCTACCTGTCCACCGACTTGAAAAAAAGGCCAAAATGGGTTGAGAAGCTGAATATTATATTTATATCAGCGTGTTATTTCTCTGAGCAAACTTCAAGGGAAAACAGACTTTATGAACTAAATTGCTAGGCACTGATTGCAAGAAGTGCTTGATTAAAGAATGAACTGAATTTAGATGAGGGGGTTTTGGTCCGTAACTGAAAAGCTGTACAGTGAGCTTGTCTCTTACATTGGAAGTGCTTTGTGTGACAACCTGTGGGTGGTCCATGGTGTACTGATTAAATTTATGCAGAAATCTTCATGTGGAACAGGAAGAAGAAGCTGTCACTGTGTTTTTCCATAAAAGATTCTATTAGTTGAAGGAATAGCACTCTCATATGTTGGCAATATAGGCAAATTCTTCGGCCAGAGTCCTGGTGAACTTGGTGGCAACTTTGCTAAGCGACAGCTGAGAAGTGCAGTTGCATGGAGTTCTCACTCTCTCTGAGAAAGAAGTGCTCACAAAAAAATGAAATCAATCACTGTAGCAAATTCTGTTTTATCCCCTGAGGGTTCACTAGTGTACAAGGATAAAACCACCACAGAAATCACACTTCTCTTGACGCATCTGTGCATTCCCATTTGCCCCGCCTCTGATCATATGAGGAGAATGAGCTGCACAATTGCTGGGCCAAAGAATATTTTTGGGGGAACATCACAAATGAACTATTCACAGCTGATGAGTCCTGTGATATGCTTTGAAGTCTTCTTCCTGGTTTTGTTGAAATTAATGGCAAGCCTAATTTTGATGCTGGTGATGCAATGAAAGCCCCAAGCAGTGTACATGAGCCATGTCATATGAAAAGCAGGAAACCTGAGGAGCGACAGGGAGCAAAAGAAGAAAGGAGGTATTTTGAGTTCAAAACCTAATTAATCCAGTAGTAAGCATCAATTTTAAGCATCAATTAAACTCCCTTGTATTACAGTATCGCTGCACAGGTGAAAGAAAAATTATTCTCTTTGATCCCTGCTTTTGAATCATTGAAATTGCTAATCTGAGTCTGCTATCATAACCATTACACTTCACTGCCTAACGCCCAGAATTTCTCTCTACTTGATATTTTGCATACCTAGAAGTACCCACCAACTAGCTAACTTTCACCTGCCTGACTTCCTGCTCGTAAGTTCGCCTGCTGTCCTTCATTTTTGGCCTGCTCATCATTTCCTTCTGGGTCCACGGTAAAACAGAAGAAGAACCATGACACAACATTTTTTAGTGAGATTTTGTGTACAGTTCCCTTTCACTGGAGTTGGGGTGGTTGCCAGATGTAGCTGGCAGCAGTCCTGTGCAGAAACAGCTTGTGTGACCGGAAGGAACATCCACGGTGATTTTCCTCTATGACTGAAAGGGTGGCTTGGAAGAGAGGATTAAAACCCCCAGATATTGAGCATGGAATAAAATTGCACAAACAGAGTTCTGATTGCTACTGAGGCACCCTAGTACATGCAATGCACATCCATGAGACACATAGATATGTTGCAAGACTACAGGGAGCCCACTTCACTCTACAGTACTAATGACCAAGCTGGATACTGTCTTCAGCTTAATATTGTGTTCTGGGCAAGAGGAGAACATACCTGATAAGCAGAGCCCTAAGCTCAAAATTAGGGCTAAATTATTACCTGATCTTCACTGAGAAATGAGAACCTGTGTGTGCATGTGCTTGTGTGTCTAAGCGGTGTCCTACTGTAGGGTATCACAGCCTCTATTTCTCATGGGGAGGAGTATGATGGAAATGGCTGATTTCTTCCCCCACTTTTTTTCCAGCTGCATTAGCTTCAAGTTGTTTTATATGGTTTTTAACACCATCTGCCTAACAGCTCTTTTCTTACGAAATTGCAGTTCCATATCTCACTTATTTTTTTGTTCTCCTTGTTACTACCTCACCTACAAGGCTGTAATCCCTCAAGGACCAGTAATTGCCCACTGTGTCCATATTTTTGATCATTAATAGTTCCTTCTCACAGGAAAGGTACCAGTTTCTACTATCTATTAATTGACTCTAGAGGCTACACCACACAATTTTACAAATCATAGAATCACAAAATGATTTGAGTTGGAATGTCCTTGGACATCACCTTGTTCCAGCTCCCTGTCACGGGCAGTGACACCTTCCTCTAGACCAGGCTGCTCAGAGCCCCATCCAGCCTGGCCTTGAACACTTCCAGGGATGTGACATCCAAAAAATTCCCTGGAAATTCCAGTGTCTCACCACCCTCATGACAAAAAATTTCTTCCTAGTATCTAAACAAAATCTACCTTGCACTTGGCCTTGTTGTACTTCATGAAGTTAGCATGGACCACGCTCTCAAGCCTATCAAGTTCCCTCTGGATGCCATCCCTTCCCTTCAGCAGCAGTGCAATCAGCAAACTTGCTAAGGGTGCCCTCAGTCCCACTGTCCATGTCTCTAACAAAGATGTCAAACATTGCCAATCTAAATACTGACCCCTGTGGAGTGCCACTTGCCACTTAGACATTGAGCTGTTGACCACAACTCTTGGAGTGGGACAATCCAGCCAATTCCTTATGCGTTGAGTGGTTCAAAGCCAAACTGAAACTGAAACAAATTCAGGTAATTGTCAGCTGACGGCTACACTACTGCTATCTCAGCTAAGATGAGCTAGAATTGGCCCAAGCCAAGGAAGACCCTACAGTGTTAGGCCAAGAAGAAAACTGTGGCCTTTAACTGGTAATGGCAAATTTACATGTGTGTGGCTGCAGTTTCACAGCTACCAAAATAACACTATGAATCTGCACTCAGGCAACTGCATCCTTTTCCATCCAGGAAATTAGCCCAACTACATCATCAGAGAAAGGATGGGAATGTGCCTTACTTGTGACAGGCAATCCTGTGTCTATTTACAGGCAAGACCATAACAAGGAAGGCAACAATATGCTAAGGAGAATAGAGAAATGTTTGTGTAAGTGTGTTTTCTTTATAAATCTTACATACACCTTAGTCTGTTAGTCTGATATCACTCTGCTTGCACTCATACAGATAGATAAAAAGAACTTGTCAAGATCAGGCAAAAACAGTAAAACAACAGCAGGAATATAGAGCACAAATTTAAACAAATAACCGTGGAGGTGAGTGATCCCAACACTGTTGATGATGACTGAGAAGGAAAAAAGCTTAGAGGGCAACAAATTGACAAAATGTAACTCTCAGTTTTTCCTCAGAACGTTGTATTCCTTTCAGCATTATCCTCAGTCCCATGTTCAGGAGAACCAGCTTCTACATTTTTGCTGAAAATTGCTCTACATTTTCTTTGTCCACGAGATTCAGAAAGGAAATTTTGTGAGTGCGAACCCATGATGGCTGAAAAAGTAATAAATGTTTTTGCTGAAGTCAGAGGCTAGCCAAAAGGAGTGCCTGAACTCTGGGATTTTATGAGTAAGGAGAAACAGATGGGCAAAGAGGTCCCTTAGAGGCTGTGTCAGAAAAGACAGCTCTAGTTAAAGGCTGAAATAAAAACATAATGTGTCTCTCACCATCTTCTCTGACTTCCATTCTGGAAATACCACCAAGATCTTCACACAGTCTTGTTCCTTTTTTCCCTTATCTTGAAGACATGTTTCTATTTAATTTAGCTTATGTTTATACCTAATAAATCTTTATTTAACAAAAACCACAAGCAAAAACTCTGTAGGGTATCTGTGGTTTGAAAGGACCTAGCTGAAAGCCAGTAGGATTCATTTAGATAAATAAGCATCTTTTTAAATTTTCTTGCACTACAGAAGCATAGCATCCCATTTTTAAACTGCCAACATTTTGTTTCTTGATTTGAAAGCCTGCTGAGGAAAGAAGAACTGTCTTCAGAAATATTGCCATCTACTTATTCAGGGACTGATATAATGCTTTTTTGAATGACTCAAATGGAGTGCTTAATAGAATGAAAAGTCTACTGTCTATATTAGAAGTAAATAGCATTTTATGGAGGATTTGAGACATTTAATTTCTATGGCAACAGTCACTGGGACGATGCTTTGATTTAGGATACAAAAACCTTGACAGTTGACTTGTTTAAATATTAATAATAATTTCGTACTTTAGGAAAAAACGCATCATTTGAATCTGAAGATCTCAAAATTCCGTTATTCTGAAAGGAAATAAGCAGCACTGTTCTTCAAACAAGAAACAATTTACTTCTTCCTCAGGCCAACACAGCAGAAATATGTGTCAAGAGAGACAAAATGTTGGACCTCCACAGTTCCACTACTCTCTGCCCTTTTCAGAGCCAATAGTCCACAAATGGTTTGGAACTAGTAAGATAAATAAGTATGAATACCTAAAAATCTTATTTTTAATCTACTGGAGATTTTGCATAATCACCCTGAAAGCAGAAGATAGTTTAGGGCAAAGCTTCTTTCTTCAGACTTTTTCATCATTGTGCAAATTAGGTTATTTTATCATTGGACATCCTTCGGTTCTTGTCTACTCATTGTACTGCTCCATCAGTCTTCAAAAGTTCATGTTCTGACAGCAGAAAAATTGTCACATCTAATTTTCTTCATCTCTGAATGACATTTTACTGCCTTCCATCAATCATGGATAAGCACAAAGCCTACTAGTATCCATGATAGTTAAAACAAATGAGTGCCCTTACCAGCCCTAGGTACAACCCTACTGCATGGCTTGGAGTTGTAATAGGTTTAGGGACCCCTGCACAAAGGAGCTAGATGCTAATAGTTTGTGTGCCCTTTTCTTCCCCCACAGACAGTCCAAAACTTTCAGCCAGGTAATTCTGAACCTATGAGGTTCCTTCAAATGATTTGACACTGATTTAATCAATATTCATTTGTTTGTTTGTTGGTTTATGATTCTTTCATGTACCCTTTGGCCATGCTTTCTAATTTTCATCTGCATTGACTTTTATGTTCCAAAAGATGTTTATTTCTCCCTATAAATCACATGAATTCAGGACATGAGACTTAGAAGAAAAATTATTTGTGATTTGCACTAAATTGTTAAGAGTTGCTACCACTGTGATCTAGGCAGATTTTTATTTGTGCATTGATATCTCCAGGTCTGTGACAGTGGTAAGCAGGAGTACATATGCTAATGTGCTGTTGGAATTAAATTGAAAAAAAACATACTGTTGGTATTAGCCTCAAGGCTACAGAAAGGAACAGGTTAGGCAAGACATTCTGTCAAGACATAGTTTATTAGAAGTGTGATTAATATCAGCTGGCAACAGGAGAGTGGTAGTGTGAAAAAATATTATTTACGCCACCAAATCTATTTACACCTATTTAGAAGTGTTACTGCAGTAAGTGTCTTAGAAACAGGCACAGAATTTATTACTGAGCCATCAGCTTTCCTGGGAAGTAAATAAAAATATGTTTAAAACAGAAGAACACATTCCAAACATGACTTGAAGGGGAAAACCTAATGGGTGGCAATCACCTTGTTTTCCTCTGTAAAGAAGTATTTGACGAAAAAATAGAAAGATTCTCTCTCTTAGTATAGGAAGACAAAGGCTGCTAAATAAAATTTAGCATCCAAATATTGTTCGTGTGATTTCATCTTCTTATGTTTTAATGCATTAAGAAATACTGAATATGATTCATTATTTCGGGTTAGGTTAATTTTAAGATCAAAATTTACACCATTACTTTATTACAAATGAGTATGCCTTTTCTTTGAAGGATGCACATAGTAACTATCCCTTTTTTAATCTCTGTGTTTGTAAAAACAAAGTTTATCTGGAAGATTCAAAGCCTGAGATAAAAGGAAGTAAAGTCATGTTCAAGGCATTCAAGATTTTCTAGAGATAAGAACTCCTAAATTTGGTCACTGCCAACAGATTCTATTGCTATGGAAATCAGTCACAGTTTTGCAAGTGCTTCTCTCATCATTTACTGAATGAACATCACAGTCCTAAGGAGATTTCAGTTGAAGTGTCATTAAAATAGACAGATATTGTAGGATTTGTAAAGGTTTTTTCTGCTTTGGTTTGGTTTTGGTTTTGTTGGGTTGTTTTTTTTTTTTTTTTTGAGCTGTAGACTTGCTTCTTTTGGACTGACATCTTAATTATGCTTTTCAATAGAAAAGGAAATTCTCAACCTGATTCCAAAAACCCATGCCGTGCTTTGTGAAAGATCAGATCCAGATACCTTCTGAGTCTTTTAAATAGCTTTTAAGTACTTTTGCCATCCCTGTCTGTGTAACTCATATGTCTGCCTTGTTATTCCATACATATGGAATCTGTTGTAACTTTCAGCATTTCCTTTGTGATCTTTGTCTTTGATGATCACGAGCACTTCTGTGCAATGAATTAAGTTGTTATCTGATAAAGCCTGGTGCAGTATTCTTTGAATCTCAGACAACGTATACTTGTAAAAGTAAATCCTGTATTATATCTAGAAGTTCTAGACAGATGGAGAAAACATCATGTCAGATTTATCACAAAAAGCCCTCTTAGAACCTGACTATGGTGAGACATTTCCTGGCCCATGCTGTCTTGTGAATCGTGTCTGCCTAGAATGTTGCTGCCTAACCTAAGCAAAGCCATCAAGGGAACGTGGTTACGGTTAAATGCTGTACTCAGCAGCTGGCCTGTGTCTGAGTCCACGCCTTAACCCTATTTCATATATGGGTATAGAGGGGTTCAACTGAAAGGTGCCAAGAGAGAAAAAACATTGCTTAGATGCAGGAGTTTCAGTCCTAGCAATGAGTGTAACTGAAGAATTCAAAGAAATAAAAAGCATATTTTCTACAGAGGTTTTCAGACATGAAGCCACGTGCAGAACAAAGAGCAAAAAAGCGGGAAATAAAAAACTCCAATTTCACAATGATGATGATCAGACAACAGAACAGGCTGCACAGAAATTTTGTGTAATTTTCATTCCTGGTGGTGTTTCAAGGTTGACCAAACAAGGCCCTGTCAATCCATGTCTGGGAGGGGCATTCATCCATGCGATCTACAGTCATGTCTTCCAGCCTCAGTTATTCTCCATTTCTATGAAACAAAGACTGTTATTACTGATGGAACAAAGCTGAGTTTTACCTCCTGCTGCTCTTTTACTGGTTTCAGAGGTCTGAAGACATGGGTTGAGACACTTGTAGATATTCTCCAACTCCCACCTCCACAAGATCACAGGTACAGTGGGAAGGAAGAAGACCTTGACAGCTTTGTGGTAAATGAGGCAAACAGCTTGGCCTTACTGAATAACTCATAAAACAAGGCAGTTTGTGCAGTGGCAGCAGTAAATCACAGTGTGGAAATGTGCATGTGCAGAGTTTCTCTTTGAAAAGCTGAGTCACACCATGAAGGTGGGTTTTGTGACTCTGCAGGATGTTAATTTTTTTGCCTTAATCAAGTGCCTGTGGTCTTTGCGTTCTACTGATGTATCTGGTCTGATCTTCCCTCCAGCATGTCTACCTTCTGCTGTACTTACACACTATTGATTCCTTTGGTGACATTTCCTTCACTGAATTCGTGGTGTCAGGCACTGTGGGGTGTGTACAGAGCTGTTTTTGAACCTCTATGTTTACTTCTTACACCAAATGCCACATCTCATTTGATATGTTAATTTCAGGATCTGGTGATGCTTTAATTAAAATAATTTGAGTTCATAATCATGGTTCGTGATCCTCAAAAAGGAAGGAGAGTAATGACAACAATTTAAAACGGTGTGCTTTCACTAAATGTATGAACTTTTCTTAATATAACTACTAGTTATATTCTAGTTAATTAAACACAGTTAATATTAGAAAATGTCATAAGGGAGTTGAAAAAGAATACTCATAATTTTGTTTCAGAGAGCAGGAAAGGACAATTTAGCACTCTTCTGGAGCTCTTGAAGACTAACCAAGAGTAAAGTCTGATCTCACTGTTTACTGAAGGTTTAAATAAGCTTGTGTCATGGTGACACAAAATGGATATTGATGACTGTCTCTGTGACCTTGATTCAGAAAAGTGAACTTCTCAGTTCCATTATAGATGAAGAGAAGGGTGAAGTAATTAATTGTTTAGATGAATTGGGATTTAATAACATAATTGCTTTAGGACATAAAATACTGACTCAGCTGATTCAGCTGAGTGTTTAAATACAGGTCTTTTTTATTTTTTTGAAGTTATCTTTTAGAAAAGTAAAATCCTCATTGTTTTATGCCTTTCCTGCTAAAAAGAAAAGAGATGAAAATATTATCAGAGAGCACTGTTTCAGCTAGAAAATATCTTTCTTCCAAATGAAGTTACCATTGCTGGATCTAAAGCTCTGAGACCTTGATAAATATTTTAGGATTAAAGAAGAAAATTTACCATGCAGACTATGATCTGTATTATTAGCATCCTGCTGTCTGACCTAAATAGAGAAGTGAGGAGAATGCTGATTGCTGACAGACCTCGAAGCTTCCCAGCTCAAATGTGCCGTGACATGTGTGTGTGAAATGTGCCTTGTGTGTGACCTGTATGCAAACCTGTAATTCAAATTCCCTTTAGAAGGTATTGTGATAAACAGGTTTACTTCGTTTTAGAAGTGAAAGCAGGACTATTTATTTCGCTTTTTTTCATCTTGGTTTCTAAGCCTCTTCCTTCAAACCTTCCTCAGTACGCAGAGCAGAAGGTTATGATGACAAATACATTATGTATTCCATACTGAAACTATTGATCCCCCACAAAACGAACGTTAAAATGTAAATCCCTTATGTCTTTGTCTCAATTGTCAGTGGAAATGTGGAAACTGAACAGTACTGGAACCTAAAGTAACTATTAAAATGATCATGTAAAGAAAAAGGGCATATAAAAATAATATGTTCTGCTTTAATAAGATCCATTCAATGAACAAGGACTTCTGGACTACATTACCTACTAATAGAAACCTGCTGACAGCAACTTAGAAACTCAGATGTAAGAAAAAGCTGATTTCACCTCTAAGTAATAGCACTGAATTATTTAAACATAATTGCCTATCAGATGATTTGCAGAGTAGGTCTGATTTTTTTCCACAAGGCTGAATATTTTAAGACATTAATCATATCCCACTCAACATCTCTAGCAGCTGACAGCAATTTTCAGATATGTGGGGATTTTTGGGATTTATTGGTTTGTGCCCTCTTGAATCATGCATGCTCAATTCTGCTGTGATTCATATAGGGTAGCATACTTTGATAAGGATAGCAGATAGCTATGTCTGAAACCTTTAAGCCCTGTGTGATGCTGCTTTGATGGTGAGGGAGTGTAATATCCCCCACAAATTCACTCTTCCCCACCTTTGTAAAAATAGACTTCATCTCCAGTGCATTTACTCCAGGCTTTGAGATTTCAGCTGAGCTTCTCTTTTTCAGATTGCCAGACTGTATTTGCTCTTCCAAGATGTTAAAATATGCCCCTTGTTATTGGTGGCACATAACTAGAGTCGTTTAACCACGAGGCCTCTTTGTGCACAGTGGTGTCCACTGCTCTGTGCCATTGAACTCAAACTGTGCAGATAGGTCAGGCAGACCCTTAGGGATCTGTGAGTGCCATATTCAGTGTTCTGTGTTGTGCTGACAGTGATATCAGACGACAGTTGTAATTTCTGGCCTCAGAGACCTCTGAGTGCTCTGTGCCTGAGAGGGTCATGTTCACGGGGTGCTGGGGGACATGCTCTCTTCTCCTTCCCTTCTGCACAGAGCTTGCATGAGAGATCTAGAGTCACCAGAATATTTCCTTCTCTGTTTAGAACTTGGTAAAAGCTCAGTTATTCAACTACCAAAGTTTTTGTGAACAGGGAGACTGAATAATACTGACAAGTTATCAGTGTGAAGCTATTGGGTTTCTGAAGCCATCCAACAGGGAGAGAAACTGAATTTTAGCGTGTGCACAGGAACTACAGTGGAAATGTTATGATTTTTCTTCTTTGCTCAGTAACCCCCAATAGAGCTAAAGCAAACCTTATCTGAGTGAAATTAAAATGTTGCAATGTTATAGGAACCCTGTGATAATCCACGTAAAACTTTTGTGTGCTTGTTAGAGGATTTTATATTTAATTAGATTAATGGATGCTATTTTGAAATTAAAATCTAAAAATAAAAAGAACTTATGGAGCTGAAATTTGTTGGGAAAACGGTGCAAATGTAGATAAGAAGGAGGGATCTCTGTCATCATAAAGCAGTGAATAAAAAAATAAAATTTCACCATGCATTTTCGCTCTTTTACGAATAAGGAGTGGCAGATTTATTTATACTCATTGCTACAGTCTTGAGTTCTGTAGACACATATGTTGCTACAGGAGAGTCAGTAGCAAGAGATGCTATTGAAGTCTGTTCTTGATTCTGCCCATAAAAGGGGTAGGAAAAAAATATTTAATGATCATAAAATTACTGCATTGAAGGAGTTCTTTGCATGCCTGGATGTCCTGGTTTCAGCTGGGCTTAAACAATGACACCGGACCACAGCAGGTTTTACTTGTTTACACATCATCCTCATGATTCACGGGTAAAAAACCTGACTGGAGTACTCACTTACGCTCTAGGAATACTTCTCTAATAACAGATGCTTTAATTCTCAGAAGGAAAAATAAGGGTCTAAAATGTACTATTGGAAACCACATGGAGCATGTCACAGATATAAAGAGAGAGTTATTCTAGTAGCTCTTTACTGTGATACATTATTTGTCTTGAAAGAATCCCACTTTTCCTCAGGAGCAAAACAAGATAAAAGGCACAATTAGAGGACAAAACTGTCAGTGAATTTGCAGAATTCGAAGAATAATATTGTTTTTTCCAAATTAGAGAAATCCTCAAAATATTCAAGGCTTCAAATAGTTTCTGTAATGTTGATGATGATTATGATAATAGTAATATTAACAACAGCAACTACAGCAGTAGTGATAAAGTAAAATTTTTAGTGACAGTGTTAGGGACCATGGTTGCCAGTGGAAGGGAAAGCACCACAGGTATATCCTGACCACATTAAGCTTTAGTTTTCTCTAGCCACTCCCTCTCCCTGAAAAAGGTTTTGTCTTTTTTGTTTCCATTTATTCTGGAATAAACCTTTCAGAATGAGCGTGATTTATTAGACAGCCCAGAAGTTCCTTCGTAAGTACATTAACACTGAGAATGGGAGAGTATATAAAGTTATTCGTTAAAGATATAGAGAAGCAGGCAGCCAAATGTATACAAGATTTCAGAGACTTGATTCTCAATCAGAGACAAGATTCTCACATAAGGAGAATAAGATGAACTTACATTTGCACCTTTCCACAAAAGAGAAACTATCTCTTCTTGGACCTACATCAGGTTGAAAGGTCCCATCTGGTGTAATTTAATAATATGGAAAAGCTATGAGCAGAACAAGAAAAGTTCTAGAAAAATGGACCACCACAGCACACAGGGAAGGACTTAGGAGGCTGTTGGGTCCTCTCTGGAGGAGCTAATAAAGGTACTGAGCTGCACAAAGTACTGCCTCAATCGCTCTACTGAGACCAATCCAGCACTCTGAGAAAGTCACCTGTTAGGGAGTTTTTGGAACCTACCAGGAATGGGGGATGCCAGCCTATATATACTAAATCTGACTAATATTAAAAAAAAAACAACAAAAAAAAAAAAAAAAAAAGAACTTCCCAGAAGACAAATCTTCTGGAAATAGAGGAGATATATCTAGTGTTAAGCAAAATCAGAGGGGAAAGTGGGGAAAATAGTCCTGTTGCTTCCATAAAACCGATGGGTGTAACAATCTTCTTGCAAAGAGATGAATCGATTTGTAAGCACTGCTAGGCAAGAAAAAATTCTGAACCTGGTGCACAAAACTTTTTATCTCCTGATCCACTTCAAACGTGTTGAGTACTTGTTTGGTTTGGTTATGTTGTTTGTTTGTGAGCTTTTTGTTTTGTTTTTCTCTCATGGTGTCTTGGGATCTTTTTTTGTTGAGATTTTCTTTTCTTTTAATGTCCTAGTTTTTTTGTGGGGTTTTGTGTTTGCTTTTTTTTTTCTGATACAAGATTTTATTTGAAACCTCTTTTTATTCTGCGGCCTTTTACAATGAAATAAATGCTTCAAAGGATAGGGGCAGAAAAATAAAAAGAGACACATGCTTAGCCACTGAATAGAATACAATAAATAGTTCCTTGGCTAATCACAATATTGATTTTTAATACTGTGCCCATCAACAAGCGAGAAAGGGTAAGAGAAAGAGGATTCTTAGGTATTCAAGAATTTTAGTTGTAATCTCTCACAAGTTATATAGATAGCAGCATCTTGGAAGAGAGACTTGCACTTATTAAGTAATTACTGATTAATTATCATTATCATTTTTGCAAAGGATAACAAAACAGAACAATGATTTAGTTTGCTGGTCTTAGAAATGCAGATAAAAAATAGAACCTATCAAAACAGGTGCACATAGGGAATGCAAAGTCTTCGGAAGGTGTTCACAAGCCAGCTATACCTGTAAAACACTTTGATTAATTTAGAGTAGCTTGAAACCACTCCACTAAATCCTCACAAATGTCTGGATGTTGATAGGGAACGCTGTACTGTAGAGCTTAACTGATCTGCTGCAGAATACAGTCCTAACTCAGTGGGGGGTAAAGTGCCTGACAATTTATATATTGTTCTTAGAACAAAAGATTATCAGTCTCAGGGGTTTTTTCGATGTTTTTTTCCCTGGCATTGATTGTGAGCAAACAACTAAAGTTCAGTTTATATTCTTGTGTTATAACATTTTTTGCTGGTGGATGGGATCCAAACTGCATCCCAAAGGAGACAACCTGAATTAGCAATGATTTCCAATCACTGTGTGTATGGACATTAAAAATGAATGTTTAGAATAAAGACTGATGAGATTATCAACTATGATTTGCAGTGTCTGCACGACCTTTACCCTTTCTGGAAGAAAACAATAAAACAAAACAGTAAAAATCTGATTAAGTAAACTTGACTTTTAAACAGAGCTTTTTTGACATGTTTTATCCTGTTAAAAATGTCATGAGATAGCAAGCAGTCCACTTCAGGACAAAGGGAAAAGTTCTTAGTATGCACATATACTGATAAAGATCACAGAGTACTATTCTATGAAGAATTGCAAAAGAGACTGGGAAAAAAAAACCCCAGAAAATTTCTACCTTTTTGCGCTAATTCAGTGCAATCAATAATTGAGAGGAATTGTGGGAGATTTCATGATGCTTATCTTTTAGATTTTTTTTATAATGAGCAGTGTGAAATTGAATGTGGAGTCTCCATCCTTGGAGATGTTCAAGAGACATCTAGACCGGGTCCTGGCCAACTGTTTCTTGGTGGGCCTGCTTAAGCAGCAGTGTCGGACCAGATGATCTCCAGAGATGTCTCCTAGACTCAGTGTATCTGTGATTCTGTGCCACTGTATTCTTGCCAGTCAGACTGGTGTCAGTCTGTTTCAACTGTAGATGAAGTCTGGACAGACACAGGCCTGTGTACCTTATGTTACCACCTGTTCTTTCTACACTGCCAAGCTCTTAACCCATACCTTGACCTCGAAGGTGTACCATGAGATGCAGAAGGAATAATACACTGCCTGCTACACAAGGGGTTTATTCACATCTAAGGAAAAACAAAGGAGTGCACGTTTATTTAGAGTTTTCAAGTAGTCTTGGAAAGACCAGTGGGGTTTGACAATCACCATGCACGTGGACTTTCTGATTAAATGAACATCTACCCGTACACCTAAGTAACCTGTTACTCTGGGGTCAGATGGAGCGAATAATAAGTAATAATCTTTTTTATTGGCTGACACAAGCGAGAACAAATGCCCTCACTAGAATCCTGTACTAAAGAATTCTGTCTCAGTTGATCTGCAGTACGAATGGAAAAAACATGCATTTTTCAGACCGAGCATAGTAGAGAATGTGACGTGGTTTTCAAACAGTTATAGCCTTTTCTCAAATTATTTTCATTGGTGCTTCTCAGACCTGAAGTACATTCAGTGAAATGAAAGGAAAGGGGAAAGAGAGAGGAGGAAATGAAAGAAAATGAGAAAAAGAAAGCAACGGCAAGAAAAGAGAAAAAGAAAAAGGGAAAGGGAAAAAGGAAAGAGAAAGGCAAGACAAGGGAGGATTTTTATCTGTCAGTACAATAATACATATAGTTCATAATACAATCTCTTTCTTTACATCCATTTATATTTTGCTCAGTTAGCTGCTGATTATTCTGGGCATGTGTGAAAAGGGAGATATCACTTTGAACAATGGATTTAAAAATGATTGTTCAGTTGCTTAATCTTCATTGGCAGAACTTGATATTTAATGTAATGTAAGTAAACAGGTAGGTGATGGAAAGAAGCATGTATTCTCATTATTACAAAAAATCTTGAAGACATATATTTCATTATATTCTCAGTTCATGCAATGCAATTTCCTTCAAAAGCTATCACAGCCTCCTCTGCTCTTTAAAGTGAAGGTCATCAGTTATTTGTTCAGATGCTTCTATGTGACTTTGTTTCAGGGAAATCTGGATCACAGGTCTTAAAGGCTGAGTGTAAATATAAAGCCCCTGTGAAAATGAGTTGCCATATATGGCTCAATTATTCCTTTCAGAGTTAAATTTGTGCACAAGTGGAAATAATTTTTAATATTTTTAAGGGAACTTTTCAGTAAGATAATAACAGCATAAGTTAACATAAAAAATTATACAGAACATAAAATTGCCTTGGAAGCAAAATATGTTTCTGGGGAGATCTAGAAATGTGTGTTCATATGACTGTGTTGGACACTGACTTTCTCGCTTCTAACAGTCTCAGTTTCAGTGATGAAGCTTCCCATTCTAGATAGCGATGCTGCTTTGCACAAGGTTCAGGGAAACAATAGATTTTCCAAAGGGGGTTTGCAGCTCCCAGAAAATGGGATGCTGTCCTGGTTTCAGCCAGGGCAGAGTTAATTTTCTCAGTAGCTGTTACAGTGATGTGTTTTGGATTTGGAACAAAAATGGTGTTGATACCACACTGATGTTTTGGGCGTTTTGCTAAGTTGTGTTTATCCTAAGTTGAGGACCCAAACTGGCTACATGGTTATTCCACGCCGTAGAACATCATGCCCTGTGTATAAAATGGGAGCAGTTACCTGAAAGAGGACCAATCTGAGTTCAGGAAATGGGGTCTGGCGTCAGTCAGCGTATGGTGGGAAATTATATGCTGCATCACTTGTTTTTCTCTCCTTTTTATTATTATCATTATTATTATTAAATATCATTATCATTGTATTTTACTTTATTTTCAATTATTAAACTGTTCTTATCTCAACAAACAAGTTTTACTCCAAATCTCCACCCCATTCCACCAGGGTTGAGGGGGAAGAGAAGGGGAGTTGAGCAAGTGGCTACTTGGTGTTTTATCTCCAGTGGGGCTGCAAAATGCATGGCACTGTCCTCCTGTCTCATCAAAGGTGGACTACTGAGCATCCAGGAGGGTGCAAAGTCCTAAGCACAGCAAGATTCTTCAGAGGAGCATTTAAGATATTTTCTTTTCCTCTTATAACTTCTATATTTCTTCTAAGGACTGTACAATAGAAGTTATACAGTTAGTCCTAAAAGTAAGGACAAGACCTGCACTCCAACTAATAGCAAGCAGAAATTTACCATTTCTTGCCTTTTCTCTATCCAATTTAAGGGCTATTGTATTACTGACTGAAAGGCAACATTTTTTAATCAGGAGCAAGGTCCCCCCCATCAGCTTCAAGCTGTTGGTAACATTTATAATATCTATGTTTCTTCTGTTCGTTATATAGTGAACTTTTTACAAATGAGTGAGATTTTTAAATGATATCCAATGGTCTAACACTTCATCCATCAGCCAAAACACCTCCCTCCCAACAATCCCCAAAAGATCTCCTCACTTTTAAAATTAGCCAGAATCCACTTAGATTCCACACATCATTAGCAAGAAAACAACAGTCGTGTGTTGTAGGGTATTCAGATGGCCATAACACTGGAAACAATGAGCTTCCTATCCACAATATTTCTTCACCCATTATTGACCATTTTGGTCTTTTCCAGTGACGTGGAAGTTTGTCCTTTGAGGTCTCAAGGCTTTCATTCAGCCCAGAAGCTGAGAAGGGATCGTGAATGGCCCCCATGGACTTGGGGACAGGGTGTTCTCTGATGTTATCATTTATGGAACATGAAAGGGAGGCAGTATTTGTAACAGTGTTTATTCACAAAATTGATTTGTTGATATGTAGAACATTTTTGTGAGCACTTTAACACTGATTGACACTTATTTGTAAAGGGGAAAAGAAGATTTCTTCTGGTTTTATAAATGAAATCTTTAAGGAACAAATATCATGAGACCCAGTCTAGACAGCTGTGCACCAGGGGAAACATGTAGCTAGATGAAAGCAGAAAGCAACAATACCTACACTGTGAGGATGCGTTAATGAGTAATTTGCTTATTTTTTCTAAGAAGTCATACAGCTGACTTACAAAATTATAACGAAATCCCTTGTGCCCATCAATCATTCATTAAAAAAACATTTTGAGTGATCCTGAAAAGGGCCATTGTGTTGTATAATCAACACTAAAAATAGAATTATTCACAAGAACAAAATATATTTATTTTCAAATAACTATATTCAAATGGCTATCGAAGACCAGGTTTTTGTTGTTAGTTGAAATACTCGTGCATCTTCTTTACTCAAACCACCATAGCTTGCTTCTATTTGCAAAGTAAGGAAGGATTCAGTGCTGGCTTGAACCTTCAAGCTCTTGGCCTTTCTCAGTTGTTACTAATGCATTTATAGACAGATGAATTAACACATGCTTCAGGCCATGGACGCTGATTACCATAAGCAGCAGTCAACTGATTTTTCTATCTTGGCATTTCATCTCCCACGCCACTGCACTCTAGATTTATTTTCGTCAAATATTTAAACAGCAAAGGAGATCGTTTATAGTTGGGCAGTTTTGGATGGTCTGCACGGTGGATGGACAACTCTCAATAATCTTTGAGGTGTTAGCAATTCACATAGCAATGCTCCAAATTTAATATTACTAACAACATACAATCAGTCATGTCAGTCTTCCCTCAGACTTTGTCTCAAAAAGTTCATCTCAAAAACTTCATCCTTGGGGTTGAGACTAGGGGATGCTTTGGGCATAAGAGGACATCCAATCAAACCCCTTTATTTTCCAAGTCTATCACTGGGTTTTGCAACTGCCCAATCCTGGCGTTGTTGGCTCTTATGGAAGACCATCAAATCCCTTCTCCAGCCAAGGGACAAAAGGATTGGGTTTGCAGCCATTGAGAAGACTATAAAATCTACTTAGTACTGTTTCCCTATCCCCCTGCCTTCCAGGACCTGTGAGAGATGGCTTCTCAATTTAAAATATTTGAAGATACTTTTCCCCTTTTTGTCAATACATCACATCAAGATTTTCTTTACATTTGCCACTTTCTTTCTCCTGAGGCCTGTATTACAGCAATTTTTTCTCAGAAAATATAGACATTACACACATTGATGTTAAAATTTTTTCGAGTACTTAATGTCATCACCACACACTTATATTTATTCCTCGTATTGGAAATGACTGACTTTAGAACTGTGTTAAGCTGACATTTTTCTGAAAGGCAGAACAAGAGAAGTGTTAACTAAAACAAAACTTAACCAGCTTACTACAACAGCTTTACTCTGAAATACTTGTTTCATTCAAATGCCTTTAAAGAAACATATATGAAAGCTGTCCTGGCTTTTACATTGATTGTTTATTTCATATTTCAGCTTTTCAATCTGGAAAGATGTTCTGACCAAAATAATTCAGTAGCTGTCTTTCTCTCAATTTACCTCCTTGGATTTGGCATTTGCTCAACTAGCTTGTAAAAATTACCCTTCATTTTGCAATACTGTGTATTAGAAAGTGTAAGGCAGGAGTACTGATCTTTACATGGTTTTCAGCTGTATAGTTCTCCTTTGTATTGAATCAAGTGCCTCTGCTGCTGCTGGTTTGCAGGGCCTGGAGCGACTGTTGATGATGGTTAGTGGTTGTAACTGTGCAGCTGAGAACAGCAGCTGGTTGCAGGGAAATGATGAAGGTTGTTTCACGTCAGGCTCTGAGCCCTATCCTGCTGTCAGCAGCACTGACGCTGGAACTAAACAACTCCATGCTGGTGAAATAGACTATTATGAGTTTTGTGACTGGTAGCACATCTGCCAAACCTTTGATAGCTTCATGCTTTTTATCTGAGTATTTTAAACAGCTTTGTTGCATGTTTAGCTTGCAGATAAATGCTAGCATTTTTTAGATTTAGTATAGTAAAATCAGTGTCTTGGGAGCCATATTCAGTGAGAAATGTTTTGATAAGGATAAAACCAGGGCTATTTTTCCTGACACATATGTCCCTGCCAGTGTGCATCAACCCTCCTTGGGACCCAGGCAGCAAGAGAACCTCTGTTGTGTAAACAGTAGGTCTGAGAGGTTCCAGAAAATGCCATCAGGGAGATCCCATGGCTCATGTCTGTGGTTCCATTTCTCTCACTAATACTCCATGTTTTCTAGGATGACCAAGTTAAAACTGTTCAGATAATTTTAATGTTTAAATATATATTTTTTCGGTGCTGCCCTTACTTTCAGAAAGGTTTTCTAAAGCAGAATATGAGCTCAGGAATACTTGCATCCTGCACGTCCAAATGCATAGTAAACTTGGAGCACGTCCGAGAACCCGAATATTCAGAGATTCTTTTCTGCTCCCCTTAGCATTGTTCTGTTTTCTCAGGAGAACGTGATCCCAATGTCCCTAACTGTCCCGTCAGATGTTGTGGTTTGAGGTCACGTATGTCAAGTCTCTTGCATAAAGCAGCATTATGCTGACAAACACAGACCACCCATACCTGTTTCAGGTTTATTTTACAACAAACCTTTCAAAGTTCCTCACTAATACGTAAAAATAAGACTTCCTTTCAGATGTTCCTGATGTTGTTTTAGACATCATCGCACTATAATTTAAACCAGAAAACGGTGTGGTCCTCTTAATAAAGTTAAAAAATCCCCGTCAACAGACACCGTCTGTTATTTTTGTAACTGCGCTTTATTTAATTATGGAAATGTTCATTTAACAGGCAACTGTCTGACATGAAGTTGTCCAAAATTTATCTGGTTTATTTAAAAGCTGACTGTTTTGTTTTCTGATGTCCTAAAGCCCAGAATGAGTGTCAATGCCAGTGTGTATAATACCAGTCTTTATTAAACACATTATTATTTCCCAAGTAAGAATGTTAAAATTAGTAGTTAAAATGAATGAATAAAAATTATTTGGATCTGGAAAACAAAAAGCTAATTAGATGTGCTCTAAGTCAATGTCCCACAAACCGGATCACCTTTTGTAAATTGAAGCATCGTTTTCATAATTGAGTCTTTCATAGTATGCATTATGAGACAAGTAATTTGTCAGATGTGGAGGAAAATGAAAGTTTTGCTAAACTTCTAAATAACTTGGCTTTACCTAGGCTAGCTCTTTTCTTTATATATTAATAGTACCTTTTTTTTTGGACTGTTAATTTGATTCAAATATAACCAAGAAACAGACAATGGCTTCGTTTTAATTACCTGGCATATTAATTTGTACTAAATGAATGTTAGAATATTTCCATATAAACTTCTATGCAAACTGAGGAAAAGACATAGAACTTTAATTAATACTAAAGTATTCCATAACAAGTGGGTAAACAAAATATTAATGTCTTTCATGGAGATTATCATGGTTTATGATTAGCATATCACATTCCTATGATGAAGGTCTCAGCAAGATCTGTATCTGTCACTGCAGAGAACTATTTTTAATATAAATATGATTTTAAGAACTTTGATCTGCTGCATCTATTCTAATTACCCAATTATTAATCCTATTTCGGACTGTCAACAACGAAGTACTTGGAAACCAGCATCAGAACCATGGTTTTGTCTTACAGTATTACTGAGACAGTTCACACCAGCAGACTGGATCTGAGAAAACAATGTAAACAGGATAATTCACTTTTCTTATTCTTACTGAGCGTTGAAGTATGTATTTCTTCAAGGAGTTTTGCTATTCTACCTCGCTCAACATTTTTGCCATGATTTTTCTCTTTGCTTCACTTCACATATTGATTACAAACCATTTGCTGTGATTGCTTACCACTGAAAATCGCTGAGGGATCAGTTAGTTGTGGGCTAAGGCTTTACTCCTCTCCAATCCGTCATCAAGAGCTGTAGTGTCTGCTCCTAAAGCACACACAGCACAGGCTCACAGGTCTTACTCCTTCCCTCATTTGGGCTGTCTGTGTGTCCCACAAGAGCTACTGTGAAAGAAACTAGTATAGTTTGTAATCAGGGCAAGGAGACACAGAAATCCTCGCATTTCATCCCAGAAGAGCAATTTGAAGAATACTAGGAGAGCTCCCCTTCTTAATGTTGCAGCAGAACACATTCCTAGAAAGAGCAGTAGCAGAAATAGGCTACTGCTGGATTGATCAGCAAGATTCTGACTTTTTTTCTGTATTTAGGTAATGTAATGTAATCACAGGTGCAATTCCCTCAAGTTAGATAAAAAGGGTTTTTACAGAGTTAGGATGACATTTAGATTTTATGGCCTTTCCATTTAACCATTGGTTAGAAGATAATTAATTTCCAGACAGAATCTGGATGACTCTCTTTTCCTTTTTTTTTTTTTTTTTTTTTTTTTTTTTTTTTTTTTTTTTTTTTTTTTTTTTTGTGTCTTGATTCATTGTTTTTTAAGCTTGATGGACCTGCATATCCGCATTCAGTGCACAGAGGCAGTCTGAAAGAGTGCAGAGAACGAATACTATCATACTGAGTTAAACAAAATGTCCCTTGAAAATTGTGGGTCTCTTTTTTCTTTCTATGAAAAAATCTTTGGAAAAAAATAAATACAGTGAACACAAAATACCTAATACTATTTTTGTCATGTAGCTTTAGCTATTTTCCAGAATCTCAATGCTACATCAACAGTAGTAGAGCAAAATGATGTCACATCACTTCCGAATATGATGACTTGTCATGTTTTCACAACTACTATTCTTGCAATTTTTCAACACATTTTGGTCTTTGGGCATAGTGTGAATTCCGTCTCAAAATCTGATCTATGATGATGAATCATTTTTCTCTACTGCTATTTATGTATTGTGAAATAACATGAAAAAAATTAGAATGTAAGTCCATGCCAGACATATATCTTAAACCTTAACTTTCATCAAAGTGGGTTTTTTTTCAAAGTAACTAATTTTGTAAAGTTTACAAAATTTTAGTTTTATGGTAAGTTCTGAACTTTCTTTTTCCATATCTGTCTGAAAAGTTTTGAAATGCTTAATTATTGGTTTTATAACTGACTGCCTAAATATTAGCAATCTCTGTTACAGTCTCTGAGTTTCACAAGTAGTTCTTTTATTAAAGCAACATTGGTTTTCCACATTTCCAGGTATATCTTGCCTCTATATTTTATTACATTAAACCAATAATATAATAAAACTGTAGTAATTATCATTTTAAACTCTGATCATTTCCCACTGAAATTTTCCTATTAACCTTAAAAGGTTCAATTTGTTAACATCACATAGTAGGGAGAGTTTAATAACAGATAGTTTGAGTTCTCGTTGTTATTCCTACTTATTTGTATATTGCTGGCAGTGTGTGCACCTGCACATTGTAAAAATAAAAAAAATTAAAATTATAGGAAATTATGTGAATCCCATAGAAACTAGAAACAGTTTCTTAAAGCAGGAGAGTGATAAGAAGCAAGGATGCAAAAGGTCTATAGCAGTTTGAACTGATTTTTCTCTGATGGGTTGGTTAGCTTTGTAATTTTATAACTATCACAAAGGAACAGGGAAGGAACAGAACATATCAATCTTTGTTTTGTAACATTACAGAAAGGATTTAGCTGAAAGCGGGACTGCAAATTGAAGTGTGAAAATAATAATCTTATTTTATCTTCAATGTGAGCATTTAAATTTGTTGGTTTACGTCCTATGTAAGGGTTGTTCCAGCTGGAAAAAATCTTAATGAGCATGTAAGACATCTTTGAAAAAATAATGATCTAACTGTTTTCAATGCCCTGGAACGTCATCGGGTTCCTGAGCTCCAACTGGAAAATACTTATCTGTATTTTAAAAATCTGTATATTACACCTTTCATCAAAGACAATATGTATAATTACCATTTCAAAAAAGCCTATCAGTAGGGATTGTGTGTTTGGTTTTTTTTTTTCACTATTTGCGCTAAATTTTGGGAATTATTATCTTGAAATAAGAAAATATAGTCAATGTGTTTCCAAATCACTTCACAACAGCCCTTACTTTTTTGATTTCTTCTCTACCACTTAGTGATTTTTTTTCCAAATACCAGTACTGCGTAGTTTAGGACAAAAAGTCTTCATAATAGTTTATCTAACTTCTTCTTTTTAACACAGCTTACAAATTTCACTGAGTTCCCTCATACAGCACTTAAATTGTACCTGGTTTTGTGAGTTGAAGGCATCTGTAGTTCATTGATACAGCTGTTCTCTCGTTCCGCAGGTTGATGAATCAAACTATAAATTCTCACTTCCAGTTCCAAGTTTTCAGAATAAATACATTTAAAACCTGGTAGTTTCACTCCTACAAAACAGCACGGCCCAGCTGCCAGCACATAGGCGTGACTGAGACAAAAATCCACTCCCTTGTGGGAGTCAAATGTTAACTAAGCCACCTTATAGATAAAATTTCTCGCTTCTGTGATCATCTTCCGACCATCCCAACATAATACTAACATCAGCAGCTTTTTGTGCATCAAGTCACCTTGCCCTTATTTCTCACAAACTAAAGAGATTAAGCTTTATTAGTCTTGAACTCAAGGCATTTTCTCAAGACTTTAAAATATTGTGTTTGTTTTTACACACCCATTTGCCAAAACCAAGAACACTGGGATATTTCACCATGTAGAAATGAATTGTCTGTCTCTTCTAGTGAAGATTTTGTACATTGCTGTGGCTATAACACAGCAGTTTTATCTTAGTGGAATATATTCTTCCTGATGGTGATCATACACTAGATTCATCTAACCTTTTCCAGTTTGTCCTGTAAAATCACTTATCAGAAAGTTTCACTTTGCACTTAATCTCTAGCACCTGCATCTTGTGGTTTTTATTGACCCAGAAAAAGACATCTCTTGGTGATTATGGTAGCTGTGGACCTCCATCGCTGTGGATTAAACCTTAAATTGTTGTGAAGATTAGGTTAAATATCCAAGTAACTCATTGGACTTGACTGAGAACCATCAGAATCACAGCAGTGATATCCCAAAACTTTCAAACTAACCCTGAACACAAGATGACATTGTGCGTTACATCTCTAGCTAACTAGGTTCTCTATCAAATCAGCTGCAAGTCACCTTTAAACCTACAAAGTCAAGAAATTTTCAAATTAAAACTTAAGCTCTGTCTTTAAATCACCCATATAATGTCCACATAATTATTTTTATGATGGTTATCCAGCTAATGGAGACATTTGCAGTATTGATGTATAATGAGATCAGGTAAGGACTCCATGTCAGCTATAAATCCTAATTTACTTAATTCTGTCTGTATGAGTCAGGCCACAGCATGGACGTTTATTTCAGTTTGAGTCTCTCATCATCTGCCACAAGTACACAGTGTCAGAGTAGATGAGGGGGCACAAAACCAACTTTAAAAAGAACAAGAGCACTTTGAAAAATGTCCTTCATTTGATAGTTGTAGAGTCATTCACCCTCTGCCTCAGATTCAGAAAGTCTTGTCTCTCTTGAACCAGAACACATTTGTACCAAAAGTCATGCCTGGCTGAATGTCTCTCTGACATAACCCTAATTTGAAACCTGGTATCCAGAGTTCTCTGTGAACCTTCTTCCATCCTTCTCACACAGGAGAAAATTGGTCCTCAACTAGAACAAATGAGGTCAGGTAAAGCCTGCTGCTGACTTGCATAAAATGATCTGCTGCAAAAATTCATTTCCTCTGCGAGTCAAACATGAAGCTTGGTCAGTTTTATTAAACTAACTATTTCCACACTGTAAGTCTGTGCAAGCGTGAGTTTAATATTTTTTTAAAATAGAAAACATGTTCTTATGGAACAGCGATTGATGGAAAATTCTAGAGAACAAAAAATGTTAAATAAGAGCAGGATAGATGCAATAAATGAAAGCCAGTATGATTATCTGTGCCAAAATATGTCATCTTTGATTGTGGGCAGTGAGACTGAGATGATAGCCATTTGATTTTTCAGTCTTTTCTTGAAGCTACCAGCACGTATGTATCGAAAGGGTGGGCCATATATAGTGGTAACATCTCCTGAGAATGACTTATGCTCAATGAAATTTTCTCTTTCAAGTCGGCCCAACAGACTTACAAGATACTAATGCCTGTGAGCTGCTGCACCTAAAACTGGTTCCTGGATGTCCAGGAGGAATAAAAGACTTTGATTTCCCTTACCTTTAACAGGATTAGAATACAAAAACCAAACAAAACAAGCCCAATTCAAGGCCTGTACAATAACTGAGAAGATATAAATTCAGTCTTATGGTAATTTTATTGCCTGAAATTGAGTATCTTCTCTAGACATACCTTTTACAGTGTCAGCTGATGTTTACGTAGGCACAATATTGTTCTAGGAACAGCTCTTCAGAGATTTGTTTAGTTTGGGGATCATTGTTTTTGACTATTTATTGATGACAATAATTCCATTCGGAACAAAGCCTGTGAAAACAAGAAAAAAATTATTTTCTCCTTTTTTTGGTCCGCATTCTAGTCTTACATGTGTTTGCATAGCACCGATACAGCACCAACAACTTTGCAGTGGAAAGAAACATATATGTATACAAGTGTTATATATACGTGTATTTGTACAATGTTAAAGTTCTGATTTCCTAGAAGCCCCTGTGATGATTGCACATTGTCATTGCTTAGTTGCCTAATAACAAAAGGAAAAAACCTTGCAACAGAGTTAAAGTGGTAAGATAAAAAATCAGCTATTTAATAAAAGCTTTCAGGTGTTCAAAATATGACATTGTTAATGCATGATACAGGATTTCTCTAATATTTATAAGGCCAATTAATTAATTAGCTGGTATATCCAATAAGAAAACAGTTACCCCAGTAACCCACCCCCTTGTCAGCACCCTTGGAGTTGGCCCAGGGGCTTTTTTGCCCTATTTCCTTTTTATGTCTCTTGAGTTCTGGTAGAATATAAGATGTCTTTGTCAGGAATTCTCTTCTAAAGAACAAGACTAAACAGAATTTCAAGAATGTATTAGTAAGAGTTTGTTAAACTGTGAGAGAGGGCAGGAAAAATAGTAGAAGCTACACAAATATATGTTGAAAATCTACAAGACTACAAATATATAAAAGATGTTTTAAAAGCTAAAAAATCTTTAGGCATCAATTCCATTGTTCACTTTCCTGTAATTGAAACAAATTGATTTTGTATCAGATAGGCTTGAATTCTGTGTATAAACTCACAGTTAGCAGGAGAGTTTTCTCCTTTGCTAATGTGTCATCTCTGTCAAGCAGAAGCTACTACAGATGCTTACCTAGCTGGTGCTAGACAGGGACTGCTGTGAAAATCTTCACAATTGCAGAGATTCCTTGTGTTCACACATTTTTTAAGCTACAGAGATCCCTTTGTGGCAGTATTAGATAAAGATATCTACATAGTAGATACGTGAAGTTAATGAAATAATCTCCCATTGCACGTCCATTTGTATCTCTTACTCTCTGTTAAGTAATCAGGCAGTGAATGAGTCACACAAGTTGTTCTCCATTTGGATGAGTTGAACACACTGATATCTTACACTCTTGGTGGTTTTTGTCTGAATGATCATCAATTCATCATTCTCTTTGTTATTTCATACAGAATTAACCTAAGGGCAGCAGCTATACCAAAGCCAAACACACAGATAAGGTGGCTGTTTTCTCTGCTTCTATCTGCGTCATTTTCTGTAGACCCTCTTGAATGCACCATTGCCCAGCAACTTATGCTCAGATAATGAATTATTGTAAATCCTTTTCAGGAGCCACTGATTGTTTGGATAGAGATTTCCATTCTTCAGATACAACCTTCCTCTTCTGTTTCTAAGCATACAGTTTCACACTTGGCTATATTCAAACACTTCTGTAGTTTATATCCAACTTGCTGAATCACCCAGGATGTTCCAAAACTTTGGTCTATTTTTGTTTATGATTTGCAGTTTGCCTGTCTTCATACTGTTTTTGGAATTGATTAACACAGCTTAATTTTTCTCCTGGCCTGCAATAGGAATGTTAGATGCCAGAAGGTCCAGGTTTATTCCCTGCAGAATCTGGTTACATTTTATGAATTATCTCCCCTTTACATGGTTAAGAAACTATTGGCCAATTCTTAATGTGTCGCTTAAACTCTGTAAAACACTTGTTTTTCAGGTCTATGAATTAAAATATTGAGAATTACTAGGCTGAAATGAATCTTACTAATTATTAATTTTACCGAACCAAACTTCTAATTTAATTCTTAGAATCATGTTGCTTTGATAACAGCAATTTGTTGTACCACGTTAATGGTGCTACTCAACTTCTTTTTAGTTGGTTATACTTTATATTTCCTTTGGTTAGGATTTATATCAAACAGTTACGCCTATTCTGCCACCTTAACTTTCATTCAGCCAAATGTTACTGGTTTGAAATCAGATTGTATGAGAAACTGAAAACAGACAAAATGGGAAAGCCTGAAGATATGTTCGTCAGCTGCAACAGGCAGAATGAGATGTCCCTTCTGCATCTTAAAAAATCAAGATCTGTTACTGAAGAGAAAATTATTGTCAATAAATGATTTTTTGCTGCTATTGTTATAAATCCCAGACGCAGTTGTAACTGCTTCTACGTAATAACTAGAGTTTGAAAGAAGGATTTTAATGAGAACTTTTAACTCAAGTTTTCAAGGTTTTCACATTACTTGATCCATCTATTGTGTACTTGTGTTTATTTTGGGAGCAAGACACATTAAATTTATTAAAGTGTATTTTATGTGTCATTTGGCAGCCTAGGTTCAAAGCAAGCTGCATCCTTTTGAAGGACATTAAGATCTTTGCTTTTTAAATTCTTTCTTGTTATTTTGGTATTAAACGGGATTATTTCATGCTTGCTTAAATCGCCCTACTTTTTACTATTTTGCATGTCATGGATGTAATATTTATCAAAAGGTGGCCTACTTTAAATACGTATCCTAATTGCTTATTTTCTGTAAGTGACTGACTCACAAAACAGAGACATCCCATCCAAACTCAGTGAATCACTGTATGCTTCTTGGAGCTCTAAATCTTCTACTTCCATCTGGGGAAGTTTCAGCTGTCCAAATAATCCACATGGATACTCCAGAAAAGCTGATGACAATGCGCATTTTGTGTCTAAATAAGGGATGACTTCTGACATGTCGTCATGGTTCTCAGCTCAAAGAAATATAAAAGACTCATGTTTCAAAGACAGATATATACAGGTTGGAAACTAAACCAAGTAAGAATGAGAAAAAGATCCAACTGCTGTTCATTGACAATTGATATTATTTTGATACTTTCTGAATTGCAAGTTTTCAAATTTTTGGCACAAGTTTTTCTTGTTCAACATCTCAGTGCTCAACTCCTGTTCAGGATACGAGGAAATGATGAGTGAAATAATCCTGGATATGACAGGAATTCTTTCTTTTGCTTAGCTGTTTCTTTTTGCTCCCAGAGTTGCAACTTCATTGCCTTTTTCGCTTTATACACACTTTCAAGTTATTAATAATTGTCCAAGTAATTATTTTCCCATTTTAATGAAACTTTTAAAAAGTTTATCAGAGTGCAATTTGCTGGTGGATATTAGTTAAAAAATAAAGTCC
Organism: Oreocharis arfaki; assembly: GCA_013398015.1. Classification (NCBI taxonomy): domain Eukaryota; kingdom Metazoa; phylum Chordata; class Aves; order Passeriformes; family Paramythiidae; genus Oreocharis; species Oreocharis arfaki. The sequence goes on along the minus strand of VZRR01003432.1, from coordinate 507,406 downwards.
TCTAGAGGAGTCCATCTTCAGATTAAGATGTCAAAATGTACCTATGTGCACGTGAGCTGTTGATCTAAATTCCCATGATATTCAAGAGAGATCTATTCTATGGAGCCTAGAGACTATTCATCACACCAGGAAGTAGGCACCAAGTTTCCTACATTTTTCTGCAGATTGTTCTCCAGCTGCCAGTCCCAAAGGAAAAATATATCCTGTACGCCCTGAATTACATGTGGGTAACCCTGCTTTTAAGTCTCAGCAGTACTGGTGCCTTCGATCCTACCGGGCATCTCCTGAACTGAGGCTCCATGTGCTGGAACACTAAAGCACTTGCAGATACCTAATGAAGATACCTAAACTGGAGTGCCTTGGCTGAGCATCCCTGAGCTGGCCCTCTTCCTCGTTGTCACTCAGGTTGCATTTCCACTGTCAGGTAGCTCTGGTCCAGCATCTGCCCCTGAAGCCCAGCCCCGGATCACGTGCAGTGCAATGTGTGCCATGCCATGTCTGCTACTCTCCAAGCCAGCTGTTGTGCTGGGGGCAGTTTGCTCCAGGGAACAGGATGCATTCCCTCCGTCCTATGTAGTCTTCCTCCAACACTATCCCAATGGACCACATGTAGTACAGCACTGAATCATGCTTCCTCATGCTATAGATATCTTCAGAGTCACTCTGTAATAACACCACTGGGACGCGGGCATGTGAGGCTTAGAGAAAACACCGCAGTGTGCTGTGGACACACAGACTGGGATTCAGCTCCCTAATTCTAAATATTCAGTGTTAATTTATGTGTTGATAGATACCTCACCTTGCCTTCAGCTTGCAGCTCCAGAAGGATGTGGGTTTTCTGTAAACCTGTCCTTCATGCCAACTCTGTGCAGATGGTTTGGATACATTAGGGCATATAAATAGCACTGGGAGCCAGTAATCAATTTTTGTAGTGGTTGTTTTTAATAATGAAGATATATTTTTTATCATCTAGTTCATAATGATAATTATAATATTGGCATGTTTTCTTTTAAATATTCCAAGTCCTTCCATTGCACAAATTGAGGAAAAATTCATATTTCACCAGTGAAATGAAAATTTTGCCTTTATGTTTTTAGGGAACTAGCTGGAAATGTCAGCCAAGTACATCCTAGATTCTGAGAACCATAAGGCAAATAAGTAGAGCCTCAAATGCACTAATGATACGTCATATCATTTTTGATCAATTTAATTCTTGATTTAATTTTAGAAGACAGTACACATAGCATTCCTGCTATTTTTGTGTACTAATAGTCGATGATATTACATTTATTCAAAGAAAGCTTGGAGGCAACCTCTTTCCTTAGGGAAAAGACCCAACCACCAGTGCACTATGGAAAAAATTCATTAATTAACAATTTCTGGAAAGGTTGCAGAGAGAGAGAATATGTTAGGACATGAAAGCTTTGGAACAGCTTTTATTGGCAAGGCACCATCTGACATCAATGTTCCTCTGCGTGCGACAAAAAGTCATTTGTAAACAAACTTTGAGACATTAATGATGGCATTTGAGAGCTGAAATCTGAAAACCTGTCCAAGTGAAACCAAAACAGAATAAATGATTCCCAATGAGTCAGAAAATAGTTCAGAGCTCTAAAGAATTGAGTCAGAAACTAAATATACTGAGCAGGCTAAAGGCATGAAAAAAAAAACTTTAGCAGTAGAAAGAAGCCGCAGGAAACTCAACCTGATTCAGTCAGGCAAATATGATCAAAATCTGTGAACTAGTTCATTTGTATTAAATATGGTATAAGGTGTTTTGATCACTCTGAGAAAAGTAGAATTTCATAATCTGTTTGCAAGCAGTAGGAATTAAGTGCTCAATGAGAAAGGCAAGGATTCCAAGGCGGGGAAGAGAAGGGAAAGCAAGTAAAGAAACAGAGGACCAGATAAGGATTAATCCCCAAGAAGTGACAGAAGTTTCATTGCTCCAGACTGGAGAGAGCTTGCCAGTGCAGCCTGCAGTCAATGGGCAGCTGCAGTCTGGAGGGCTCAGACACCCATGCTGTTGCTTGGACCGAGGGAGCACCTCCAGCTGCCCTGATTACTGTGGTGTGCATCCATATAATTACATCTGCTGTTCATGTAAATGTGACCGTAGCAATAAAATGTCCTTTCCCAACACTGAATACTCAGGCTGGAATTTTGTGGTACTCACAGCCATTTGAAAGTTACACATAAGCACTGAGGGCACAAGTCATCACTGTGTGCCCCTAGTTTAGCCATTAACTGTCAGTAAATCTGCACGTAAAATGGAAGCTAACTGCAGAAAGCATTTTAATCACTCTTTTCTCTATTCTAAATTATATCATCAGGCTAGGGAGATTTATACCCTCAAAACAGAGTTGCAGATGAGATCATACTGGGCATCTTACAACAAATTTCCTGCTGGCTGCATTCTTTGTCTCTTAATCTGCTAATATGAGGGCCTATGCAGATGTATTCTTACAAGTGATAAAATATTTCCTTATGCTCAAAGTGTGGGTGCTGAAGAGGAGGGAAATGTACTTTATTCTTCTTGTTAGAACTACAGTAAGGTCTACAAAGAGGGTGTGCAAAAAAATACGAAGGTTAAAGGCAGAGAAGCAGGAGGTGGTGCCTGGGCTCACTGTGTGTACTTTGATTTGTATAGACAGCCTAAGAACAAAAGAGCAGTATGGAAATGTAGAGGGCATGAGGGAGATATGAAAGCATCAGCTGAAGTGAGTAATGAGCAGAATAACAGAAAAGAAGCTATATTTGGGAGATACTCAGATGAACACCTTTGCAACTATTATCCAAGAGCAGATTCCTGTTGCGCCCAAACAAGAGGTTCTAAATAATTCAGTGTTATTGTTTCCATTCTTATCCTACACAGCATCAAGGCATGCAAAACAGGAAAAGAAGTTTAATTAGATTTCTTACCAGTTTTGTGGTACAGTTAAAAATAGCAGTTGAATTTCTCAAATTTATGTACCGGGTTTTTTTCTCGTCTGAAAATAGTATAAGCCACTTTCTCCACATTCTTCCATTGCAAAATATTAGAAAAGGTAAATCAGATCATTCTCAGTGGAAAACAGTGCCAAAACAGGTACAACAAAATATTAAAATGGTTTTGAGAATCTTGGAATACTTATCAAACACTAATGGGACAATTGAAGGATGATCAAATTATTTACTTGGAGCAATAAATTAGGCATTTTAAAGTCTAATCTTTGAGGTATCTAGTCTTATGGAGTTATTCAGAGCTCTTAGGCTGAGTAAATCTCTTCACAGATGGATGGTATGCCTTTTGGATAGAGAAGTTATGGTAGTTCTTCAGGTTTTTCAGAGTTGTTCAGAGATGCTACACCCTTATAAAGAAAATACCTGAGTCTGGCCATATGAAATACTGAGTTCAGGGGTGTCTGAATATGCTGTGGAGAAGGCATCTGCCTTTTTGTGTTTTTTGTGGTAAGTGACTGCCAGATGGAAAATAGAGGGGAAAGGAAGACAATAGGTTGGTCCAAGGGTAGCCACATTGCTGTTTCCTGTGTCTCCCAAAAGTGCACCTCTAGAAAAAGGAAGAGAAATGTAGAATAAAATCTATTTATTTGGTCTTTTGCATGCCCACTGACATGTCTCACCAAGATGGATGTTTCTAACATCCCTCCACAGCATTTGACCTGGCAAACTTCTGTTATCCCTCTTCAACAGCAGTAGCTGCAGGTTCAGGTCCTTCAGTCAGAGGAGGCATCAAATCTGTCTCCCACTTCTCAGACAAGTGTTTTAGACGAGGCATAAACATAGAAAGAGTGAGGACTGCTGCCACCAACACTGAATAAACTCTTCCTCACTGTCCTGAACACTCAAATTTGTATGACATGTGGAGACAGAATAATTTTCAAAACCAATATGCACATACCTACAAGGTATATTTTAAGATAGTAATCCCATTTCATGTGAAGTTTATTTTTTTCAGATTTGCAAGCTAGACAGAGCCACTAATAATTATTGTCTACATCTCATCTCCTATCTCTAGCTCTTTCCTACTGCATCTCCTTACCTGAGATGTTCTTGAAACACAGTACATATATTTGTACCCAATGTAAGATCCATTCAAAAACTGCAGATAAATAGACCTTTTATGCCACATTTTCTCCAGCCAGTAAATAGCTCCTTTAAATTGGACAGATTTTGCCTTTAGAGAGTCTTTATCATTCCACAGTGAATAGTCCAGATGATTGTATTTGATCAGTTGAGTTCCATCATGTGTCATGTGGAATTTCCTTTCAGCACCATATTTCTAAGTCTAAAGGTGACTGACATTGCAAAGAGCATGGCATCAAAAAGTGTAGGCACTTCAGTAACAAGTTTTGAAGGTAGGTGCAAAGTGTGTGAAGGCTGATGAACATTCTGTTTAAGAATCTTCACGGCTCAAAAGTAAGTATTTTTTGAGAGTAGTTACATGTGTTAAAATATTAAGATACCTCCCGGGTTTATCATGCCTTCCATCACTGATCCTTAGAGCTAATATTAGTGATAATAATAGATAATGGCTGTAACACTTAACAATTCATGGTGACCTCTTTTCTGGAGAACAAATATAAGTTAAGCTTCCCAGTCTTCTTGTGAAGTCATGTATCCATTTATATCAATGGCCAATATATTGTATGCTCCTATTGCCATTCACCCCTTTCTTACTCTCCCCATTTTTGAGTTATGATCCCTTTTTACATCTTCATTTAAATTACACTGTAAGCCTTTGAAAGCATAATTACTTCTTCCTTTAGATTTTTCATTGGAAAGACTGCATTGCAGGACACTGCTATAATATTAATGATCCTAGGGCCTTAAAAAATAATCACAAGGCTGTCAACAGTAGAGTATGAGCGGGGACCAATTAAGAATTCAGCCAACCTACAGGGATTTTAAGGATATTTCAAGAATGACCCACACAAGCTGCTGGTGGATCATCCTGAATGCATCACATCCTGGTGCTTCACTATTGAAAATCATTCTTTGTCTTCTTTCTGATCTCTCATCAGCATACTGTGATGGATTAATGTAGTTACATGTTAGCTACCAAAATACCTTACTGAAATGACCTTATGATAACTACCTTACAATACTGGAGGGATCAGGATTGCTGTGTAGTCTGAAACCCAGAGCTGAATGAATACAAATCAGATTTTCTTTTACTAAAAAAAATAATAATTTTAAATATTAAGTTTATCCCAATCCACTTTTCTTCATGCAGACAGAAAGTACTCCTCTTCTTTCTTCTTCTTCTCAACCGATTTGAATGTACTTCCAAGGATCAAGACTTCTGGCAGGAGTAAGGGAAAAGTGACTTTCATTTGATATCATAAGAACACTGAGAACCTAAATCTTCCTCATTTGATATGAAAAAGCTATAGAATATTTTTGTCCTAATTGGGAAGTGTTCATTCTGTTAAGAGTCCCATTTCAATAACGTGTTTCATACTGAAGATCCGAACCTACCGCCTGGATTTGAAATCTTTTATCTTGAGGGATGTTTCACATTCAAGTCCAAGTCTAGACGGCAAAATTTGGTCTTTACCTCTGTAATAGGTCAAACCAAACATAACTATCAGTGTTAGTTTTGCTTTGCTCTTCTCCCATATGATATTTAAATGTAGGTGTTGTCTTCTGGGCTGTCACATCCACAGTGACACCAAAACACTGTACATAGCAATGAAACTGAGCCTGCTAAATATGTATTGGTGACCTTTCTGTGCTGTTCCTCCTGAAAGCTCATCGAAGAGGTTGAAAATTTAAGGCTCACAACACAAAGGTCACTCATCACTTGCTTATGTTTGGAGGGACTTTGGTCAGGAATTAATTCATTAACAGGTCTGTGTTTTGAGAAGCTGCTTCTTCACTAAGGTAACAGTCAAAAAGATGCACTGCTTCAAAACAAGATGTGATCTGAGTAGAAGAAATTACTTTATCTCAAACAAATCAGCATTAATAAGACTGAGTACTCAGTGAACAGTCTAATTAATATAGGTGTAATGTAATCAGCAGATATTTGACACTTCCTCTTAAGCTCCTCCATGTCTCATTAGCAGTTATCTCGCACCACTACTTCTTCAGACTTGGCACTACTGTCATTACCGGTGTTGTCATGCCAAATGTAGGAAATAGGGAGGCTTAGGAGCAGTGTATTTGTGAAGAAAACTTTAGATACCAAGCTTTCCTATAAGCTGTTCCACACCTTCATTCCACACACCATTCCTCATCTTTGTTTTGAGTAAGCTTTTGTGAACAATAAGTGCTAATTTCATCTATTTTCCCAAAAATTATGATCGAAAATGAATTTGTTGCCTGTATTCTATCACCTCTGATACACTCTTTGAAAGCAGCTGTATTAGAAGAAAATCAGTTCCAATCTACAAACTGCATGTCAATGTTCTCTTTTCTCTTGGATATAAACCAAGATCAGTCAGTTGAATCAATAATATGCTGGCTCAATGTTTTTATTTGGGAAAGTGAAGGTCTTTAATTATTCCCAATAGTTTAGTTTCATCAAATGAACTTTACTTGTAAATTGTGTATTTTAGAAGGCAGCAACCAATATTTTCATATCTTGGCAAAGACTAACTACAAATACATTAAATGGGTAGCTGAATAATGATATGACTCAACTGATACTTTGGAGATGGGTATTTGTGGCCTGGGACAACCTTGATTATTTGTTTCTTGTAATCAGGCTTTCCTGTTGATTACAATTTACTGGCTATAGCACAGTGTTACCCAGCTCTGGCATAGAGATCTGGGTTTGCTGTGCTCTGCCTAACACATGATGAAATGCAGTCTGAGCTAATTCAGGACAAATACCTATCAAAGAGCTGTGGGCAAAAAAGAAGATAATAATGTGTGACTGTAATGTTATGTAGATAGAAGATTATTTCAGGGCTCACACTGTTTTGTTTTTTTTTTTTAATAAATAGTCAATAGTTGGCTGATTTACTGATTTTGTAAATTTTACTGATTTTGAAGATATTATAACAGAAGAGCTCCAACTGGGTAGTTCAGCGACATTGACAGAAACAGGAATGCACTGTTTCAAGAACTAAACTTGAATTTTCATTTTAAAGGATTTTTTTCAATTTTGACATTTATTTTCACTCCAAGAGAATGAAGTTTTGGCTTCTATTTTGTTTTAAAACATACAATCTTTAAAACAATTGATTTTGAGTCAGTCAAAATTGTTCATACTAAAGATATTCGATGTATCTTTTCACAACTTTAGATTTCAAATTAGACTTGAAATTCCACTTTAAAAATGCCAGAAATTTTTTTAAAATGTAATTTAACAAATGATAATTTTCTAATGCGGTATCTTTTGTCGAGTATAATAATAACAACTATGTGGTAGGCATTGTGAATATGGGAGGGTTTAGGAAATTTGATTCCAGGCAAGGAAATAATAGCTACTAGTGGCTGTCACTGCAGCACTCTTTGGTCCTTAAGTTTCACATTAAAAATAAGATACCTGGGGAGAAAGCGGGATACTAGCTGTCCTGTACCTGTGGAACAGAGCTTGATCCAGCCTAATGATGTCTGAGAAAGCTGGTAAATTTTAAAAACCTAGCAATTCTTTCAAATGTATAATGAATATTAACAAATTAATTATATTTCCTAGGACTTGCTTTTTATTGTGGGAAATATTCATAGTCAGAAAGCAAAAATAAGCCATTTCAAACGTAATTTAAAAAAACAACTTATTCAGCTCATTTACTTGCTTTACACGATGATCATTTATGCCAGATTTCCTTTACTCAGAAACTACTCAAGACTAGAGACCATGCTAAACCTAAAGCCACTAGAAGACCTGAATTTCAGTCCCATGATGAAATTTGGGGTTAATAAGGAAAAAAGTGATAAGGAAAAAATCCTGCAAAAAAATATCTAGAAGAAAATTAGGAAAAAATACCATACGAAAATATGTTTCAAGATATGCTTTTCACGGAAAATAATTTTTTAAAAATGAATAACAAACATAAATTTTGCCTTTCCATTTACCATCACAGCAGAATGTTGTCCAATTCATTTACTTTGGTGCAGACTGCTAGAAGATGATGGAAAATATGAGAAAAAATGAAATTTTTGTTAGTGGAACATTTCTCCCAGAAAGTCTCTCTGAAAAAAAATTGTGCTTTGAAATCCATATTTTGTGCCTTATTGAGATTGGATCTATGTTACAGCTCGAGAGATAAGAAAGTCTTCTGGCTTAGACAGTTTATAGATTGCCAACAGAGAAAAGAAAATGAAGATCAGAGAAAGAAAAATCAGCTCTTTTGGTTTTCTAACTGCTTTAAAATTGATTGTCTAATTGTATGAAATGTCACAAACTAAATCAGATGACCTCTTGTTTTTTCCAAAGGGTCTGTGACACAGGTGTAAAAATAACTGAGATGCGATGCGATGAGCTCTCTCCAGTGTTTGATTTCAGTGGCTGTACAAACCATCCTACACGAATCTTAGTAGATACAATTTGATTCTTTACCTTCAGAATAAAGTGAATTAACTTGGAAGAGGTTTAAAATCAGAAAAAGCAAAAATACCAGGTCCATTTTAAGGAAGAAAGTGATCATATTGAGATCAGCTGATATTATATATGTGAGGTCATCATATATTACAATATGTCACCAATTTGTTATGGCAGCTACAGGAGCAAGATCATACTTCGGGGATGACCATGGAGGCAATTTCTAACTGAAAGTATTCCCCAGCTTTTTCCCAGCACAAAGGGGAGAGGAGAAATGCTCCATAGACCTGTCCCGTTGATGCAGTGCCACCCTGCATTCAAAGTGCAGGGGCAGGAAAAATTTGTCACTCTCAAGAGAAAGACTGTTGGTAGTCCTTACATCAAGTTCTTCCTTCAGTTTAATGTTGTCTTTTTGGCTTTTTGATGTTGGCATGCCTATTTATATTCTTATCTATGCTCCTCTGTTTAGGTTTTGCTTAATTCCTTTAGGTTCCAATCTTTTGAAAATCTCTTGAGTCCTCTTAGATTTCATCCAGCCCATCTCACATACACTTGCTCAGCTCAGTAAATTTTATCCTGTTATAAGGGCTTATATTTCCAGTCAATCTCAGGTCCATCTGTATCTCCTTCTGACCACTGCCATCTGTTTTAGTTTCTGACCAACTGCCTTCGTCACTCTGACGACTCTATAAATCACACAGAAACTAACCCCTGTGGCCTTATTTGTGCTTGCTGATAGGAAAACACCCAAATGAGACCCCAGCATTTCTTGAATGGCAAATAATTTCCTTACATGGAGGTTTAATCTCTGAGCTTCTCAACAAACTGGTTTTGAAGCAAATACTGGAATAAAAAAAGGAATATTTATAAAATTAGGAAAGTATACAAAATACTTCATGCTTTTCTGTGATTGAATATATGTCTGAGTGTGCACTTTGAGAGCAGCTAGGAGATTTAGTTAGCTTGATAGGTTTATCATTTGAAAAAATTACTGTGAGTCCTAATAGAATTAAACTATATTTAGTTGTGCTCTTTTCCAAGTATGGTAGAAATCCACCTTAGATTCTGAACTCCGAATAGCCTCCTTGTCTCTTTGAAAAATGGTTATGTTGCTGTAGGGAATATTGAAAACTAATCTTACCGAATTTAAAGGAATATGCTTTTAAAATGCTTTTGTAAACACTTGAACAGTTTGGGTCAGTTATTTGTGGGACCATAACACTCTTTTCTTAAGTATATTTTGACATCTCTCAATTAATGGAAATTGTCACAAAATCTGACGCATTTCACCAACGGTATCTCAAAATTATTTTTATCTCCCAATAAAAAATGAGTAGGAATAATATTTTTGTACTGTTTTAATTGTGTGGTTCAGTGAGGACATAAGCTGATGGCATTTGTGTTGATGTCATAAGCAGAAAAATGGTTAAGCATCTTGAAAGATGATACTATTTTCACTAACTCTTTAGAAAACAATTTCAAACTCTTGTTTCCAGAATTCAGTTTGTGTTCGCAAGAAACACAAGGCTAGAAATTGGGCTACTTTTTCAACTAAATTTGGTGGGTTCCTATAAATGATTTTGTATTTAAATGGTCTGGTCTTTCTGCCAGTAAAATAGTAAAAGTTTAATTGACTTATTCATGATCAAGTTCACACTCTGGCTAAAGAATATATGTTAGTTGTACAGCGAAAGGTAAAGATGATGTTTTGTTTGCTTACAATATTTATGTCTCATTTACATTACACCCTTCAGCACACCAAGCTGCTAAAAATAATTTTTTGCTCTAAAGACTGTAAAATATGAATGTAGAGTCTGGTCTGCATCGCTTAAGTGTCCAAAATGGGCACAATATTCCCACACTTTTTTTTTTTTTCTGATTGAAAGAAAGAACGACAGATCCTGCACACTATGCTCATACAAGCGCAAGGAAAGAGGCAGGAACCTAAGAAATACTGAAGCAAGCTATCTATTCCATATGTTTCACTGATCCTGGTTTTTGCTATTGACTGAGGAGGGAAGGTGGATGTCTCTGGAGGCAATGCTGGAGTTCCCTGTCCCACCAAAAGTACAAGAAACATAGCCCGTATTACATACCTTCCTAGATTTGTTTTGTTTGCCTAGCATCCTACTGGCAGTTCCAGGATCTATTTAAATTTTGCCAAACACGTCCTTGACACTCAGCCAGTCAACAGTTTCATGAGAGTTTTACCCTATTTTGGTGCCAGGTAGGTGAGAGTCAAAAGAACAGAGTGGACTTCTTTCAAAGACAGGGAACTTTCCAGATGAGGAGAAGTGAGGTTTTCTTCCCTGAATAAATTATATTTATATTCCATTGAAGTATATAATGTGCACACTCAAGGCAACTATAACTTGACAACATGACAGGCAATACTGTGCTAGTGCTCCAGCAATGAAATAATTATTGAGCTTCGGGTGCATCATGGAATTGAAGAGGTTTACAGAGAACAATGGAGTGAGCTTGAAGATATCAATGAAGCATTTCCCCCATGTGTGACAGCACAAAAAAAGTACCTGCTTAAAAATGTAACAAGCAGGTGGAAGAGGCTGACATCACAGCCTGATCAAAAATGAAATTGATGTTTCAGGACAGTGAGAGATGATAGAGTGAGGCAGGAGAAGCTGTCTTGGGAGGGAAAACAACTAGAAGTGAAAAAAAGTACTTCGGCAGAGAGACAATAGAAAGATGCAAAAACCCCCTAAGCAACCCAGATCACAACAGTTCCTTTTAAATTTGTTAGAATTACTGATCATCTGTTAGTGTTTGGAACATAAATTTATATATCCTTCTCCAGAATATATTCTTTTGCACTTCTAAAAGGCAAGCTGTCCTTCCAGAATCTCTCTGCATGTGATAAGCAGAAAAGCACTCCCACTGGAAAGTTTCAGCCTTTCTAAATCTTTATGATGCAAGAGAGAAAGAGATACTTTTAGCTATGACAGATAGATGTCTGCATTAATAAGCAGCATCTTTGCTGAGGAGACTCCCTTGAGGATGCTGTGTCCACATCAATGAAATACCATCAGACTGAGATGCACTGTCTTGGCAGCAGTTCTGAAGTGAAACTCACGAAATCTGAGATGGTGATGCCTGCCAATACATATTAACAAATAACAGAATGAAAGGATATGCAACCACAAAGTCTGAGCTGATATAACACAGAGATTTGACAGACCCAGTAACGCAAGACAGCTCATTCAGTTTGAAGGCTGAAAATCCGTCCTGTATTTACTATGTGGTCTATCATTCTAGAGCTTTTGCTGGTAGTCAGCAATTAGGATCATCTATAGGGACCAGGTAATCTAGGCTTTCATATTCCAAAAGGGATTGCCTCTTTCACTTTGTTTAATGTGACCTTGAACAAATTTATATAGGATGTGTGAAACAGTTTCACACCTTACCTACTTTTAAGGGTTTTAAAGGCATAGATAACAGTTAAAAACCTTTCACAGCTTTAAATGCAAAAATCATATCTGTTCTTATACACACATACAAATATTTTCAGGAAATAATCACCTATATTTAAATTGAATTAACTTGTAGGTATGACGGATCAAAAACACATTTTGTGATTCTTTAGCTCTTTTTGTTTTTATGAAGAACAACAATGAAGCAATGGATATCAAAATGAGGTTTTCACAGCTTTGGGAAAGAACATATTCTGCCTGTATCATGTTACAGAAGAGGGCTCACAGCATGACCCATGAGCTAGTCAACAATAATGTACAGTGGTTTAATAAATTTCCAGTAGTCTCCATATGATAGTGTGCCAAACTCTGGTTTCAAAACATTTCCAATATGAAATGAACATAAAGAATATGATAAATTAAAAAGCATAATTAATTTATCTACTTTTCGATAAGTTTGTGTACTTATGTCTTTATAATTCTAGAATAATCATTACCCAAAGCAGTGTTTGATCATCCTGAAATTTCACTTTGTATTTTCATACTAAACCCAATGTTGTTTCTTGAAGTGATGTGTAATTTTGCCTTTGCTATACCCAAAATCTGGACTCAATATCCTACTCTAAAGAGAAATGTGGTGCAACTTTGGTCACAGCATGGAAGACATAAAGTATGAAAAACAAAAAAAAAGAGACACTGGGGAAAGAAAGGAGCTCCCGTGATGAGAGTTTATTCAGAAATATCAATGGTGGTTTTCTCCTTGATGATGAAGTTATTTGAAGGGTCCAAAAACCCTCTGCAGCTCCATGAATTGAAACATAAAATTTTGTGACATAGGAGACCCTAGAAAAGTTTTCCTGATTCAGTTTACTTGTTAAAACCAGAAAAATATTCCATAATCATGTTTATTTGGTTTATGGTTAACAGTTATCTCTGGTACTTGTGTAATTATTGATCATTTAAGGGTACTCTGACATGTTCTGATTTAATAATGAGATTACATTAGAAGTATAATAAGCTTGAATTTTGCCAGGTATAATGTTATGCTGGAAGATTACAATGATTTTTATAGCTGGCTGATATAGTAGTTCAAACTGAATATTCAGCATCTTCACTGAAAGTAGGTGGATTTTCAGATCTTGTAGTGAAAATAGCCAGATATTTTGAGACAATTGGAGTGTTCATGGAGCATCTATGACTTTTGCAAGCTTCTCAGACTGTTTTCCATCATATCTGGAATTTCTCATGCTATATCCAGTAGTTTCTCATGGTCTACTCAGATAGCTAAACCTCAGGATATTCACTGACCTGCATATTGCAGGGGATGGAAAATGTAGAATTTAAAAGAAAGCAAATATTTTAATCCGAATTTCTGTTTCATATGGACTGAAACTCTGGTGAATTATGTGAAGAATAGAGAATGAAGGTAGTAAATAAGGAAAAAGAGTTTGCCAGCTAAAATTTTAAGACAGTGATTATTTTTATTACTATGAATGAGAGAATTCCAGCTATGTGATGAGTTGTTAGACAGTCACATAAGTGATGTATTACCTGATCATAACTGATCATTGTTTTTTTCAGCAAAATTTATGTTTTTTAATGGAATAAGTAAACAACTGGGGGAAGTAAACAATAAAAAAATTGTGTCTGTATTTCTCCTTAGGTTTAAGTGATTCTATTTCTGTAATTTATCCAGGGGTTGGTTAGATAAATTGATAGAACCATAGAATAGTTTGAATTGGAAGAGTTCTTCAAAGATCAGCTATTTGCAACCCCCCTAGCGTAGACAGGGACACCTTCCCTGACCAGGTTGCTTAACATCCCAGCCAGCCTTGCCTTGAACATGTTGTGGGGCATCCAGAACATCTCTGGGCATCCTGTACCAGTATCTCACCATCTTCACTATAAAGAATTTCTTCTTTATGCCCAATCAAAGCCTTCTCTGCCAGTTTAAAACCATTGCCCTTTGTTCTGTCACTGTAGGCCCCAGCAGAAAACTTCTCTCTGCCTTTTTTACATGTTGCCTTAACAAGTTGAAAAGCCACAATAAGGTCTCCCTGGAGCCTTATCTTGTTGGATCCTGATGACCTCAACCCTCTCACCCTTTCAAAATTTATTGCCAAATATTAAAAAAATGTTCATTATCCAGTTTTGAAAGGTTTTACCATTTTCATCAAATTAACTTGGTTTCCAGGTTAAAAAACCTAAATTTGGGTTTAAAAGCAGGAATTGCTCTGAGAGGATATTATTAAAGAATGTAAGGAGAGTAGCCCTATTTCTGCACACCTACGACTCGATCTCCCAAAAGTTTTAAGCAAGAGTTTTACCATTAACACCATGCAACGGAAGCTCAACTGTTCCAAACCCATTTTTTACTTCCTTCAGTATTTAAAGGAGGAAAGATAGTATTTCACTAGCTGTGTATGTAAATGAGGCCACATCTCAGGGTAAAAATAGCGTTATGTTAAGAGTTCTGCCTACAAGGCTGTTTTCAAATACTCTCTCTGCCCAGGCAACTGTCGGCTACTCAAGCAAATACAGAGCTAGAGGGTGCATACTGGAGTACATTTTTTCAACAGTTCTGTTAGATTAGCCCTCAGGCTCCACAAGCGTTTCTTTTTCTCCTCTGTTTTACTGCAAAACAGTTTAGCTTCGTGAATATTATATGGTTGATCCATTGATTAATTATTTAAGGTTTGTTGTAATTGACATTTTGGAATGGCCCCTGAGGGCCAGCTATGTCTTACCTGAATTGTCAGCGGAAATTAAGCGGTGATTATCTTCAGTTTCCTGAAACCCCAGTGCTGGCCTTGGCTTTCTATGGTGCTATGTGGTTTGAGCAATCACATGGCTCTCCCTTTTTGCCTAACTCCAACTTCTCTGATGAGTATTAATGACTGGATGTTCAACTCATACAAAGACATAGGGCAGCAAAGTCAGAGAGGAAAAGGTGTCCTGCTCAAATCAAGACTTCACACAGAACTCCATACCAGCTAAAAATACAGAACACCATGCTGCATTGGCCTTGATGTTACATGTATGTAGCTTGTGTGCATGATCATTCTCAAAGATTTCTCTGATTTTCAGTAAAGCACTGACAGACAGCTTACTAGATTTATAATCCAGGAAGCAATGGACTGAGACAGTTTTGTAGGTTGTCAGTTGCGTATAGAAGGAGTTTGGAGCATTTACTTAATCGTATTGTGTCTCAGGTTCCAAAGCAGACAGCATGAGGAGATATGAACATCCATTTTTAACTAGCACTTAGAGATTCTTTGGTGACTCATTCAATAAAAGGGAAAGTTATCACTACTAATTATTATCAATTTGCGGAAATAAATTTAGTGTTGTTTTCCTCATGGTTTAATTAGTTCAGTTTCCATGTTCCTCAGTGAATTTTTTTTGTCTTTATCAGTTTGAGTAATTCTTGTTTCCTTTCAAGAATTTTATCATTTTATTCTGATAATTTTACTCAGCTTTGTCACATTTCCTTTTAGAGTCCTGCTGATGCTTACAAGAGCATCAGTAAGGGCCAAAGGTTCTTGAGGAACATTAAGTAAATGAAGTTGGACCAAAACCCCATTAGCTTTTCAACCTAGACAAGCATGCATGTCCTCATGAGAATGATGTGGTTTTAGTCTACCCAAATTTGAAATTAACTTTTTTTATGGCCCACAGAAGTGATAATTTAGGAATCATCTCTATTCCTCTGTGTGGACTCTGAAAGCTGCATTATTTGGATGGAAAATTGCTAACCAATGCTAAGGTTAAGAAAAAAAAAGTGAACCTGCTGGCACACTGTGGTCTTATTGTCTCCTGTTTCCAGGGACAATTTCTCTAGAAGAAATTCTGACTTCTATGCAAAAACATATTCATTGTTTGCTCCTATTTTTTTGTTTCTCTCATCTCCCACTCTTCATTTTTTGAAACCATTTTATCTTTCTCTTCCATCACAGTTTGAATATTTTGAGACTGAAAATATCTTTCATTTTTATTTGCAGCAATTAGTGCAATGCATTATAGTGAAGCAGATAATAATGGCAAAGCAGTTGTGAATGGCAATAGAGAGGGAATGGTGCCACTGGATTCTCTGAACACTGATCAAGATCTAGTTGCAACAGAAGATACTGATCACACTTTTCACAGACACAAACTAAAATCTTCCTCAAGGCACTAAAAGCCTCATTTGTCCCCTTGATATTCCCCTGCTGCTTAGTTGCTGAGTACTAAATGACTATTTTCTGCCATATCTCAGAATGCTGGAGGCACTTTTCTGTCTCACTTATATCATAGGTCCAGGTTCTGTGCTTTAGAGAAAGGTGAGAACACGTGATGCCATGATCAGTGACGGTGACAGTGTATTGTAGCTTTGCAAGGACAAGACACCGTTGCAGATGCCCTCCTGGTTATTACCTGAACGTCACGTTAAAGTCATGATTTTAGGTGTTTACTGGTAAATTGATTTTATTAAACCTTAGAGAAAAAAATTACTCCCTGCATTTTCGCTCTTCTTGAAGGGAATTCTGAAGAATTTGCTCTAACCAAAAGCAAATAACTAATTTCACAAATACATCAAAAATATGTTTCTTTAGTTATGAAAGATAAAATTGAGATGATCACAGCAGGTTCTTCTCTGTTTGAAACCTTCAGATGCTGAAAATCAACTTGGGATTTCATGGGAAGGTTTAAATAGATAATCTTTCTGAAAGGGGAGAGGCATTGAAAGTAAACAGACTTTGGTGTCAAGCAGAGTATTGTCACATAATAATATATTACAGGTAAAATGGGGATAGCAAAGATATTGGCAGATACTTAAATAAATTATGCAAAGCTTATAGTATTTTAGAGGTAAATAAGAAAAAAAAAAGTAAAAAAAAATTAAAAATAGAATTTTTTTTTTCATTCATACCCCACAAAAAGCCCAGAAAAGAAAGAACAGTTTTCAGAACTTCAATCAGAATTTTCTGTCCCAAACTGCTTATACTGGGAGAAAATCAGCATAACATCATTAACTTTCATTCAGGAACAATACCCAAAAGCAACAACCTGTCATTAATTCTGCAATATGTAGTAATGAAAAGCTGACAAACATACCGGAGTTCACTAACGTAGGAGCACATATAGAGAGGAATGTGATCATTTGGAGGCCAGCAGGCATCGTTGCACATTTCCACTTGCCAGCCTTGTTAATGTTATTTCTCACTAATTTTTACAGCTTATTGCAGCCATTGGTTAAAATTACCTCCATTATTCATATACTTTCCAGAGTTACAAATCATACACATGCTGTGGGGATAGGGATCTTTGCAAAGCAGTTTTTCATGTACATACTGACAAAGCCCAGTGCAAATCTTCTCAAACGTATTTATCAGAGAATTAAAGCTGTTTGCTAATAACAAATTGGAAATCTGTGGTGCAGAAACATCATGCATAACCTTGTAAATCAGATTAACTGGTGTTCCTTCTTTCGTACAATAAATTCCATAAGGAGTATCTGTTCAAGCCAGTGCCTGATGACCTGGCAGCAGATCAGAGAGCTTGCTGCTTTCTGCACTAATTTTGGAATCTGGTCCAAGTGGGAACATCATTACTTAAAGCCAAATCTGTTTTACACTGAGATTAACATACTGTGATACCTGCTCATTGTGGTCCATTACTCCTTCTGCCATTACAGCACTCAGCTGTGGTGTGTTCAGTGGCTCTTCTGCTCACTCTTAAATGCTGGCACATTTCATAACATCGACATTCCACACTGCTGTTGATTTTTTTAAGCAAACACACCATTACAGCTGATGGGGTAATAGGAATGCAAAGAAGTCTGAAAAATCAGAGAAGCTTGCTGCAAGAACTGGTCTGCTTTTTAACTAGGATTTCATTTAATTTGACAAGAAAAATATTAGCACTATGAGGATGATGTGAAAGCTGTTGGAGACATATCTGTTTAAGGCTGAGGACGAATAGCGAGGGCAAACTGCAAAGGAAGGTAATGAGTTCATCATGTCCTCAAATAAAAAGAGAAAATGAGCTTTTGATGTAACTGACTCTAGGGAAAGATCCAAGGTGAAATTCTGTAATGCACCTCGAGTATGGAGATGTTGTCTGTCTTTATGGTAAATATTTGTTTGAGCTGTCTAACATAATCTAGATATGGTCTTGTAATGATGGAGTCACTTGAACGGAGGAATGGTTAACTGAGGCTTAGGATCTTGACACATGGATGTAAAGGACTAGGAAGGCAACAGGCACCTAAACCCTACCGAATTAAGAGGCTAATTTTTGCCCTAGCTGCTTAAAATTAAAAGTAGCTAGTTTTGCAGAGTCATCTGTTTCAAATAATGGAGGATTACATAATATTCCAGTGGTCCAGCTAGTCAGTAGTCAACAGTTTTGCCTGTAATGCCAATAATGAAAGGGATACGAGCCACTCTATAACAAACCTGTTAAATTTTCACAGCTGTTACTCAGCCATTTAAAAGAAGATAAAGAAAGTACTGTATCACCTACAGTTTACAAAATATTCCTTGGGAGAATTTTTAATTTTTATTTTTATTTCATTTCCCCTCATGTAAAATCAGCCAGTAGAACCAAAAAAGCTCACAGAAACGTGGGAGAAGAGGTTTCCTAATATATGCAAAGATTTTCTAAATAACCCAGTTCTTTCACTGGAACCTGATAGTATAAAATTTCCTAAATCTAGCATTGGATTCTTTCTCTGGCTCAGTTTCCTACCCTTCTGCGGAGGACTAAATCATTTCCATGATTACACTCTTACTAGAGCTGGCAATTTATTTTTCAGGGTGAGAAACATTCTTTTTCAGGTCCAAAATTACATTGAACATTTGGTCAAAAAATACCCTGCAAATCAGGAAGATTTTCTTTGTGAGGAGAGGGAGGGAAGATTTTCTCGGAACTCGATTAGCGAGTGAGAATGGCCAGGTTCAATGCCAGATTGGAAGGAGCTTTGAGCAACATATCAAGTGGAAGGTGTTCCTGTCCATGTCAAGGAGGTTGGACTAGATGAGCTTTGGAGGTCCCTTCCAATCCAAACCACTCCGTGATTTATGATTCTATGATTAACATGTTTTGGGTGGGTTTCTTTGGATAGCTGAAAATAAGGCAGCTAAGGAAACCTAGTTATACACTCTGCAACCCTAGACAATCCATCTATCAAAACAAACAAACAAAAAAGTGTGAGATAGGTAGGTGTGTCATCTCCTGCAGTTGCTGGTTCCACTCCATTTACTATAAATGGAACAAAGGCAGTGCCCAGGAAATAGGACTTAACATCTCAGCTGACAGGGTTAAGATCACAATTAGCAAGTGTTATACTGGGAAATTTATCTAGCCTTCCTTTACAAATAATCATATCCCTGACATTGTGCCATTTTGCAAGTACTTTTTTTTTGTCTTAATGTTTTTATTTCTATTCTCATTCTTTGCTTTTCTTGTAAAATTAGAACTATGTATTTTAGAAAAGGTGCTTTCTTACCCTGACTTTGTGTCATGCTTAACATAGTGAGGCCAAGACCATAGCAGGGGCCTGCACGGAATATTTAATATTAGCTGTGCTTACAATAATAATAATTAAAGATAAACTGTTGAAAGGTGTAAATACATACCAGTTTATCTATCTACTCAATACTTTGCTTTATCAGAAAAGTAATATATAAAAAAATCTTCCCCTCATCCTCTTTCTCTCTCCTTTCCTTCTCACTGTTACACATTTCTACGTATCTGTGCCACCTTTGCAAGAGAAATTTTCTTTAGTTATTACCTCATATGGACACTGCGTGTTACAGTACACCACAGTCAGATATTTCTGAAAATCAACTACTCCTGTGGTGTGGGTTGATTTTTACGACCTTCATTAACATCTGAAGTCAATACCCTGTGCCAAGTGTATGCATGATGAAAAGGACTTCGACTTCCTCAGTCAGCCTTGAGCCTTATAGGGAGCCCAGATGAATTTTAACCTGAAGCTAAAATCATGAAAAATGCTGTCATCTCTTTGTACACAGTACTTGAAAAAAATAAGTAAATCTAGAGACTAAGGTTTTTTTTGTTTTTTTTTTTTTTTAAGGTAAAAATAAAAATTAAGCTCTGAGGAATCCTTCAATATGGACAGAGAAAAAAAGCCCTTTTGACATCTCAGTCTATTTCCTGCTTCTTTCTGTGTGCTCCTTAGTTGTACTCATAATTAAACTAAGTCCAGGCAGGTTTATATTTCAGATTCCGTTCTAAAACCACATAAGAAAGGTCTCCTGCCTCAGTCTTTTGGACCTAGTTGTACCATGTGGGTATAACTGTGAAAGGAATGTAATATTAGGTATCTTTCTACCCCTTTTAAAAGTATATGTTTTTTTCTGGAATGAGATAAAAACTAGCATCAGAGTTTGATGTTTATACAATTTCTAATATCCTGATTTTTAAAAATTGCAGCTCTGAAGGAAAAGCAATTTTTTAAATTCCTAGCAAATGGAAATTCTCTAAAGAAAAAGACCACAAACAATTCGAATCATTAAAATATTTTGCTTTAGCATTACAGTAAAGAATGTCTTATTTTACAGAATAATTTTGAATCTTTTGGCTAATTTTTCTAGAATTTTTTATTTAACTATGACAAAGAGAACCTGTTTATTTTGCCCAATTTCCAGTGAAGTCAACAATATCTTTAAAAAACTTTACGGTGTTTCTGCGTCCTGGCTGGCATCCTAACCCCTGACAGTCAAAAAACATTTACAAATTTCATTAACATTTTTTGCTACCGTTTCAGATCATTAGGAAAAAGCTACTATGATGGATGAAAGTGTTTAGCACATCACGTGAGGCCATCTTATAAAAACTTGAGAAACTTGCAGTCAAAAATAGCTTAGGTTCCCTGATCACTTTGGCTCAAAGACTTTCACTCTGTGTCCTTCCAGGGGACCTCAGCACTCTGGAAAAACTGCTTATATTTTTAGTGCCCTCCTAGGTAAAACCTATCTAAGGTCTGATCTCCTACACATAAGCTTCCAAAACACTGAAATGAGGTAACACTCATCTGCCTCTTCTTGAAAGAGAAACTGAGGGAAAGCTCAGCCAGCCATATTCCACTTCTGCAAAAAATAAACAATTCTTCATAAGGAATGAGTACTTTCCTTCTGGCATCATAAAGAAGGGACGATGTATTCTTAAAAATAAAGCGTATCAAGCCAACCTAGTATCCAGTGCAGAACATTTATGTGGAATGAGTGGCTTTATCTTAAAACCATGTACTAAGAGGATATGAATCTAACTTCTCTGTGTTAGGTGCAAAACAGAACTTAAATCGATGCGCAAACTGAATTTCTCTCTTTCTAGCAGGAGAAATAAGCTCAATGTCTTTCTTACAGAACTGCCTTGAGTCCATTTTTAATTATATTTCAGGCAGTGATTTGAATTATGATAAACAGAGTATGGTTATTAAATCTGTAAAGAGTACCATGTTGAATGACACTAGTCCTAGAACAGGATATTCTAATGCTTAAATACTAAATGAAGAATGATTGACTGAGAAGCAGTTCTGCAGAAAACAAGAGCTAGATAATTGAAATGGATCACAAGTTAAACTTGAGTCAACAGTGTCCTTCCATTTTTAAATGAAGGAAATATTCTACTGGAAATATACAAAGAGGTAAAAAGTTTTTGAGGCATAAAACATTCTTTCAATTCTACTCTGCCCACGCAAAGTACAAGATAAGAAAGTACCATACCTTGAAAAAACCAGCACACTATGCACACTATGTCTGGACAACATAAACTAATTTGCAATCACCCCCAAGAGAACCAGAGGTTTTTAATCTTTAAAAAATAATAACATGTTAGGTGGACATGTGCTGGTTGTCTTAAAAAATTTTGAGGGCTTCTGAAAATATCAATTTGAAATGCTATTCTCTTATTTGATAGAAAATATTTAATAGGGTCGAATTCAAAGAGAATACAGAAAAACACATCAAGAGCTAGGGAAAGAAAACTTACAAAAATACTTGTTTGGCTTCAGACAGATTTTTCAAGGTAGCCATGAAATCTCCACTGCTTCAGAGAGCTTCTAAAACAAAAATCATTATGCAATTTTTAGTAACTAAATATGCTTTTGCTATAGGGCAGCTTAGTCTGAAATGCAGCAAATCACAGAATCACACGATGGGAAAGGTTGAAAGGGACAACAATGGGTCATCTGGTCCAACCTTCCAGGTCAAGCAGGGCCATCCCAGAGCACACTGCACAGGATTGTGTCCAGATGGTTCTTGAATATCTGCAGTGAAGGGCATTCCACACCCTCTCTGGGCAATCTGTTCCAGTGCATGGTCACCCACACAGTGAACAAGATCATATTCTTACCTTCAACCCTGTTCTATTTTCTCCTTCTTCAGTTTCTGCATCCTAAAGCTGAGGATCATAGTGTCCTAGTGATATCATCTGCAGATACAATTCAAAAACCACCTTTACCCCAACAAACTTATATGCACTTTTCAAGTATTTTTGTAAGATTCAATCTTTGTTATCTACCAAGAGGCAATGATTAGCCAACGTGTTCCTAAAAGGAGAACATCTGCAAGAAAGTAGCTGGTCTCACAGTACAGGTCTTCTCATCCTATACAGTATACTCTAAGAATTATAAATATACCCCAAGAAACTTCATATTGCCCACTTCAAACCCTTTTGACAAGAATTCCCAGGAAATACAGTCAGTAGACCTGCCTTCCAGTTACCTTACTAAATATTCATGGATTCCTGATAGACCTCGCTGTCCTCCAAGTTCATATTGAGACAGTCACAAAGTCTCTCTTGTCCCAAATGAAGGTTCTAAATATCAATGTGCATAATCATTTAAAGTGAAAATAAGATGTGCTCTTTGGAGCAGCCTTGCCATCATATTCAGCTACTCTTGGGAAATTCTAGGTGTTGTTTTTTAAACAAGTGTTAGACAAACAGTGATTGTTGCTACAAAAAAACATGATGTGATCATTATTACAATGAAGAAAAAGTGAGTTTTCATGAGGTAAAACTGTCATGTTTCATTCAGTCTGACCAATGTAAATGGTGCTATTTTACTGCAGTTATCTGAGTTTTCCATAACATCTTTATTCTTGCACCACCACTGTCAGGGAAACATTTTTGCCTTCATTTCACATATGAGGACATAGGGCAGAGAGAAAAGCACTTAGCAGAAAACTCAAGATTAATTGAAGGCCTTTCAAATCTAATAATCCCTGAATTATGCTTCCTTTTACTGGATGACTTCTGGTATTGCTCACCTACTGCATCAGCGAAATAGGACATCATGCGTATTTCATAAAAGACCAGATGCAAACCATAGCAGAGTTAAGAATTAATATTACATGAAGTTTTGTTCCAGTTTGTGAATTTACAGAAGTGTAATGTTGTTCATTCGTAGAACAGACCAACTCTTTTGAGAAATATAATAATTAATAGCCTAAACCAGAACTGGAACTAGGTCAAAATGCCGATGAATAAACCTCAGGCAGCTGAACTCCTTGGGAATTCACTACACCCACAATGAAGGATAGAGAATCATAGACCGAAGAGCTCCCACTGCAAAGCTCTCTCCTTTCTGTGTTAGCCTTTGTCTCCTGGAAGAAACAGCCTGCAGTCCAATACTGTCAGTCTCAGGTGTTCTCATTTCCATCTGAAAACCAAACAAAAAATGAAAACTATAACCCTGACGGAAAATGAAAGAAAAGTTGAGCATCCTTGGAATCCACTAGGAATTGTTCTTTTATTAATGGAAATGTCTTAGAGACAGGTAGATAGAAAGAGCTATTTCCCAAACAGAAAGTACAGAAAAATCTTAATCTCTCCAATCTGAAAACAAGGAGAGCAGTCAGAGATGGCAGCGTGTTTCTGCAAGAGATGTCGGACTTAAAATCCTCTAGTAGACATTGGCATCATATAGGGCTTCAAACATTGCTCGGTGGACAAGGGCCACAAAGCTGCAGACACTCCAGTTAGCAGGAGGGATCAAAGCAAGCGTATAGAGAAGGCTGTTTCCACACTGTTCCCTTTGCTCACATAACAGCAATGTTTAAATGAGTTTCTCTTTTAAAATTATGAGGTGATAATTTAAAAATAAATGTAAGTGGGGTGCATTAAACTGTGAAACTAGGTCATCATTATCTTGAGAAATTAATTTATTATTTCAAAATAGCTCAGAGAAGATGAGAGAGAAGAGACTTTGATATCAAACTGATACTTATGAGCTCTCTTAGATGAAGAGATAATGAACAGATTTGTTTAAATTAATTAAGTACAGTTGTGTTTGGAGTATATTATATGTCACTTCTCTAAAATAATTTAAAAGTTGGTTAGTTAAACAAACACCTTATGAATAGAGCTGGTCTAAATGCCTTTGGATGAGAACTTCTAGTGAGAAAATACCTAGTAGCTGAAACCTATAAACCTCACAGAAAAAAGTTAATTAATTTCCTAATTAAACATGCTAAATTTATTTTTAAATTTCAAAATATTTTAGCTAATTATTTTAGAAATAAAAATAGTTTCCTGATCCAAAATACACATTTGATTTTATTTTACATTGTAGAAAGTAATACGAGTCTTATATTAAAATGATAAAACAGTCGATATCTAAATTAAATATTATCATTTCTACACATTATTTCAGTGGATTGAATTTTAAGAAGATTAGAAGTAGGGGGGGCTTTGATTAGCTAGCATTTTTGTGATTATGAAAACGTTTCATGTCCTCAAATGCAGAAAACTGAAAACCTCCAAACTCTTCACAGAAAATGAAATTGAGTTTACAGCTCACATGACAACATGGTAACTAATGTTTTTTTATATTGACACATCTTGAATTGTAGTATCTGAACTTACCAAGCCACTGGAGACATAGGCAACCCTTTGGGGTCTGAGTTTTATGAGTACTTGGCAATAGGTAAGTGCTTTTAGAAGAGCTTTCAGTTTGAACAGAAAAGACTGACATCCGAGAAAAGATGTACATGGTTCTCCTCTCTCGTATGGACAGCTAAGGATAGAGTTCTAACTGTAGCCGTCAGTGGTTATGTCCCCTACGAGGCCTCAGATGTTAGATTGCGTCCTCCGAAACACTTTGAGACTGTCTGTGCTTACAGAAGGCAAGTACAGCAATTTAGGGACGGAGTAGGCAGCATTCTCAATTTGATCCCCAAGGGAATTTTTGCCCTGTGCCACTCCTTCGCTCTGCAGGGCAGAGAGAAGGTTTCTCCAAGCCCAGCCAACGCTGTCTGTCTGTTTCACTAGAGAAGTCGTTTCTTTGGAGAAACCTTCTGTCCATACAAAAGTGTGTACATATTTATCCTTTCTTCCCATGAAATTCAGACTTTCATATTTAATATTTTATGAGGAAAGAGCCTAAAGGTCTTAAAAATGTCTATCTAGCACTCAAGATGATTGAAGTGGAACAGCCCAGTCCCCAGGTGATTATCAAGGAAAAAGTCTAGCTGGAAATACTTAAGTGGAATATATTTGGAGGACCTATTCTCATTTAAGTTGTTTTTAATGGGTTGCTTTCAAAATGATCTTTTTAAATTAGTTTTTTATTGTTTTGCACATAGGTATTTCATATAAAAATTGAAGTCCCATTTGAAAATCATTTAAATAAAGTATTTGGATTAGAGGAAAAGAAGTTGGGTTCTCTTTTTTTTTTTAACACACATAGACAACTCCAGAATTTCAGGCATATGTGTTTTGATTTCATTTGGTTTGTACTCTTTAGAATAAAATAACACCCTATTGTCATGTTCTATTTGCAGACAGAGCTACACAGAAGGCTGTGATTTTGATCATGTTATATCAGTGGCATGTGGTTGCTCCAGCTGCTCAATACTCTTGGTTTATGCCCCTATTCTTAACAGTGAGGTGCTTTAAAAGACTCACAGTCCCAAGAGTTAAATGTGGACAATATCTAGTAGGTAGTAGCAGGTCCGATTGGTGTTTTTCCGATATTAATTTGAATTGTAACAGTCAAAGACACCTCTAACATTTCCATTTGGGGAACACCCCCATATCCTCAACTCTTGGGAAGATCATCCTGCTAATCAACCAACATATTGCCTTTCATAAATATGCTCTATTACTCCCACATGCATTTTCAAAATTATACCAAAACTATACCTTCTTTTTTTTTTATTTCTGACTAAGTCCATCCTTTCAGTGCAAATGGAAACTAGTGGAAAATGAAGCTCTGTATTCCCTTTATTTCTTGCAAAACATATACTGCAGATTTTAACCTCGCTTGACTCCTTTTCCATGGCTCATACAGCATAGAATATTATTCTGATTTGCTCTTCCTTGTCTAGAAAAATAATGAGAGCTTTTCTACTTATATAAATATGCTTTGTGTCAGGTAGGATTATTACCAGCCTAATGAATGACATAACACATTTCTTCTGTTTCACTCAAGGCTCCTCATCTTTCGCTTTGCGAATTTTCTCTGTGACCTGCCAGAAACAATCCTACATCTTAAATCTCTCCTAAAGGCTGATGCTCATCTATGATCACTGAAAATCTCTTAAACCAAGAAACTATTTCGTAACAATTTGCATGTACAGCTATTGATAGAAAAAGCTCTTTTATTCAAAAAAGCGTACATGACATCCCAAAAAATTTTGGGCAGGAGAAAATGGAGTTAGTTCTTCTATTTGGTGGTAGAGACTTTTCACCTCCTATTGATAACCTTTAATGTGATACGGCAGACGTCAGTATATTTTGCTAATTTTAAGAATTAAAATATTTTTTTGCTGTGCAATGCACATAAGATCTTAATGGTTTATGGTTATGTAGTTTAATTGGCTCAATCGCTGGGCAGGAGGGGAAGCAAGACCCGCCTGCAGTTTGCCTGACCCTTTTCTATCAGATTGAAGTATTATTATGTGCTGCACTATATTAAGCATCATCTGGAAAAAAAGCACAATCTGTTCTTTTTAAGCTTCTTAGTAGTTTCTAGTACTGATTCATGGGAAGTGGAACCAACAGATTGTTATAGTTAGACTGTAGGTGGGGGCGCATATGCTTGAGTTTCAAACAAAATTCCAACTCTGAAGCAGGGATAAGTCTTTTGCATGATGATGTAATCGATTTAAAAAAAAAAAAAACACATGAAGAGACATATGGGAGTAGGTTTTGACTGGGCTTAGGGCCAGACGTTCAGGTAGGCAACACGCAGGATTCAGGCCAGTACTTTAAAAGAACCCAGCGGCCACTTGTTGCCAAGAGGACACATTTGCAAAAGCCACCTACTGCTAATAGCTCTGATTATAGCACCGCAGACGAAGTTTCAAGAGGACAGGAACATCCACTAAAAAACTGTGATACCTCCTCCTGCAGAATCAGTTGCAGTATAAAGGTGCCAGTTTCCAAACACTGAAATGGAGATGGAGTTTGGCGGAAGTTCAGCAAGAGGAGCTGAATTTAAATTGACCATAGTTGAGCTCCAGCTTGTGTTTTTTGTGGAGTCTTTTCTGCGGAGCTGGAACGAGGCAAGCAAGAATAGATCAATCCCTCCCTTCTGTTTAACATTTCCTTCAGAATTTTCTTTAAATTTAGAAGTGGAAACAAACTAGGTACATGGATAAATTCCCAGGATATAGGCAACTTTCATCACAGGGGACTCACAGAAGAATGTTGGTTTGTTTCCAGCTTAGTTCTGAAGTAATTTTCGCTTGGAAGTGAAACTGCAAACTGCATAAGACATCACCATTGTCCACCCATTTGTGCAAATCCTGAAGTCCCTATATCCTTCTTCCTGTGTCATAAACCTTGCTGGACAGCGTGAACTGCCCCACTGTCGGAAACTTGCCCCTTCTGTGGCAGTTTTGGTAGTACTATGATAGGTATACCAAAGAATCACGTCCTTGAGGAGGCCAGTTCCATATAAGAAGCTGTAGATCTTCTTTCACTGTGAACCTCACATCTCATCTTCAAGGAAATGACAGAACGTACCTTACCTGCTTTCCCACTCTCATTCCTTCAATGCTGTTCTCTTATGTTTATGCAAATACATGTTTTATTCAGAAAGAAAGAGCCCAGAGGAAAAGTTTCTTAATATGTGGTGCAAAGAAATTTAACAGAAAATATTTTCTTTTTCCATCAAGGAGTGCTCATTATCCCCACAGTATGGCTCATACTAGATATACATACCTCATCAAACCACTTGCACAACAGGAGAATTCACTATGAATAATTAATTGCATAGAGTTTAATCAGCAAGGCAAGAGCACCATTGGTGTATTCGTATGAGTGTCTAGAAGCAAAGCTGCTTTCTGTTTTCATCACATCTCCCTTGAGCTCATGTCATAGAGCTGTAGTTTTCCCAGTTGGAGACCTCAGTGACTCTCAGATTAGGACTGCCAGAATGTATTTTCTTCCAAAGAACCTAGCATTTTCCTAAGTACCCCTGGTAGTTTAACATGTTTCCTAGGATTTTGGATGACATGTAACTCTGTATGGTTTCATAAAATCTCCCCACCTTGATGCTTGATGAAACCATGGTGTTTGTGCTAGAGAAGACTTTGTTTGATTGGAAAAGAGTTAATAATGCACTTCATGCTCACTGAAAGACCTGCTGTTTTTCAGTGCTGTGATTAAACCTGTTCTCAGCTTTGCAGCAAGCCTAAGGATAACAGTTTGTATGCTTATACCACTCTCAAACAAATACTGCAGTATTTGGAACATAGAGGATATGCAGTTCTGTAAGTCAGCTGAACCTGTCTGGGAATTTTCCACTGAGAGTTTTTTGACGGAGGATGAGATCTTCAGAATTTCAATCTCTTTGAGTGTCAAGATTTAACCCCAGCCAGCAACGAAGCACCAGGCAGCTGCTCACTCACTCCCCCACCAGCAGGGTCAGGGAGAGAATCAGAAAGGCAAAAGCTAAAGAACCCATGGTTTAAGATAAAGAAAGGTTAATAGGTAAAGAGAAAGCCATGCACACAAGCAAAGCAAACAAGGAATTAAATCACTGCTTTCCATGAACAGGCAGGTGTTCAACCATCTCCAGGAGACCAGGGACACATCACATGTAATGGTGATTTGGGAAGACCAATTCCATCACTCCAAACATCCCCCCCTTCCTCCTTCTTCCCTGCACTTTATTTCCTGAGCATGATGTCATATGGTCTGGAATATCCCTCTGGGCAATTGGGGTCACCTCTCCTGGCTGTGTCTCCTCCCAGGCTCCCAGGCACCCCCAACTTCCTCGCCAGTGTGGCAGCACAAAAAGCAGGAAAGGCCTTGGCTCCGTGTAAGCCCTGCTCAGCAACGACAAAAACATCTTTATATTATCAAGCCTGTGCACAAATCCAAAACATAGCACTGTACTAACGTGTGAAGAAAATTAACTCTACTCTACCACAACCAAAACCAACGCATTGAGGTATACAGTTTTTCCTCAAACTTTCATCTTCTATGGCAAATATTGACAATGTTTCTATGTCCTTTTTATTTTCTGTTAGAAAAAGCAAAACATAACATTTAATGTTGATCCTGAATGACCTAAGCGAGTACAATTTTAGACAAAGTAGTGGATTTCATGTCAGATCATCTAACTTTATTTTTGAAGGCTTCAGGGTCTGCTGGGAGTTAAATATGACTGACCCTCATTTTTCCTTCAGACTGACTTTGGCAGCTGTAATACATATTTCATGAGACACCATGGTTTTGACCTCTAGCTGAACTGTTTCAGCATCCCGTGGGAATCACTTGATGCTCATGTACCACAGGAAACACAGTTTGCCCCAAGGGCGTGACACAGGGAAGCACTGGATACCTGGTTTACGACTCCCAGGAAGCACTGCAACAACTGACTTTAGAAATCCAACGACATTTTTTCCAGGCACCATTTGCATAGTAATGTGGTTTCCATTAGGCCTAATCACAGCAAGGAGGAAAATGAAATTTCCTTTAGGTAGAGAGACCTGCATTCAGGTTGCCATTCTGGTTGGGTGCAATTTGGAAATTTAGTTGTCTCAAGGTCTCAGTGATTCATTCCTGATGTGAAAGGAAGCTAATGTTATCTTCTGTCTTCTGTTCTTTGCCTCTTTTGACTACTTGGATGGTAAGATACTAAAACTGAGGACTGTTTTTACAATTGTATTCAGTGCTGAGTGTAACAAAACCTCAGAGCTGTAGCACCAGAGTGAAAGGGATGACTGCCCAGGTGGGCAAGCTGCATGCTTCGTAGCTCCTATGTCCAAAGTCAGAAAAAACAGGTGACAGTCCAAATCTGTGTCTGATTCTCACTGCTTCACTTACACTTTCACTGTCAGTGCTCCTATGAACTTGCAATTCTGCTGGTAAGAGAAAGAATTTTTCTTACAGATTCTTCCATTTGCAAGCTAACAAATTTGTGAAGGACCAGCAGTTGCTTGCAACATCATCACTTTAACACTCCCAGTTTTATTAATTAATTAACTGATTGTATTTCTGTGGAGTATTACTGAGGGTTTAAGACATTATTTTTGAGAAAGATTTCCTGCCTCAGAGGCCTTCTTATTTAAATGAGACATGAAACAGATTTCAACAGCCAGATGGAGGAGCACAGGCGACCAGACACAATCCGGGTCAGGATGACTGTCAGTGGTATCAGTACCTCTACTGTTTTAGCACTGTGACCTTTAGGTAGGCCTGGCAGTGAAGAAAGTTTCTGTGGTGAGACAGAATAAAGGAAAAAAAATTATCTGTCTGTTAATATCGATTACCAGTTTATTCCCACAGACAGAGAAGATATTGGAAGAAAATACAAAGTTTTTCACTCTGGTAGAAATTTGATTCAAAATAAACAAAAAAGAAAAAAAAAGAAAAAAAGGAAAAAAACCCAGAAAAAAACACTAAAGCACATTCAGTTCATTTGTGGCCATGTGATCCCTGTAATGCTAATCCTCAATTTTATAATTTGTTCTCCAGTAGAAATTTCTCCTTCAACGAGATAGGTTTTACCTTTCACTCTAACTAAAAAAAATTGTTGCTTTCCAGACTTCATTATGAAATAGGTGATGCTCTGAGCTTTTTTTTTTGCATATATTGAAAATATTACACCTAAAAATTAATTCTCAACATATATTTTTTAATTTACTGAAGTTAATCACAGAGCACTTGGTCACACTTAGTCAGTTTAAGGGAATCAGAAGAGATTGCCATTCGTATGTACATTGCTGCACGTGTTGCGGACCTGACTCTCACAGGCAGAGAGGTACACAACAGCCTTTGGCTTCAGCAGAGATGCAGGCTTTTGAAGAGAAGTGAGTTTTCTAGGAAAATTTACTGATCTTGTCTTGAAAAATGGATTAATTAAAAGGTTAAAGTGATATTACTAAGATCAGTACAGTGATCTCTGTGCAGATAAGTAACATATTCTTCAAGATGTCTGATGTTTCCGAAGGAAGAAAAGCTGCTGGAGATTTTAATATTTGCTTTTGTGTTTCTGTTTACATTTAGGAAACTACGGTGAAAGTGGAATGGAAGCTTTCAAAGATATGGCTGCCAAGGAAGGGATCTGCATCGCACACTCCTACAAGATCTACAGCAATGCTGGGGAGCAGAGCTTTGACAAGCTGCTGCGAAAGCTTCGGAGCCACCTGCCCAAGGCGAGAGTGGTTGCCTGCTTCTGTGAAGGCATGACTGTGAGAGGCCTCTTGATGGCTATGAGGCGCCTGGGACTCGCTGGAGAGTTTTTGCTGCTAGGCAGGTGAGTAATACTGTGCAGTTACAGCCAGACATTTTAGACAGCAGGGCAGAAAAAAGAAGACAGTCCAGTCGAGTACACATGAAGCACGGACTCACGGCCTCTCCTATACTTGTGCATATCTAAAAAATAGGAAGTAGTGTCAGCTGTGTCACAGCAGTAGAAATGCTACAAAGACATGCGTCATTCTCATGACATGCCTGGCAAACACAAGGTTCTTGGCCAGTTGTAGCAGCATCATGTAAGGGAAAGCTGGCATGCAAATCTTTGATCTGTATCACCCGTTCTGTTCACTGCAGTTTAGAATGCATCGTGTACACACACAGCCTGAAGCTGTGTCTCATTTGAGTAACTCCGTGTTAAGAATTGCTGATGTGGCCTCTGGGTGTACCTGAAATAGTACTTCCCAAAACAAAGTTTGCTAGTTATCACCTTTCCTTCCGGAGCCAATGTGCTGGTGTGCACACTCTCCTAAGGGCAATATATAGGTAATCCTTTCTCTTAGCTCAATGATATTGGTGTTTCCTTTCCTGACTACCAGAAAAGTCACTTAGTGTGTGTTCACCCAGACAAAAAAGATCCTGGGCTCACAAGCCGAGAAGTTATTGATGTGAACCTAAAGGGATCTTTGCGTTTTCCCCTTATTCAACAAGAGGATCCTAAATAAGACAGGGAAAACAATGTATTGAGCACAAAATTAAGTATACCAGGAGTCAACAGATGTAACTCACTGCCTTTCCAGTACATTATTAGAAGCATGACCTGGTGTTGACCAAAGCATGAATCCTACAGGAACAAGAGTAAAATGATGTCAGCGAAACCAGAAGTCGTGGTGGGGCCTCCAGGGAAATTTTCAAGGACTGCCCTGGCAGCTGGGAGACTGAGTCTGTCCAACTGGTAGGACACCAGCCTCTGTTCCCAATCTGCCCTGTTGCACACAGCTGCCCTTTCCCCTTGGGCAAAGGGGAAAGCAAATGGGCAAAACCAGTGACTCTTGCCTCTGTCCTTACTCTTTGGCATCAGCCTACATTTTGGCATTTGCAGATGGCAATTCCTTAATTCTTTCTCTGATATATGGCAACTGTCTCCACCCTTCTTTTTGCATACATTTCACCTTTAGGGTCTTCTATGGACTATCTTGGTCCTTTTCTGGACTGACACCTGAAGGGACCACAAGGTGAGATTCACCTAAACATTTTTAGATGTCTACAATTTATACACTTCCATGTAGCCATCAGGATTCTCTCTACAGTTAATGGAGCAAAATAGGACCTTCTAATGTCCCTTGTTTGTAATGTGAGTGTTTCAAGTAGCTCGAAGAAATCATGTTCTAGAAAGAGGCTTGCACATAGACTGTCTTGATCACTAGCTTTGGTGGAAAAGCCTGCTTGTCGGTTGTTTAGAGTAGATTGGAGCAAATGCCACCGCCACTATCTCTAGCTGAAACTGGTGCCATAGGATGTTTGCTATCTCCTTCTGTCCTAAAAACAAGACTGTGTCAACTATCTGCAGCAGTACCCAAATTTAGAAGCCTGTAAGCATTGTTTTCAAAATATATGTTGGCCCCTAACTACTCCAGACTCCAAATTAGACATAGTTTAATATGGGATTTATGTACAACAGTGCTAAATTTAGCCCTCTGGATGCTTTTATGAATGAAGACTTCAGGAATTGTTGATTTTGAATAACAGTGGAGAAATTCAGATTAGCTCTTCCAAAAAAAGCAGAGTCTAGAGAGAACAGCCTTTGAGTCTTTGCTTGGGGTTTTTGTTTGTTTTGTTTGTCTTGTTTCTTTGTGAAAAATACCTGTTTCTAGATGCAGTGGGAATTATCATGAGTAATTATAAGAAAGTTGTTATTCAGTATATGACTTCCATTCAGTAAATTGAAAGTGATAGCTTCTCTTAGAATCCTAAACTGTAAAGTCTTTCGAATTGAAACAAAAATCCTTAATTCTACCTGACCATTTGGGATGTATCCATGCCTGTGGTATTTTACACAATATAATTGTGAAAAGTGTAGCATGAACTGAAAGTGTTTACAAATAAAGAAAAAGAAAAGTGCAGGGATTTTTTTTCATTCTTTATTTATTATCAGAGATCCCAAGGTAATGGCTGAGAAGTGGCTACTCAGACATAGTGGATGTCCCCATCCACTAACTGGTCCACAAATGAGGGTAGCTGGAGAGATGTAGTCTCTCCACATACGACTCTGCACTTCAGAGATCCCAAGGACCTTGGAGCATCCTGTATTTTTCAATAGATTTGTTATCAAAATCAGCTATAAGACAGGGAAAAATAAAAAAACCAAGCAAACTAACTAACTAACTAGTTTTGCCTACTGAGGACTTTGGTTAGGCTGTGAGACACCCTTAGTTTGTAGAGTACTGTTTTATGCTTCTGCCACACAACAAGAGTCATGTGTAGGGTGTGGGAAGTTGTGGTGTGACAATGTTCCACAAAAAAGGTTCATCCTTACAAAAAATTTCTCCTTCCACTATGGGCTAATCTCTAGGCTCTGTGGCAGAGGCGAAAGGAAATAAAGCAGAAGAAAAAACAGGGAACTTGATAGGAAGTTTCTTGATGTAGATGGGGTGTAAGAAAATAATATCATTGTCCAGTAATAACCTGAGTTCCCATAGGGATTTAAAGCTCTGTTTTCCAGGACCTCGATGTGCTGTGTGCTCTCTTGGTTTTGACTGTTATCTCTGTTTTCTGGGAATATTTTACTGTTGGTCCAGAGCTAGAATTGTTGGTTGGTTCTGCAGAGAACAGTGTAAGGCACTGACCTGGGATAGATGTGGCACCAGTACAAACCCAGATCTCATACAAGCAGATTATATTGGGGACCTTTTTGTACATCATTTATAGAGGGAAAAGACAGTAGGCAAGATTTTGAGAAGAACAGATGGTTCAGAGTGCTCTAAGGGGAAAGAGCTACATCTGAAATTAAAGAAGGCTCATGAAATTAATTTTTCTTGCAAGGCTATGCAGGAAAATGGACTAGGATAAGATATATACTTTCATTCATTGTCTGATCCTGAGGTTGCTCTGGGCTGCCCATTCAACTAAGAAGGTTATAAAAGGACATTCCAAGTGTAGTGAGGGTGCCTGTCACTGAAATGCAATGGGCTTGCTGGAAAAACTCCATCTACTAATGAATACTTTTTGTTACCCCACAAATGCTTCCCTCTTGTTTTGTTAAGTGGAGAATTATTTTGTTTCTTTTCCAAATGCACAGAAAGAACTAAAGTCACAAAGTCACACATCAGCTTTATGGGAAACCACAAGAATCAACATTTCCCCTTCCTCTTAGCTTTCCTTTTTGTTCCATTTTTAATTTGGATTCACCCCTGATATTTTCAATCTGAAGCCTTGCAAAAATATTGGCATTTTTTGAAGCTATGAATTTCTCACGGCATCTGTTTTATGCTCGGATAAACAGAAAATGGATTGGCCAAGGAGAGTGTATATCAGATAAATTACCTTATACCACCCCAAGGGGAGGAAGAAGATATCTTTCAATAAACACTCCACTCTTGACCTGCTATGCAGCTTCTGAAATGGCATTGCCTGCCTGTGACAGATATGCAAGGTGGTGTGTCATTAGTGTTTGTAACATTCCAGAGCTTTTTGATTCATGGAAAACGTTTTAAATGCTTGCCGAATATTTACCTCACACATCTTGAAGAATTAGACTAAACCTCAAATATAAAGGTGAGCATGCTGATTTTCAAGCGTGAAGAAAAAGTTGTTTCAACTTAACCATTATTCAACTGAATTGAGATATGGACATCAGGCTTCACCTGTTTGTCCTCGCTGCTTCTGTTATCCACAGGTCATATGCCAGGAGACACCCTTACAGATAAATCCATTCAAGAATAAAAAACATGTAGTAGTCGGGGCGGATGCATGACACACACTAATTCTAACATAAAGTGCAGGCAAAAAGTGTTTATTCTAAGAGTCAGTGTCATATATATACACTTTTGTATGTTTATCATTTGTGTTAGTTGTCTATTGGTTGTTCAACTGCTACAGTAGATTCATTGGCTATTTTAACTACACCATACTATTATTAGTTATCTACAACATAGACATCCCAAGAATCCAAACAAAATGCCAGCTGCAGCCTTATTGCTGTTTACTCCCTCTATTGTTTTGAATTTCTTGCTTCTCTCGATTAAATTTCTCACAGGTAGAAATGGACTGTGCTGAGACCAATGTCAGACTCAGACAGGCTTTCTGACCTGCTGTTATTTCCCACAAAAATACATCCACATAGCAGAATAACTTTGAAACAGATTTCAGAAGTAACTATGGAGCATTAACTGTGTAGATATAACCAGCTTGGTTGTATATGCCTTTCAGCTTTTCCTCATTTTATGTACTATTCAGACCCAATCGCTGAAAGTTTCTTTCGTGTTGGATGCTTACCTTCATCCTGCTCCTCGTGGCTCCTAGTTTCTGACCTTTGGACAAAATGTCTGTGGTAATTCTCTATGAGGATAATTTTATTTGATGCCTTTCATCTGCAGGGATTCCAAAACATCTCTCAGAATGTCTAAGTATTTTAGCGCTAGG
Source organism: Oreocharis arfaki (assembly GCA_013398015.1). Classification (NCBI taxonomy): domain Eukaryota; kingdom Metazoa; phylum Chordata; class Aves; order Passeriformes; family Paramythiidae; genus Oreocharis; species Oreocharis arfaki. The sequence goes on along the minus strand of VZRR01003432.1, from coordinate 471,184 downwards.
TCACATGGTTTTCCACAATAAAATAGAAATTACTTGTTGCAACAGAAGTTATGAGTATTGAATATTACTGTCCTAAATCAAATGGGTTCAGAAAACACTACCACAGCACTGAATAACTATATTCTTTTTTTGCTCGCTTGATATTTTATCTTATATCAACTAACACTTTTGGGATGGGACTCAGCATGGTGACAGCAGTTGGGGATTGTTACCAAGAAGTTGGGACATAGACATTCTGTTTCTGGATAGAAGAACATTAAGATTCATGGATGCAGTCACTATATGTCTTTTACCTCTAGACAAGAGAACTTCCCCCGGTTGATTTGTTTATTATTACAAAGTAGTTATTGTACGAACCTAAAGAGCAAAAGACAGAAATTTTGCAAAGAATTTGTGATTCCAAGTGCAAGACAGTCAGACTTTTCCTACCTAAACAAGAAGAGAAGAACATTGGAACGGCCAGGCATTGGAACGATTCCCTGCCTGGAGAAGAGTTGAAATCACCATCCCTGGAAGTGTTCAAAATGCATGTGCATGTGGCACTTGGGAATATGGTTTGGTGGTGAACAGTAGGGCTTGATAATCCTTAATTTTATTTATCCTTGATAATCCTAACCTTTTTCAACCTATTGTGATTCTATGATTCTAAAGGCAAAGTAGAGGCATATAGAGATAAAAATGGCTTGCTCAATGTCTCCAGTTTCCAAAAGACATCCCACAAGCAGTACACATCCTCAAGAAATTACTGGCACTTCCATTTGCTTGATATGTTCATGCATGCATGGTGTGTCAGATTTACTACCGTATTCACTTTCATACCTGGTTTAAAAAAAAAAAGAGTTAATTAAGATTATCCAGACTTTCTGTTGTATTGAATGACAGAATTATACACAATGAATAAAAAAATTTATCAGAGATGGAAATATGTCCTTAGGCTGTAGTACTGATTCTGATTTTCAGCTGCCCAGCAGAAGAAACGTGGCCAAAATTTATCAGTCTGATTTAATGCCTACATGGCTCTTAGATATTTAACTCAGCAAGGATTTACAGAAATAATACAAAACTGTGAATTGGCTACAATATCTATAGCAAAGGAGTGGGACATCGAGAGCTACAGGGCGTCCCACAGTTTCCATCCGGTTTGAAGTACAGTAAGGACTTGACGACTACATGCTGTAATGTCCTTGCAAAGAAGAACCATATCCTGCATTTTCAGGATTCACTCTGTTCTGTGATATGTGAAAGTCTGTGCCTTGGGCTGCCTTGGGCTCTGAAGCATGTCATGGCTGCAGAGCATGTCCAGATGAAGGTGGGTAAGGGCAGGACGCCACTTCTAGCAGTGTGATGATCACAAGCAATTCAAACAAGGCTCTGCAAGAGGACAGAAGGACCACTGAAGTAGTGTCCATTCTTCTCAGAACACGGGTATTCTCTATCACAAATCACCTCTCCTGCTAAGATATCTGCTTAGCTCCTGAGCAGATGGATGGGAGGAAATTGTTATTGGTTCTAGGAGATGTTGCAGCAAGTGAGCTAGAGTAGAAGGTAAGTAGTAGAGATGAGGATAAGGAGGGAGAATAAAATGTGGAGAAGCATTAGTTCCTGGAAGTCCCAAAAGTAATTCAGCTGATAGGAGCTCAGTAATACGTATGAAGAAAAGCTGGTTAGCAACTAAAAAGGGCAACTATAGCTGAAGGAAAATTAAAGCAAGATAGATGATCTGAGGGAAATGAGTTCTCTTCAATAGTTTAAAAAGAAATCTTTTGTGAGATTTTAAAAAGTGTCTGTTGGATGAAGAAAAATCTCATTGCAGAGGATGTAGTGACTTCCTTCCTGAAAATGTGCTGAGTGGTGTGGGTTAACACACCTCTTTTTATCTTTGTGCAAGTCCAACTGGTGAAGAATTTCTTGTAAAAAAAATTAGTATATGAAATTTTGTAGACCTGAAATGTGCTCTAAATTCATTTTTGGTTATTTATGCTGCTTTGGGGAAGTATTAATCGAAGTTCTTCTATCTAGAATAGTTCTTACTGCCTAACCTTTGACTAAGCTGTGGAAGGTAAATGCAAAATAAATGTGCAGACATCTCTGAAAAGGTACTTTTAGAGTACAATAGTGCAAACCTAGACTGTACGAACAGTGTGATCCTATTTCTTCAATCCACAGTAGGCAGGAATCTGGTGCAGCCTCATCTGAATGCTGTTTCCCCTAAGAACAGTCTTCTGCCCACTCATTTATTTATCTCTGTTCTCTTGTTCAGGCATCAATGTGTAATCCAAGGAAGCAGGTGTCATTGTATATGTAGCAATTAAATGTGCTATAAATAGCAGCACTAAGTCAGAACCTTCATCGCTACCTGAAAAAACAGGAACTTAACAGCAAAACAGAGGTTTGCTTTCCAGAGCTGTAAAAGAGATTAGGAAAGTGAAAAGTTGTCTTCCCTCCGGTATCCAAGCAGACTCTTTAGAAATAAAGCAAACTAGATGGTAAAGAATCACTTGGTTTTGAACAGGATCTTTGTGGTCTCTGTTTGAGGCAGCCTCACGGCTCAGAGACCCTCAGGGTGAGCAGTAGCAGCAGTGTCCTGCTGCAGATGGAAGCAGTGAAGTGGTTGATCAAGGCTGTTTGTGCAGTGAGTGAAAAAAGGATAATTTCCTTTCTGTGGTTCAGACTCCACAAGCTATGCTTGAGGATTTTAGGGAGACGAGGGAGGCAAACATATCAAACACATACACATCAATCTGCCTGACTTTTTAAACTTCCTTGTATGCCTTTAAAATCCATTTGGTGTTTTTTCTTGGCATCTATCTGACATGTTTCTAATCAATATTGCATCTCACAGTCCAAATTCGCAGTCACTAATACAGCTCAGGTAGTGGGGGACAGGAATAAGCTCTACACCTATTTGGAAGGATGTCTTCATTTTGCTGTTTCAGAAATGATATGTATTTTTTGGGGTGGTGGTGGTGGTGGTGGTGTGGGGGTGGATATCTATCGTGGGATCAAGCAAACAACGAAGAATTTCCAAGTGTACATCTTGGCACATAAGCATACCTTCTACACATCTGAAAACATAGCGTTAGAAAATACTCTATCAGGTCAGATTAAAGGCGCACCAAACCAATATGCTGTTTCTGGGAGTGGTCAGCAGCAAATGAATGGCAAAAAGTGACACCAAGCCAGGAAGAAGCAAAGTTCTCGTGGAGAATTTGTGGTGTCTTTGTAAGGAAAGCCCTTGTGGTCATCTTTGTGGCCCTCCTCAGTAATCCCTCTAACAGGCCCACAGCCTTCTTATGCTAGGGCTCCAGAGCTGCAAGCAGCGCTCCAGGGTCTCATGAGAGCAGAGCAGAGGGGGAGAATCACTTCCCTCAATAAGTTTTTTCATGCATCCTCGCCATACTTCTTTTGATGCTGCCCATAATAAGTTTGACTCTCTGGGCTGGGAGTTCACATTACTGGGTCATGTTGAGCTTCTCATCCACCAACAACCCCAAGTCCTTCTCCTCAGGGCTGCTCTCAATCCATTAGTTGTCCATCCTGTACTTGTGCTTGGGATTGCCCCTTGTGCTTGGCCTTGTTTATCTTCATGAGGTTCTCATGGGTCCACCTCTCAAATCTGTCAAATTCCCTCCGGATGGCATCCCTTGCCCCTAACCTTTTTGTGAGATGACAAATCATGTGTGTCCAATTAAATTACTTACCTCCTGAAGGATCTGCTCTTTCTCACCTACAACTGGCATTAGCAGCCGAAGCAAGGTAGCTTTGCTAGTCTAGACATTTGGATAGAGTTGTGCCTCAGCACTGTAGAAAAAGACGGTGGCTGAGGACGTCCTTCAAGTCTTTTACTTCTCCACTGGTTCACCTCTACCAATTCATGCTTCATCCATCTTTGGATAGATCTGCTTAAAATCTTTCAAAAACAAAAATTTCACAGCCTTCTCAGGCAACAGCTGTCTATGCTTAACTACTCCTTATACTCTTCCTAATGTCAAACCTACAATTCTTTTAAGCCCATTGCTCCTTGTCCTATCCATGGGAACAAAGGAAGCAGTTTCTAAAACTACAACTTCCATATTTGAAGGCTTATGCTTACCCTTGTTCTGCTTTGACAACTTTCATTATGAACAGAAAACATGTTTTACACTTTGGAATAACATGACATCTCTATTATCGCAGTGGAAATGAGGCATGAGGCAAAGTACAGAAAAAGAGACGTCAAACAATCCTGAAGAATTATATAAGGTTTATTTTCACTGCAAAATGACAAATTCATGAGATGACCTACACGGTTGAAAAATAGACAGTGTGGCAATCTCAAAAATAACTCCATATTGCCAACAGACCTGTGCTTGCAGCTCTGCATGAAAGCAAGTCAGAGGTATTGCTGGGAAATTGTGTGCGTTTGTGGGTGCCTCTCTGTTCTCACACAAGAGATGTATGCTTCTGATTTTATATTTGACTTAGAAGCTCTACTTTATCCCACAGCTTATTAAAATTCAGAATGGGAGAAGTCTATGGGTGGCTGACTTAAGAGTGTTCTCTTCAAATATGTCTTCTGAGAGCGACAGGCAGCGATCACAGAGAATTTTTTGATGCGAGCCTATCTTGAGAATGAAAGAGACTCTTCCAATTCTAAGAAAAGGAATCAAAAATACCCATGGAACAATGAAAATATTTTCTATTCGACTCTGAGAAAAGATTAGATGCTTTCTTCTCAAAAACATAAATTGAAGAGGTAAAAATAAATTAAAATCTTAAACCCCAGCACTGTTATTCCACAAGTTGCTGCAGGCTACATGGTAAAATGTAACTTTTTAAAACATTAAAACTAAGACTAAAAATGTTATCCAGTATATATTTGTAGAAAAACTTAAAGGTAGTTGGAACAGGACGAAAATTAGCATTATGCTTGAGATTTTCTGATCTTTAGAAAAGCCACAGAATTTTGATTAATGACGTTAAGTGAACCTAAAATGGCCTTTATTAAAAAACCAGCAATCCTATTTCTGCTCCTGTAGAATGAACACTGTGACAAATAGAGTTTTGCTGTAAGGTACTGACTAACACTTAAGATCTGTTTCCTTTCTGTTGTCTTTCTCTGTAGCAAGTGAGTACTTTTCCATGGCTTCTTTTTAACTCTTTCTTTTCCTGATTTATCTGCATCATCCCAGAGTCTACACACAGGACTAGTTACTCACTGCACACACACACAAACCACACACACGTCTCCATACACGGAAGTTATTTCTGAAAGGGGAAGACCCGAGGGTTTGTAGCTCCGTGTCACTGTGTGCTGATATAGAGTGTCTCTTCCAGATCATGAGGTGCAGGAACAGTCTCTTAGCAAATCTGCCCTCAATTCTGCTCATGTCTTAGTTTCTTAGTTACAGAGATCCTTTGTGTAGGTAAATCATAGAAAAATGTGTGGCAGATAAAGGGGAAGAAAAACTGGACCTCTTGGGCAGCAATTGCACAGTCGTCTCAGCTTCACAACTACTTTCACAGGTGTTCCATATTTTGATTAGAGAGCAGTGAGACACAGAAAGGCAGGCAGATTCTTTCTCCAGCTTCACATTTGAGATGATTTAATCGTGCTTAAAACACCTGGAAGATCTGAGCATAAAAACATTACCTGCACAGCAGAGATTTGTACAGATGAACCCATCTCACTAACACTGGTGAGTGGTTATGGAACAGTATTACTTAGAGTAATGAAAGCTTCTGATTTGTAAACTTGCGGAGTAATTCATTTTTCTATCACTCTATTAAAATGACAAAGCACGCACAGCAGCACATTTCTCCCTCACTATGGCTGAATTGATAGTTTCTAGTGAAGCCATTGTCTCTCCAGAGGTTAAGGCTGAAGGCAACTGATAAGGTGAATGAAGCACCAAAACTCACTAAATCTCCTTCTGGTTGAATTTAGTCCACTCCTGCCTTGAAAAGACATTATCAATCATGACAAGAATATACTACTTTCAAGAAGACCAGATGAAAAAAGCCGTGTACTATCTCAAGGAATAAGGCCCAAGCTGAATTTGGTTGATGATTTTTGTATTATAAATGTGTAATAACAGAATTGATTAAAGGAACAGTATTTTAATTAGGAAGTTAAAGTTAATATAATAAAATCCGTATTTGCTAAGGGGTCATACTATTCAACCTTTATTCATGTTGATTAGCGACAATGAAGGAGGTGAAGACTGAATTACAATGAGCAAATCATCTCTATCCTGGGAAAATATATGGTTATAAAACATGGTGATTTAATACATTTTAACTAGTGTGTTGTTAAGCATTCTTGAAGTGGTGACATGCACAAATCAGTGTTAATCTTGGACAGCGACTCTTTTGAAATATGGCTGGCTAATATGATTTTTAATACAGCTCCACCAATGTATACAAAAATGAACATTATTTCTTGTATCCTATAAGTTAAAACAAAATAAGTTAAACACATTTTTCTTTGAATCATTTCTGAAAATCTTCATGTGTTCAAAGGTTTCGGGCCTTGGCTAAATCAGTTCACTTTTCAAAGCCAAATGTGCATCACCTGGATGCTACCTGAGTAAAAAAAGTTGCATGTTAGACCCTCAAGATCCAATTCTATCTGAGCATTTCACACATGAAGAAAACTATACTATAATGTAATGTCAAATCAGCAATATGTTGAGGAGGATGACTATCACAAAATAGAAGGGTTGATGCTAGTTTTACACTTAATAGAGATTTTATGGGGCTTTAAGCAAAAATAATATACAAAAATGTGTTATTTGGTTGTTTGATCTGACACCAGATATTTACACAAATGGCTAGAAACTTTTGCATAGATGGCAATGTCAGGAAACCGAAATGACAACTGCAGGTTGTTTGCCTGGTTTTGTTGATAGCTCATTACCTGAAGTCACCTTCAGAGAAAGACATTAATGAATGCACAATTGGTTTTGGTCTTTAAAAAGAAAAATCAAAGACAGAACTGCTTCTGAAGCTGTCAACTCTTAGCTGTATTTTTGAGAAACTTTATGTGCATTTTTTTTCTTTTTATTGTAAGAGATATAATTGGTATTATCTAGCAGTAAGAAAATAGACAGATTAATTACTTGTGCAGCAATTTCTGTCAGAAATCTAATTACTTCTTGCTGCTTCATAAGTCCTTGTCATGGGGATTCTCTCAGCACAAGGGTTGGGTAAAGGTAATTAGTATTTTCTAATCATGTCCCCCCTTATTTTGCACTACATTGAACTTAATATGCCAGATTCACCTACTGTCAGCCAGAAGCTCCGTGGCAGTTTGTTATTTCATTCTAGTTGTGCTCTTGTAACCAGAATAGGAAATGATTCATACTCCAAAAAAACCTTAACTCCTCTCTCCCAGCTGAAAACAATAGGACCAAAGGAGCACCCTGAGAACTACAACAGAGTACAGGGGTCACAGAGCCTGCACTTTGTTCAACTGCAGTAATTGGGTTGGAAGATGCAGAAATTCCTACTCACAGGAATGCAGCCAAGGTATTTCCAACTGACCAGTTGAAAACAAATATCTTCCTTCTGAAGTGCTCAGGGTCAGAACATAGATCCCAGGCAAGGAAACAGTTTTTGGTTCTTATCTGAGGCTTTCTTATAGCGAGTGGCGAGTGCTACGTTTCTCTAAGAGTGATGCCCATCCTGAGCTCAGGTTATACACTCTTTGGTTCTCTGAGATGGGTGTTGTCTGAACCTCAAATACATATAAAAGAAAACAAGATAATTGCTCTTCAAAATAAGTAGCAATGGTTTTATATCATAATTTCGTTCCTAATTTAAATAGGTGTTTATCTGACCATTTTACAGCACTGGTGGAGAAGCACAAGATTCATCTTAAATAACGCCGGTGTTAAATTGGTCTGAGCTCACTTGAATAATCAGTAGCAAGTTGTAGGCATTGTGCACAGAGTGATTCAGGCCAAGACAAGGAAAATTGTCCTCTGCTGGAGATTTGGGGTGAATACATCCAAACATCCATCGTGTGCTGAGAATCAGGGAAGATAAAACTTTCACTAATGTGTCACTCTCTCAGATGGGAATATTGGCTTTTCGGGAAAACAGAGATGTTATTATTCTTCAGGTGGGTGGACAGATATCAAGTCAGGAACAGGTTTAACAGACGCCTGTTCTCTCAAAGAGGGCTAGGTCTGTGGTGGGAATCTACTCAAGGGTAAGAACTTATTCATGTTCAGGAAAGAAAATTCTTCACGTTGAATCCTTTTTTTCCGGAAATAGCACAGTAAATTCACATTCCCGCATACCTCTGCACCTTCTCTCTGTGCTCAGAGACGGGTTCTGGAATCTTCTGTTCCCTTCTACCTTAAAAAAGAGCCATCAGTTAGCCTGCCAAACAGACTGAATGCTTCCCCCCGACTGTGAGCAAGCAAGTGTCTGAAAATCCTTCCAGGCTTGGGAATTCCCAGCCAGGACCATCCTGAAGGGTACAAACTTCAAAAGCTTAAAACAGTTATCTGTGAGAAATTTCAAGGAAGAAATTAGTTTCCTGGCCTTGATTTCAGCTCCACCGATTCTGTCTGCGGAATTGCATCCTGACACTTCTAGTGATTTAGTGTCTGGGAGCTATCAGAGACAAACCAAGGTGAATCTGGATGCACAGATACGTTACAAAATAGTTTCTAAGATTGCTCTCTTTTCTATGTGTGTAGCAGCTCTAATGGTGACCCTCTCCCTCAGGGCTCTTAAGACAGAATCCAGAGTCTCATGCAGTGACACTAAAATTTTGTATGCTTATAATAACTGAGAATTTACTGTCAGAAGAAGGTAAAAGACTTCTAAGATTAGTTCTAGACTCCTGCAGGTTAACTGCAAGGGTATTTTTGAGCTGCTGTCTTTTGAACATGAATTTTATAAAAAAAGACTAAGGTTGTACGTGTTTGTTTTGTTATTATAATCTGTATCAGTGGTCAAGAACCAGAAACTTAATCTGATTGAAAAGAAATAAATTATTATTTTAAAAAACATACTGATAAATATTCATTAATGACATTGCTGCATAAACTTTATTGATACTTTATTACCAATGATTTTTCTATAAAATATTCACTTTGGAAAAAATGCAACTTTTATCTTGATAGAAGAGGAATTGAAAAGTCGTCAGGTATAATAATGCATGCTCTTTCAAAGTACTGAAAAGAAAAAACTCAAAAATTTTAAAAATCTCTCTGGAGTTCTATATTGTTTACGATCCCAAGTTATAAAACTTTGCAGCTAGAAAATTTTGCCTTTATATGAATTTTTCTAATATTATTTTTTGTTGGGCATTCCCCTCACTGTGATTTAATTAATTATGGTTGTACGACACTGGGAATGTGGTTCTCATAACTATTTTAATGAAGCTGTTTTAACTATGGCATTTTAAGGGACTTTCAAATCAGACAGAGTAGCTGTAAGAAATATGAATAAATATTCATTTTCCTTGACTGTTTTGGAGGGTGGGTTTTTTTGTTATTTTTCATCCCAGGAAAAAAATAATTTAAAATTAAATGCTAACCTTATCCTGTATCAAGTCATGAGGAACAGCTAAAAAGCAATATTTATGGACTATACTTCTGCCCATAAGTATTTCAGGAAGTGATGATTTCTGCAAAGCACTCATGCTTCCTCTCAAGATTCACAAATGCCTCTTCCTCCTTTAAATCTCAGTTTAGATACTGTCCTCTACTCTTCTTCTAAAAACATGGCAATAGCAAGCAGAAAGTCAGTATCATATTATCTCATTATACTGTTGATTTTTATGTATTTTTGTGTTGCTTTTACTCTTTTGTCTGATTTTATTTATAAGTATTTTATGTAGCCTATTCCTGTAGAGGTCTTTACACCCCAGAGCCTTGGATTGCGTTTATGAATCTTAAATTCTAAAGTAATATTAATGATAGATTCTACTCACTGCTCCTAGTTAGGTAGCTTTCCAGTTGTTGGTTTCAGGCCTTAAAATATTGTAGTCCATCTACTACTCCCTGTCTGAGCCTTTTACAGGTGGATCCTCTCTCACATACTTAAAAAGACAGGAAGAGTTTGAGCATTCAGGAGAAAATGGGTAAATCAGTCATTTAAATCAGAGATTGTTCTCAGCCAGTCCTCACATAAACAACTGCTAAACTCAGAGACACTGTACAAATCACAGGGTGCAATTTGCCTTTTATTTCAGAATTAACATCTTAATTGGCTATCTTGTTATTAGATTTTAGAAAAAAATTTCCAATGGTCTGTGATATTTAATTAAAATCCAGTAAATTGTTTTCTAAATTGAATTTTGTATTCCAGTGGATATGGTTATTGGAAAAATCAGTCGAATGGAAACAAGTATCATAATAAATGCTCTTTTCTGCATTTGAAGCAAGTTCTGTTCTTGAATTAATGCTGGTTAAGTAAAATTCTCTAGAGCCTTGTATTATCTTTACCTTGAACTAAATGATTTCCAAACATATAAATATGATTTTGCTGTATTTGCCTTGCTCTTTACCTAAAAATATTTCAGGAATGAAAAAATCTTGTTTATGAGATAGTCCCAGATTTTACACCATCCATTCAGCTTGCCTTTGCTATATGATGTTCTCTTGAAGCATTAGGTTAGGAAGACTAACTAATTACTGTGCCTTGAAGTCATGCCAGATTAGTACCGAGTGTGTAAGAGGAATTTGTCATTCACTGATTCCCAGTTCAATTCCAATGCTCAAAAAAAAATGTGTTGAGAGAGGATAGTTCTGTCAGTCCTGAACATTACTTAAGTTACTATTTTGAACAAACTAATTTAATTGACACTGTTCATTGCTGGGCTTTTGTTAACAGCTGCCTTGTAATTTTTAACTGTTATGCCTCCATCCAGCTTTATGTTCAGCAACACCAATCCAGAGATTATTGAATATCCACTGTACAGGGATATGCATAACGAAATCATTGCCTATCAGTACAGGGTGAAAGTTTAACCTGAAACATTGTTTTCAAAAATTGCTACTCAGCAAAAACCAAAAATCAGGGTGTTATCAACATCCTCATGCAAAATCCGAACCGCACCGTACCAGCTACTGAGAAGGAAATTAATTGTATCCCAGATAAAATTAGGACAGCTTTATAAACCATAATCATGAACTTCTTCAAGAAAGTCATTATATTCAATAAGCTCATATTTAGTATGCATGCTTCTCTCAACCAAGCCCTCAGTTGCACCAGGGAAGTTTTAGATTAGATATTAGGAAAAATTTCTTCACAGAAAGGGTTGTCAAGAATTGGAACAGCCTGCCTAGGGAAGTGTCAGAAGGGTTTAAAAGATATGTAGATGTGGTGGTAGAGTGGACATGTTTTAGTGGTGGAGTTGGCAGTGCTGTGTTAATGGTTGAATTCAATTACTTTAGTAGTCTTTTCCAACCCAAATATTATTATGATTCTATGATTTTCGTTGGAAATTAGGGACATTTTCAAATCTTCATGAGACAAGAAATTACACATTTAAAAAGATCCTGGACTGTGCATCCTAAGAGACAAGATTTATTGGAGAATCAGATATTTTGCTCTATTATGAAGGTGATTTTCTTTTTCTATCTTTTAATCCTGGTAACAGTGCTATTCTTGAACAGTAGAGACATATGTGTGTTCTATACTGTTCTCAATTTTGATGTTTTTTCCCTTTGATTCTGTGTTTATCTGCATCGTCTCTCTCATGACTTCACCATCCTGTAGGAACAATAAGTAAAGTAATTAGGAATTATCATGGAAATCTATATGAGATGTTAAATAAGCACTTTACAAATGAATATCTCATGATGACACTAATTTAAAAACAAGCTCTTTAAAATTGTGCATTTTGTTATGGCAGCTGAACTGCTGGCATGCCAAGGAGCTCACAACACAGAGAAGCTTCAAGTAGGCTGAAAAGCCCAGTGAAGGAGAGTCACTGGGTTAAAAATACCCAAGTGCTTTGTGCAGGTGTGATGCATCATTGTAAGGGAGATGAAGTGTGTTTGTTCTGAACCAAAACTCTTGGCCGGCTGTTGATGGTGCAGGGCCTTTGAGATGTTAACGGGAAGGGAAAACTTGCTCAATTTTATGTACACCAGAGGGCTTTTTTGTGCTATGGTCTTTCAGCCCTTGAACCTTCAAGCATTTTTCAGATGTCCAAGGTGTTACCTTTCCACGTGGGAGATCATATCTGATGTGATAGGTCCTGGAGCACGTGAGATACAGGAGAGGTCCTGGAGCACGTGAGATACAGGAGTTTTGGGCTTCAGATGGGGCAGAGTCATTTGATCTTCTGTGTTGAACACATGGGTTCAATCACTCTGAAGTTACTACTGTATGGGTATCCTCTTCCCCATGATAAAAAGGCAATTTGTGTTCATTCCTATTCATAAGGTCTTTTGGGAAAAAAAAAGAAGATGATGAGCCCCAAACAGGTCTTTTAAGATCAGTATGAGCCAATAAGTTTGAAAGATACAGTACCTAGCATTCACGATGTTCATTTAGCATTTGGGTTGGAAATCTATGGTTCCGGCTATAAATCATCCCCTCTGTTCTCTATAGATGGAAATCCAATCACCTTAATCAGCTAATGTTAGACTCTGAGACTGGATGTTTTGATCAACCTAATAATAAGGTTTGTCATACTTTTAATGAAAGAAAAATCTATTTTCATGCTTTAACTCAAATGCATTGTTTGATTTCACTTTCTTTAATAGCTGAAAACTGTATTTCCTAATAACCAATTGCGCTGCTGTAAATGAACTTGTAGACTGTATGTGCCAAATGCGTAAGTTCTCCAGTCCCAATCTGCATGAAGATGGTCTCTCAGGAAGAGTGTATTCACACAAGTTCAGTGCCATTCTAATGGTCTGAACCTGGAGCCAGTTTAAAAATCTTCAAATGCAGAAACAAGAGCCCACATCCATCTGCATAACTATTTCCAAAGTCACTTGTTCCTGCTCATGAAAAAAGTCTGTGGTAACCCTTAAAATCAAGACTTGGCTTTGCATATCCAAAAAAGAAACCTCTCCATTTTAATTCATACTGGATATCTCTTCAGTGTCCAAATTCTATAAGTAAAGCAGCTGTTCTTTATGCCTACGGATTACTCAGAAGACACTGAGATGTTCCAAATCAATGATAAATAATACTTAAGATTGGTTATGTATGTGGCATTTTCTCTTTCTGGAAAAGAACCCAAAGGCATTTTCTTTTCCTTCCCCCTTGAAAATGTCCAATCAAACCAGTCTGGTTTTCTTTGATTTGAAAGAAATGCCAGGTTTGGGGTTTTGTCCTTCATTCTACAATTAATTATGACAATGGATTTATAGCCACTTGCAAACCATTGTCCATTATAACTAGTAAGAAAACAGTATTTCTATTACTTAGAGAGATGAATTGCAAACTTTAAAATGTGAATTCAGCTAGTGCAAACAAAACTAATAAGACATGTATAAATGCCATTAAATAGCGATTCAATTTTCATTTTTGTTCTCAAAGCCCTTAGAGAAAAATCAAAAGGAAACATAATAGGGAGATCAGATGCTACGTGACAGTATACAGGAAAATTAAGGAAAATTAAGTTGCTACTACTTATTCCCTGAATACTTAGGTATAATGGCTTCTGATGTTTTAGGACAAATGCAATATGATGAAAAATTGAATTAATGGATAAGGGCTAGAAAAAATATTATCTAAAAATAGAGGAACACTTGCTATAATAATATATCGGAAGACAGAAGAAATAACTTATATACTGAGAAGAATGTAAACCATAAACTGAACAGAAAGGAGAAATGAAACAGTGATGTTGAGGAGCAAGAAAACTGCTGTGATAATGAACCAGATCATCAGCTGTTTAAATACTTTGAAAAAAAATTTCCATAGAAGAAATTGAAATATTCCTTAATTCCTCTGGGCCATTCCCACCATCCCAGTTCCATCAAAGAAATACACTGAAGATTGACAAATAAGGGAGCTTTTTGTCCATCTGTATATCAACACCAAACACCTGTATGTCAACCCTAACTAGTACCTCGAAATGCATTGTAGTAGTTAAAAATAAATCTGAAGATCTCATTCCTTTTACAAACTCAATATGTGCCCATTCATTTTACCACTACCAGATTTTTAAAAACACCATCAAAGGCTACCTAAAAAAATATATATACTATCACTTCAATTTTCATCAGTCATTTTTCTTCTGTAACTTCTAGAAAATAAATGATTTTGAATGCTCCCAAAAGTCTTAACTGGTGGTGAGCAGTAAGCCCTATGACAAGACAAACATTTTAACTCAAAGAGAAAAGGTGTGCTTGAAGCTCATTCCCCACTTGCGCATGCATGAGGGTGTGAATTAGGTACTGCTGAAACTAACAATTCCCAGAGACCTCTCATCACATGAATTTTGTAGAAATGTGAGTTTAAAACCATCCTCAGGTCTTGAAACAAGTACAGGCAGAACTATTACTTTTAAGATGTAACATTTTTATTCATGGCAAGACAGTAACACTTGCCGTTTGATGACAATGGAATTGTGCAGCATAACTTGTGATTATTTGAGAACCAATATAGAAGAGTTGCAACACCAGTTAGTTTTTTAACTGCTATTATTTGATGAGATTTCAATAGGAAACAGAGGCAGCTGGAAATGACTTACCAAAATCTCCTCCACAGTATTTCATTATCAACTAGTGGCACACAATCAAAAAATCATTTGTTGGATTTGGTGGAAATTTTACCGAAAGGAATTGGGCTATACATGCATGCCTATTTCCTTTGAGTTGAATGATTTCAAGTTTTTTAAAAGCTTCAGAGGTGGCCGTGCATTAACGATGCAGATGTTTTGTGGCCACTTATATGCTCAGGTTTAAAATCTGACATTACCAAACTTTATCTTTGTCAGTGCTGACAAACTGCAGTTTGGGACAGGATTTCCAAAAAAAAGTTATCCATAGACACTGGCTGGTTCTCTGGTTTAGTCAGTTCTTTGACTAAATCTCCAGTGTAAATCAAGGCAAACAGAGTTATAGATTAGGAGGAAAGGTCTAGCCAACACATTGAAACAATAATATGTGTATGACCTGCAGACTAGAGCTGTTTGACTTACATGAAAACATCTCTGATCCTTAGAAAAAGAATGCAAGGGCACTGAGAATACTCAAGACAGGACCCATTTTACTTGATTTCAGCCAGCTAAAATCTAGATATCTGACTCAAACTGGTAAATTGGTTTTGCTCTATGATAAATAGAAAGAGATAAATATTTCTGCAGGACAATTCATCTGTCCCTAAAATAGATTTCTTTGTCATTTCATCACTTACAGAAGGAATCCAAGAGGTCAGTTTTAGTTGTTGCATCTGTTGTGGTTTAAGCCGAAACCAGGATACATCTTACTCTGTCTGACTCCT
Organism: Oreocharis arfaki; assembly: GCA_013398015.1. NCBI lineage: Eukaryota > Metazoa > Chordata > Aves > Passeriformes > Paramythiidae > Oreocharis > Oreocharis arfaki. The sequence continues at coordinate 455,773 of VZRR01003432.1, read as the reverse complement.
AGCTGCCACTGGAAAAGGGTATGGATATCCTTTAAGGCCTGTTTTGCATCTGCCAGCCTTTTGCAGATGTCTCATAGGCTATATGGTGAAGTAAATACTTATATATAGGCAACTGCATCAAATTCCTGTTGGTGAGTTTTGGGTAGATAAAAAACTACAGGTGATTTTAAATTTTAAAATTTAACCTTACCCTTACGGCTGGGAAAGTCTTTCTTTTCCCTGAAAAGACCTATCAATTTGCAATAATCAACAAAGAAGTAGTAAATTTAGTTCAACATAAGATATTTGATAGAGGCACAGTGTCAACATCATGGTCAAGGGGAGAAATTCAGAGATTTCATTCTCCTGAATGTTATGTAAAATATACACTAAGATAAAAACTTCATGGTCCCAAGTACTTAGGAATGCTCAAAGCAAAATCTAAAGTAGAAAAAGAATGGAGGAGGTTCATATAGCAGCGTTATCACCCACCCAAGTAAAAAGGGTTTTTTTAATGCATTTTTATAATTTTCTGTGGTAGATCTTTTTACCATGTCTCTTGGGACAGAATCCCAGGCTAGTTATTTGATTAGTATGAAGAACATGTGTATTAATTTTCCTAGAGTCTCAGAAAAAGAGTAGGCAAACACGTGAAAACAAAATATATTGAATAAACACATTTCTGCACGTTTGCATAATTATCAGTAGCTTTCATCCAAAAAGTAATTTTTGTTTTCCATAAAATAAGCTGTGAAAGTTTACATTTATTTGTTTCTTTTTAGTGGCCATCATGTGTGCCCAACCCTAGAATTTATTTTCCAAAACTCTTGACATGTATGGCTATTTGCATCTGATATTTGCTTTGGGTTTTTTATTCCTCAGTTACAGTTCAAGAAGATATTAGAAAGTGTTTCATGTATGTGACAGATCATTTTTGCAACAGCTTATGTGTATGTGTGGGCTTGGGAAGCTACATGTAATATTTTGAGTATATTCAGTTACTTATTTCTAAACATTTACATGATTTCAACCAAATTTTTGACACTCATCTCCGTTTTTGAAATTCAAATACGGACCTTGAAGAATTTTATGCATATGCCTAATCTTATTTGTAGTTAGGTTCCTCAGCAAAATCAGACTGGTTTTAGGCAATCATTACCGAATTTTTTAGCTTGGGAGTGAGCCGCCTATCCAAGTTGTTATTTTCCATCTCCGAATACAACTAGAGGATGTGAATCGCCACACCTGATTCTGCCTGTCCAACCTGTTCCAGTCATCTGATGAGCTTTATCACCCTCCTCTGGACTTGCTACTACAGGTGCACATCCTCCTTATTGTTGGGGTCCCTGAGCTGGGCAGAGCACACTAGGTGGGGTGTCACAACAGCAGAGAAGCAGAATCACCTCCCTTGACATCCTGCCCATGTTTTTTTTGATTCAGCCGAGGATATGATGCACCTTCTGATCTGCAAGTGCACTTTGACAACTCACATCGAGAAACTCATCAACCAACACCCCCAAATTCTTCTTCTCAGGGCTGCTCTCAATCCATTTTTCACCCAGCCTATACTTGTGACTTGGCTTGCCCCAACCTTGCTCTGGAGTAAATCATCTTTTGAGAGTGGTGGGGAGCCCCTGTGTTAGGTTATGGCTCAGAATTAATTTCCATGCGCAGTTTCTGTAGCCCCAGTAACCTTAATGATTTTCAGTTGTATCACACAAAATAGTTCTGTTGAATGTATTTGTTTCAGTTTTTAATTTTAACATTTAAAATTCACTGTAAGTATAAAGTGAAGATTGGGGCCTCGATGTGCTTAATAATATAATGTGTCTAATCTTTAAATATTTATGCATGCCACAAATGATTTTGCTAAGGACCAAAACTTTCAGGGTATCATTTCACTCTCAGTTCATCCTGATTATAATGGACTCTAATCAGCTGAAGGTAGCGCGCAAATTAGCCTGAAGTGTTACTTCTTCTGAGATTTTTTTATCAAGTGGAAAGGTTATTTTGTATTGGTTTCTAAAAGATTTGATTAATAAGAGTCGGAGTATTTTTAGAAAGTGCCTCATCAAAAAGGATTTTCTTAAATTCTATTACTTGTTGCAATATGGAAAACAGTTTTTACTTGGCAGCATTTCTGACAGAATACAGCACAAAAGTTATAGAATTGAGTATAAGAAGTATAACTGAGACCCTGTTAATGCACATCAGTCTCCCAATAATTGTCTATGCTTTTTCATGTCAATCTTGGATATTAATCTCTAAATGCAGGCTGTGAAGTAAAAACACTTAAGAAAATACGTGAAGAAAGGTCACTAGCAAAGAGAGAACGGGAGGTATGGTAGCAGAAGTGGAGTAACAGTGGTCCATGCTGAGCAGACACTCCATAACTCCTCAGCATTCATTGGCAGTTCTGCATTCAAGCACTGCTGTCAGAGTCAGGTGCCACAATCCGTGGGTGACACATGCACACAGGGAATAGGATAAAAAAGTTATCAAAACCTGTACATCAAGGCCCAGAATGTTAATTCTCTTCCTGCTTATACCTTCCTTCAGGGTGTAATATCCAGCTCCTGCATCTGCAGTGATACCAATTTTCCTCATTCTCGCGTCATTTCAGGTCTTGTCTCTTTTTTGCGCACCATTTTGTAGCACAGTGCACAGTCATCTATGCAATGGGTTTGGGGTGTGTGACTCACTTGAGCCTTATGTACCCGGTGTCATCATTCTCATCAGCTGCAACAAAGAAACAAGTGATGTATGACTTTACCTGAAACACTTCAAACCATGTAGAAGCATTATCCATCCTCAGTTTCATGTTCAGCAGAGGAAAGCGGTATTAAAGAAGCTTGGAACCTGATCTAATATCTCCTTGAATCAACAGTATTTCTTGTTTGTTCCACCTTTCCCCAGATTCCTGGTATTACATTACTCCAGGAACCCCCCTAGATTTCTTGGTCCCTTTATTTCAGATGATTGTATTTCTGCCTGTTAATTTTCACACGGCTTAAATGTCATCTAGATCTCCTTTGTTTTGCCACCTCCTTGTTACCTACCTATTTCTCCCTCTACTTCCTCTCTGCTTACAAGGCTAAACCTTTCAGGCAGTCCTGCCTGAATCTCTGGCGAGAATTGCAGCCTTGCAGGCTGCAAGGTGCGGACGCGTCCTGAATCCAGATGGAATGTGCTATGACTCAGCAGTTCAAGCGGGTACCAACCCTCTCCCAGGCACACCAGCCCCAGCAGAAGTAGTTTAGGGCAAAAAATGCCCCCCAAGACCATTTGTGTGCGTAATTTGCACTAGCACAGATTCTGTGTGGGATGTGGGTGACTCTGAGTGTAATGAGCTATGTAATTTGCCCAAAAAAGCTTAGGAAAACAGTTAACTACCTCAAAATATACTTGTGTTACTAAGGAACAGATGTTGCCCATATATCATTTAAATTTAAATAGTTATTAATCTCTGCCTACACCAGATAAAATACAATAAGTCATAAATTTACCTAAAGAAATTAAATGGTTGAAGTAGCAATTAGACATTTAAAACACATGGGAAAATACTACCTCACACTTAAAAAGAAAGACCTTCATGTCACAAGCAGGGAGGAGTGAGTCTTCACTAGACTTTTTTGGTGTTATATACTTCCTCAGCAAGTAAAAGATGGATTTATTTAGCAGAAGTTTTCAGGAGGTGGAGATCTAGTTTTTCTAAAGTTTTGGTAAACTTCATGTGTAAAATCTTTAACCTGAGGGTCTCTAAATTTTGCTAACAGCTGCAAGCAATTCTTTTATACATATAACTCTATAGCTATATTTAAGTCACATTTTTATGTACTAATACGAATGAAAACAGCTGATTTTGTCACAGAGTACATTAAAAGCATTGAATGTTACCCTATATCTTCTGCAACTGATCCTGGCATGAAATCAACATCAATTTGGCTCTTGGTCACAGCCGACCACTCCTGCTTGAAAGGGATGCAGTTAAGTAGCAGCACCACGCCATTCCACCTAGAGTAGTTTTGGTAGCAGCCCAATCTTGCGTTGTGTTACAGAGATATAAAAGACCTCTCAGTCCTATCTCCTTGTCTTCTGCATCTCAGACTGAGCTTGAGTTGCCAGTACTCAGACGCCGTCATTCAATGTCAGCCAGTGATTGAAAGGACAATTGAACTCAATTTCTGTTGGCAATGCCAAGTGATAGAAAATATTGCTGCCCTCAAAGCTAACTGGAAATTTCCTGAAATTCCCTATCAAAAAAATAAAGCAGCACTTAGGAAAAGAAAGAAGGTCGATCGAACTCTTTTCCTCGCACTGCGCTTGGGTAAATGGCAGAAAGAAAGGAACTGAATTTTCCCTGCCCACCAAGGATCATTGCTGAAACTGACATATATCTGACAGGAGAGAAGATCCTCATGGAAATTGAAGGAGAAGCGAGGCTGAATGCTCACCAAATGATCAACTGAAAAATATGTAGACTAACACAAGATTCCAGAGCAACAAACTGGAGTACCTAGACATAGAACTACAGGAAGTGAAACAAGGCATTGTAGGAATAATAGCATAGGAATAGACAATCCCTCCAGAAATTACCTGGTGATATAGTCATCATGGTACTCCTGGTCATGGAGCGTTGGTACTCCTGGTCATGGTGATTTTGGAAGGCAGAAACACAAATTATTGTTGTAGGGTTAGAGATATGATAGATCTTGTAGAGATAAAAAGGGAGATAAAGCATGAAATAAGCTCTGTTTAGGTCGGAACAACCTTGGAGTGACTGAAGAGATTCTACTACTTTAGGGGTGGGTATCAGCTGTACTTGAAAACAGAAATCAGCATTTCCACAATCTGGGTCTTAATGGGAAACTTAAACTTCCCAGAAACAGAATGGAGAGCAAACACAAACTTGAATGATAAAGGCCTCCTATTCCTGAGTGTGCTAGCCACAAGACTGACTCTTGGCTAATAAAAGACATAATATTTCAGACCTGTTACCAGCAAACAAGAGTGATACTAGGGGAGACACAGTTTTCTCTCTGTCTTCCTTAGCCTCCTCCTTGTTCACTGGAAATAGAACTAAAATAATCTAAGAGCATTAGGTTAAGTGGCTGAAAAGTATAGAGCTGTGTCTCAAGTTGCATAGAGAAGTGTTTTGAGCCCGACAAGACTACCCAGCAACTCAAAAAGCAGAGGTCTAATAATAAGTGGACAGAAAGAATAAACAAGACAAAATGCATCTGTAGCATCTCTAAATATAGCAATAAAGCACAATTTTCTGTAAAGAAGTAGAGTTATTGGAAACAAGCAATAAAAGTTTCTTCCATCATGCAAAGAAAAAGGAATCCAGGAAAACAAGATGTGAAGTTGCTATGCAACAGTGACTAAAGATAACCTAGCTATGGTCAAAATCTGAATAAACACTTTCCTCTCACTTTTCCTATAAGAATATTTTTTCCAAATATGAGAAAATTGAGCTATTCATTGGTTTATTGCATAGTGAACTGAAATTCAACTATTTGAGGTGGGAGTGAAACTGAGGACATACCTTAACCCTCTGTTGAAAGTTGTCTTTAGCATTATGTCAGGACTCGAACCCGCTGTTAGCACTAGACGGACTGTTAGTCTGAAAGCCTATAGACTCTGGATGAGTCGGAAAGTAATTTTCAGAGCACATGAAAGCATACTTGAATATGTTCAATGAAACAACAAACAGCGGGGCATGAGAGAAAAGGTCTCTTTGTGTTTGTCCAAAGCAGTTGTGTAGACCAACAAAAGATAGATAGCAGAGAGCACAATGTTTACACCACCTCCGGAAAAGTGGCTCGTTCAGTTCGATTGAGATGTAGCTAATGCACCCAATGATTCTGAGGAGTTTTTCATTCCAGAATGTTGCTGAAATTGGTAAATGGATTTGTGAGGGTAGTAGGAAGGCTTGCTGATTAAAAAAAAAAAAAGCTATAGCTAAGAAGAGTGATCTGCTGCAGAGAGTTAATGACTTGCAAGTTTTGTTCTAAGGTATACAGAGATTAGCAAAAAAATTGGAATAAAATAAAATAAAATTCAAGATACTCTCAAAAGGTAGATTGCACAGGAATTACCTGCTAACTTTCTTTAAGAAGACAAATAATCCTCTGGTAAAAATGAATGCATTCCATCTATCACCTAAATTTCTGCAAGGCAGTTGGTATAGTGGTACTGAAAAAAAAATAGCTTTTGTAGAATTATGCTTTAGGATGACCCTGCTTGACCAGAGAGGTTGGACCAGACGATCTACTGTGGTCACTTACAACCTACCCATTCTGCAATACTGTGAAATGAAATGAATTACAAACATTGTGAAAAATCACAAAAAAAGGTTAAGGCTTCACTATTACTAGCTTTGTTGAGACAGAAAAAATATTGTGAATAGAGAAAGGATCTTGGGTCATGTTTATTACTTTCACAAAGGCACATGGCGCAAAAAAAATAGAAGAGTGTAAATGTATCAAGATTCATTTTGGTACATCAAAATTGAGACACGTTGCTGAAACAAAGAAGAATCAGAAAACTGAAGAAGACAAAAACAGTTGTAGTAATTCAAAAGGGAAAATGTAATACTACAATGTTCAAAATTATGCGTCACCACACCAATTCATTTTTAGAAGATTTGGCTGAGATGAGATCTTCCAGTATTTGCCATCTATGAAAAGACTGCCACTGTAAGCATGCAGTTAGATAGAAATATCACAAAACAAACATATGCCCATAGTAATCAATCATTTATATTCTGTGACTGTGCTCTGTTTGTCTTAAAATAAGCTGATAATATCTCCAAGAGGAATCAGGTAATGTTTCTGTGCTTATAGAACCACTGTATAAGGTACAGTTGAGACAAGATACTCAGACAATAAATCAAAAATTTGGTCTGATCCACTATCCATCTTACAGTCTCATGTGGAAGACTCCATAGCATCCTCCATGTTTATAAAAATACAGTATAATTGAAACAGGAATGAATAAGCACTGTGGCATGATTTGAAAAATTAAAAGGCCACTTGAGGAAACTGTAAGAGAGAAAGCTTGTTCAGTGTGGAGCAGTGAAGGAAGATGTCATGTTTCCTTTCAGTAAATGCAGTAGGTCAGAGCAAACACAATATATAAGTTAAAGTCGAAGAGGGAGAAATGTACTATAAGAAGAACAATCCCCAGCAATGGGTCCTTGGACAAAGGTGACAAACAGCCTCCTGGATGGTGTTAGGAAGAGCACTGCCAGTAGGCTGAGAGAGCACATCCTTCTCCTCTACTCAGAACCGGTGACAGATGAACGGTCCACTGTGTCCAGCGAAGGATTCTTCTCTCTGGAAACTTTCTTGCACATCTGTTGAACATTCAAGTAGTGGCAATGAAAATCAAGCTTCCAAAACCCATTTAGATTTCAGAGAGAACCTGAGCAGTTTAAGAAAGGGATTATGCCACCTTTACTTGTGTTATCAGGAAACTGGTTTTAGTGATACAGTAAGATTTTCCCAATCCTATGTTTCTCTTGGTTTTTTTATTGAGGCTGCTGAGCAGTGAGTCACAGACCTGCCATGAACACTTGTATTTTGAAGTCTTCTAAATTCTTTTTTGCAACTCAGTAGGAGCCCGCCCCAGTAAAAGCATGCTCAGGTGCATTTCCAGCACAATTTAAAAGGCTTTGATTTCATCAGAACTGGGGATGGTCATAGATTTATGTTCATCTTACGTATCCCATGAGATGCAGCTGTGTGAACTTGTGTCTTCTGTCAATACCAGGCCAAGAGCAGCTTTTTAGACTGCTCAAGAGGCCCAATAAAGACATGAAAATATTTGGAGGGGAGAGTCTTTTACAACTAAGGAAGTTGTAAAGCAGAAGTGATCAGGCTTCACAGTGTGTTAGAATGACTACCCTTCCCATGAAAAGGTATCTTGTCATGTACCCAGAACCACTACACTCAAGTTCACCTTTAAATTGATGCATCATGCTCAAATTCATTTGTCCATGTTTCCTGCATTGACTTTGCCCAACTACGACCATGTGGCCAGTTTCTGCAACCTCAGATACTCTTCTGGTATAGAATAAGACAAGGGTGTGATATCTTAGCATTTTTGAGGATTAAAATTAGATAAAAGGAAACAGGAGAAAAATAAATGTAGGGAATACCAAGTTATGGCTAAAGGTTAACTTAGATGACCTTTAAATACATCAGCAAAACCACAAAAACAATTGAACACTAAGTTTTGCAGGAAATATGTAGTGCCACTTTTCAGTGTCATTAAGCTTTTTAGGTATTTAAGTGCTTTGCTGAACTGAAGCATAATTGATTGAAGTGAATGGATGAAAAAGATTTGAAAATAACGAAAAAGAATATATTTTCCTCTAGAGTGTGAAATAATGCAAGGAGTTACTAACTCAGTCATCTAGAAACTCAGAAAGTAAAGCTTAACCAGGTAGGTATCTGTGTTATTGTTCAGGAATTAATCTTTGGTTTTGTTGTCTTCTATAAAGATTGTCTCTAGTACAATTCCACATCAGCAAACAAAAAACCAAAAAAAATTAGGTGTAATGAAGGCATGAAATAAAGCATTATATTGAATCCATTAAAGATAGTTATTTGACTATTTTTAGAGATCTATCTATACAGTATATAAGACTGAAAATTTAATACAAAGTGTTGACCATTCAGACCAGCAGCTAGAGATAGAAAAGCCAGAATGTCAAATTTAGAATGTCTGGTATTTCTCAAAAGTATTCAGGGCCAAGAACTTCCCTTGAAATCATTCAGCTAAATCAAATCATCCAAATTGTTAAATTATCCATAAGGGAATTAAGAAAGAAGTCTAAATAAATGGATTTGTTTTACATTTAACAAATTATAATTAGAATGAATCCATAATCCCTTTCACTGACAACTTTGTAAAGATTAAAAATTAATGAGGTTCTTTCTTGTCTTCTTTTTCACCCTGAAACTTTCTCTTATAATGTTTAAAAATCTAACTGCAAAGTTAATTGCAACTTTTTTGTACTTATTTCAATTGCCGTATGAAAAAAATTTCTATTTTTCATAAATCTTTTCCTGTCTCTCACTTTCCTATCAAATAATTAATTTCTTTCTTCCATTGTCCTCTCTTGTGTACTATACTGTCTACACTGTCTTGACCATTTGCTGTTCTTCATTTATATATTTTCATATAGATGGATTTCATTATCAGAATAGACAGCATGACAATATACTAAAACAGATTAATTGAGTCCCCCAGGAACAAAATCTACCACTTGCGAACGTCCCTTTCATTCAAGGTTTTTAGTTTGAAAAAGTCAAACTATAAAGCACTAGTCTATTCTTCATGCTCATATTCTATAATCTAAGTGGCATCTTTGTGTGATTTCTGTAGATTAGACTCAGGGTGCTATTTATCCCACTTTACCTGCATATTGACTGTCTTGAATAGTTAGTTATTTACACTCTCTCTGTTGTGTAGGTAGATAAATTGCCTCTCCATTAGTATTTCCTCTAACTTTTAAGCCCTTCAAATGAATTGAGACAACCTTACCCTAAATGACCAGGAACTTTTTGAAGACGTGTGTCTTACAAGCATTTACTGAATGTTCCCACTTTCAAGGGATTAAAATGTCTAGAGAAAGCATTCAACAGTTTTTAGAATCGAGGCTACCTGTTTCCTCTTTATTAGTACAGTACCTCATTAGACCCTGTCTAGGTGCCTATCTGCACTGAAGTATCACTTTTCTAGTCTTAGAAGTCTTTACAATCTAGCCCATTTTTTTCATAGAAAAGTTTTCAGATTTATGTCCTGAAATCCAGTGTACACAGACCCTTTCTTTTCAAGTTGTAACTTGCAATCTGCTTGCAGCTTGCTAAATGAGCAAAACACTCTGCCGCAAAGACATTGAGTCATCAGGCCGAATCAAACAGGAAGCCAAGAAATACACGTACCAATCCTTTCTAAAAAAGGGTGTGGCAGTTTTTTCTAAATGATTTCCAACAGTAAGACAGAATTTAAATATTTTTTTCACTGTAGTTGAAACTTCAGAACCAAATGCAATGGCATTTCTAAAAGCATCTCCTCTAATTTTTGGAAAATACTGAGTACTCATCCTCTGAGAGAGGTGCTATTGTGCGGTCTCAGGATGGCCATTGAGGATCATCACAGGCACACTATATTCTCCATCCATTTCTAAGTTTAAAACTCTTATTTGAGTAGATCAGTATCAACAGGTTTGATCATCAGAGACATGGGGTTTTGCTGCAACTGCTGCCTTGTAGCAAGGATTTCCTCTGCAACAAAGATGTGCATGTCACATATGTTTGTTTGGTACCTTCTGTAATGCTCACAAATCACAAGAGTTGAGTGAAGGGGAGTACAAAACCAGCCTCATAAACAGACAGGAGTGTGAGCAGTCAGGATACTGTCTCTGGCTGCAGTCAGTATAGGCAAACACAGCCTTAGTTTCCATATCCATCAAGAGGCTATAGCATCCTCCCAGCCCTTGACTGAATTGCTGGATATACCCATTAAAACCAACAACCCATGAAGAAAAACAAAAATACTTTTGGTTTTGTTGAGTGGTTCAGGAGTTTTCCCTTCAGACTAGGGAATAACACCTTCACTGATAAAGTCTGCCAGACCAGGCATCATCACAACTCCAGTTTGATATCCATCTCATGTTTCTATATCATGTTTCCATGTCATATTTTCTAAGTAGTAAATACTAGGTAAATACTGAGGGTTGAATTTAATTCAGTTGAATTTGAGCCGTCTGAAACTTCTCACCCTTGCTGTGCTGTTTTTCTGCTATTTTAAGACTTTGGAGGGAAATAAGTGTCTTTCCTGTCATCAAGTTTTGCTTCTATAGTTTACCTTTGATTGTCTACTTTTCATTCTATCTTATATCAGGATGAACTGCAGATAAAACCTTTATGGACGTTCAGCCCTGTAATGAAGGGTCTTTGGGATCTTTTTCTCATGAAGTTTTACTAATCTGCAGCTATTTCTTTCCTCCCTTCCATTTGTGACTGTGTTATAGAGCAGTGTCTCCTCACAGGGTATAAGACCCTACAAGAATTAATTTCTCCCTAAGCCATGAGTGCTAGGAAAATTCTATAAAGAATCTCTCCCTTAAGAAAAGGTGGGTTCTGTATCTGTTATCACCTGACTGCTGAAGTGAGGAAGAGCAGAGGATGCACACAGGGATATCTGATTTATCTCACTGAAATATGCAAAAAACATGGATTTTCTCACCCTCCTCCTTGAGAGTGATAAACCAGGAATCATGCATCTTTGTAGTCAACAGAAGAAAACTCACTGGAAAGGAGATGCAGACACTTTCATTCTTTTGTCTTAATGTTCTGGAAGAGCCTGTGGAAGAAACTGGTTTGATTCCATTCAAAACAAATTGCACTCCTTCAGTGCAGGAAAGCTCATTGCAGGTCAAAAGAGTATATTACAGAGAGGATTTTCTGTGACTCATGTTCTGGTGGTTTAACAAGGACTTTCTCTACAGTCAGCAGAAGCTCATATTCTGTTGTGTTGGGAACAAGCTGTGTCTTTCCCAGCAAGAAACTTGTCCATCAGAGCTGGATTTCAATGCATGAAATGAATGTCAGAGTTTGGGTCTGACCAAAATCCTCCTGAAAAATTATATTTATTTTTTTAAAAGTACATTTTCAAGATCAGTAGCTTTTATTAAAACCTTCACTGGTTTTTGATTGTCACCCAGGTAAAGCTATCACATCTTTAAAACCTCTTTTTGTCTATAGTGATGCCATCTTGAACTTTTTTGTAGTACCTTGTAGTAACAGATACGATTATATGTCACTAAGGATCACTGAAGCAGAGTGAAACACATTTCAAGTTTCTCCTTCTGTTTTGTCCTTCTATAAGTCTTTTATTGGAAGGAAGGGAAGGGAAGGGAAGGGTAAAAAGAGAACTTAGCCCTTTGAAACATCGTAACTCACTGTCCTACAGTAGCAACTGTATTTGTTTTTGAATAAAAAATATAGCACCTTTTCTTCTGGTTTTGTGCTTGACATAATTGCAGGCTTTATTCCAGATAACCATATTAAAAGACTTAGTATGAGAATGGGAATCCATATGAGACTTATCATTTGGTAATCCATTAAAAAACCATGCAAAACTACAGATGCAAGAGAATTGACCACAAGCTGGAATAGAAAGACCCATATGCCAGCAGAAAACAGGTTGGATACACAGTCTACTTTCTTGGTTTTTCTTGTTACCTTACTAGTATTGCCAGTGGCAATGACAGTAACAATCATTTCCATTTGTATAAGCACTCTTACTCCAAAACACATGGCAAATCATAGGCCAAATTATGCTTTTGGTTATACGGCTTATTAAAGGCACAGATGCTTCCATTCCAGAGTTGCACTTGTGCCATGAAGAGCAATTTCATCTTTATTTTTCACAAAGGATGAGGAAGATTAATACGAAGCTGTTTTTTGACTGAGATGCGAAAGTAATGTGGACATACAACATAGAAAGCAGGGTTTTTTCCCAGGGCTTAAAGGAATAATTTGAAAAATCTTATATATGGTACCACAAAAAAAGTGTTTTATCTATAAAAAGTTTTTAGCAGAAGGCTAACATCTGCTACTTGCAACAGCTCCTTCCTTGATGGCTTGTGTCACAAAGGTAGCAACACAGCCTTCTCTAAAGACTGAAAGTTACAGGCAAACCAAGAGCACAGACAAGTACAACACAGCAATATGCTAATAACATAAGCATTATCTGAGCCAGCTACCTGCTAAAAAGTTACCGAATCAGCGTATTGTCAGAACATCCCATCCTATGCAATCACCAAGAATTTCAACTCTTCACTGACTGACCTTTTGAAAAGTACAAAGTCATTTTGCCTCCTCCACAACTGGCAAAATTTCCATATCTGGTTTCTCAGTGTGGATTTTGCCAGACCATGCAGTAAATCTTGCAATGGCTTTTTGGGTAGATGGAAAAAAAAATTCTCTTTCTTTCAAATTGCTTCACATTTTATATTTTTTTGCCCTGTATTCATTTTGCTGCCAGAGAAAGAAGTTGAACAAAAGGTAATATTTCTTCTTAAAAGAAATTTTCTGGTTTCAATTTATTTTTATAATTTCACGCTATGATAATCCTCAAGCCAAACACGTTTTCCTGTGAAAATGTAACGTGTGTCCATCTGAGCGATTCCAGAACTGGATTCTCTACTGTGTGGAAACCTCCAGTTCAGGAAGATCAGTGTTCTCAAATGCTGATTGAGAGCACATATTTACTACTCTACATATTTCTGAAGCTGTAAGACTTGGGTCCTCTATATCTTAGGACAACACTTAAAACACTGCTCTATAATCACACAATATAGCTTTATGCAACATACCACCATAAAAACATTGCGAAAACAAATCTTTTTTTATTCCTGGATGTTTTAGACCTTTCTAAAATTAAGATAAAAACCAGAGCACAAAAGTTTTGATCCTCAATTCACTTGAACACATGATTCTTCATGTTATTGCACCAATTTGATTCTGCGTAACTATAAATCAACAAACAGATAAGCGAAAATCATGCTCCAGATAAGAAAATATAGCAGAATATTATAGCTATAATAATAAATAGGATAAGAATTAGTAAAAGGAGAAACCATCAGAAACCCCAATGAAAACCCGACAGACTTAACCACATCCCTTTCAAATTTGTAGTTTTTAATAAGGCTAGCAATGTCATACAGCTCGATGACTTGTCTGTACATTCCATTTTGCCCCTAACTGGCTTGTGAGAACATGGTTTTATTGACTTGCTTTCTGTCATTTAGTAGTGGTCATGTAGTTGTTATTGATCTGCACCTGAAGCAAAACAACATCTTCACTTTCTCTCAGAAAGCAGATATCTGTGGCCTGGATTTATGTTTCCTAGACGGAGCATTAAATGATGTGCCTAAGCTGGAACTATTAATACTTATACATCCTATATAAAGAATTCTTCTTGATGACAAGAATAATAATTATGTGTTAGAATCCTTGCATGGAGCTCAGAGAGGACCCAGGAACACGAGCTGTCTATCCTAAACATGACTGGTTTGCACTCTAGGCTTCCATGCCAGGAAAGTCTCTAATGTTGCTTTATTTGCCATTATAGATATAGCCATAGAGAGGTAACATGTAGTGATGCCAAGGTGTGGGAGAGCCTTTCAACCCTCCAGCTTCTCTGTTGTGCTATTGGAGAAGCTGCCCATGTTGTTGGGGAAAAACCCCTAGCTCGCCTCAGCTGAGGAAAGTTTCACTGCAAACTCTCAACACACTGAAAAGGGGGGATGGAAAAAGAGCATCTGCTACTCAGGTGAATAAAACATAATATGGAATAAACCAGTATGACACCAAAAGTCTCTTGTATCTGTTTCTTTTGATGCATTTCTGTGATCTACAGCCAAGGCCCACCACCTGCTCACGTAGAGCTGCCTTCATATGTATCTGGACTAACACTCCAAGCGACTGCAGGGGTTGTAAACGCAAACTGAACAATAACATTTTCAGACTGTGCTACAGGAGTGAACTGAAAGTCAGATGGTAAAGCTGAACTCAGGCTAAGGTTCAAATAAACCACCAGTGAAATTTGCCAATTACTCCATTTTAAATGAAAACAAGTTTTTTTTCCTTTTTTTTTTCAGAAGAACAAATATCAAATCTTTTATAACCTTGCTTAACATAGTGTTGTAAAGTTGAATTTATAAAGTGTGTATGTTAGGTCTGTTTGGATGTATACCAGTAATTGATCAGTAACTAGAATGTCTCTCTAGGTTTTATACTGATTGCATAGAGAGATACTACCTTCAGCTGAGTTACGAAATGGTTAAGGATTTCCAGTGCCAGCTCCAGAAAATCCAGAGGTAGTCAGCATGCGCAGACCTACAGGATACAGTCTGCATTAATTCTTGCAATAGTTCATGAAACCACAGTGCGGGAATACATTAAGAGAGGGTGAACATTTTGTCCTATTTCACTGCTTTCACTGGCACTTCAAGCACCAAGGAGTTACCAATTATTTTAATTATCTTCTCTCTGCTAACAATAGTGCTTGACTTCTTGGTTTTTGGAAGATCTTTTCTGGAAGACAGATAATTTGTAAATGTAGATAGCAATCTAGGACAGATTCTGATGTTTTTACTCACACCAAATAGTAAACTGCTCTAGACATAGTTCTGCTAATTATTACAGAGAAAGGCTATTAGCAGCAGAAGGAAACGTTCAGGCGCCCTCCCTGAATTACCAAGGCAGATGGTAGAACCTCCTTGAATGTAGAGAAGTGTGTACAAAAATGTAGTTTTTAAAAACTATCTTTAAATTAAGGACATATTTTAAGTTTGTCACCCATTCGAAAAAGACTTTCGAGCAAAATATTTCTGCCAGGAAGAAGAGTGAGGTTTATAAGAACTGCTCAGGTGTGAGGAAATAAAAGTAATCAGTGGGCTTCAATCTTTGTTGCTGCTGACATAGTGGCACTTAACTAGTGTGCTTAGGTAAATAGGAAATCAAATACTAGACTCCTCTTTAATTCCTTTGTTTATTTGGTGCATATATTAGAAAAACAAGCTTCTGGAGTGTACTGCCTGATGTGTGAATGCTGTGGGTCTTGGGAGGGACCAGATTCTTTGTTCTGAGGTTTCTCTATTGAACTTGAATGAAACTCTTCTTGTTGCTACCACTAATAGGCTCCATGCTTTCCTATAGACATAGATATACACTTGAAATAGTATCATGAAAAATAGAAGTTAAATCTACAGGATTTGGCCTCTGTATCTTTATTTAAAAACCAAAACATCTCAGTCCATGTGCAGCAAAATCATCTTCAAACAGTATCAGCCTTGGAGAATGATAGCAAATACCTTCCATATTATTGTCATCTGCTACACACCATTAAACCAAGAATATTTGTCTGAGGTGACCATGATTTTTAGGTTCCTTGTCATCAAGGAACAACAAGGAAGTCCGAGCCTGGTTCTCCATAGGAGAAGAAGAAGTGCTAGTAAAAGGTAAGAAGCTGAAGGGCATTAAAAGAGAATGCTGAAAGCTAGAAGAAATTTGGGATGGAGAGAAGATAGGGACAGAAGTCTGTTATTTTGGTTGCTAAAGTACCCATGATAAAATAGGCACATATGCATGCTGGAGAGACAAAATAATTTCATTATGCAGAGGCAAGCAAAATGATAAATGGCCATATAAATCTTCAGCAAAGAACCACATTTATTCATCAAGGAACATATATATATATATGTATATATATACACACACGATGATTCATGTATAATTTAGTTTGCAATGATGTTGATGACTTATGAGCCCTGTACAAAAACTGAAGGCTTGCAGTACTGCAGAAGTTTCATGGGACAGCAGCAACCTTTAGAACAAACAGCCATGCTTCTGACTGATGCCAATAAATCATGTTTAGTGATACCAGAAGATGCAACAGATATCACATTTATCTGAGCTTTCTAAGGAAAGCACAGCTGGGTGAGAGGTACCTCTTATAAATTCAGTTTCTTGGCATCTCTTCCTAAGGTGAATGAGAAAGGCATCATTATTGCCACCGTGCCTTTCACTTTGGCCCATACTGACTCCATCCATCATTCTGCTCTTACCTGGGGGCCCTCCCTTAGACACAGAGCCACCATCTGTACAGCCAGTGGGAAACAGATGAGACAAGCAAGAAACATCTAGACTAATGAATAAAAGAGGTTAGGGACCATTCCTTGGCTTTGAGACTTACTAGACTGGCACAATTTGTGTAAACATAGACCAATTATCCCTCTCCCCAAACACAGTGGCAACAACCAAATTGCTTTCCAGAATTGACAATTATAGACCATGATTATGGATTGACTGTCCATAACAGTGCTGGTTGGCATGGTCTGAATATATACCAGCCTATGTTCTTACTAACATTTAAGCAGTAAAATTGAGTGGTCTTACGTCTCTTATATAGCAGTATAGAAACAGCTATAGAGGATAACTTAAGCCTTCATCTTTCAAGGTGCCTGATGCAGGGTGGTTGTGGGGTGGCTGAAATTGCCATGTTAACCCAAAAGCATCCCCAGCAAGGGATGCCCTGGGGGTGCAGCTCAGTACCTCGCAGGTTGACTTCCAGCACCTGTGCTGTTGGATGGCACCGAGACACAGCCCCGCACCCAGGCCAGGATAGCTCAGGTGTTACCAGAGGCAAAGAGTTCGGAGGGCTCTCCATATGGGTTCTGAAAGGTTTATTCCAAAGGGTCCAAAGGCGAAAGAGGCCAAGCAGGCCTCGTGTACAAGCTTATAAGGGGTAACAGAAAGGGGGCTGGCAAAGCACCAGTAACCAATTACCTGGGGGCAAGGGGCAGGGAGAAGGCAGAGGGATACAACAACCAATGGGCAGAGGGAAGGGGCGGAGTGGGGGACCAGGTACCAGACAGGTACTGCCTGATGGGAGAGGAAGTCTTTCCCTGTAACCCAAGCTGAGGGAGCTATTTACTTTCTGAGTTGACCCACCAGTGCAGGGGGTCTCCTGCACCAGGGGTTTCTGGCTTCTCAGATTCTACCGTTGCCAGCTCAACCACCCCAACAGGTGCCTATGTTTTACATCTTCAGTTACAACTCTGATATGTTTCTTGGATTTTTCAGACTTGTTGCATGTGTCTCTAAACAGTTGGAATTCATAAAATTGTAGGGAATCATAGTAAGATGTAAAATACAAGGAGAAGAAAGCAAAGATGAAAAAATGTCTTAAGACCTTATGAACCAGCTTGAAGAACCATTCTTTACTAAGTCTCTTATTTTTAAGCCTGGTACCTTCTGTATCTATGAAGGCCCTATACATATCCATGTGTAGATACATCACAGTACACCAGATGGATAATTGGCTGAAAAGCTGGGCTCGGACAGCCTGACAGTGGTAAATGGGGTAACATTTAGTTCATGGCCAGTCATTAGGGATGTTGCCCAGGGCTCTGTTTGAGGGCCAGTTCTCTTCAATATTTTTATCAATGACCTAGACAGAGGAGTTGAATGCACACTAAGTTTGCCACCAGTACAAATTAGGAGGAGCCATTTAACGTTCTCTCCCGTTTAACGTTAGAGATAGGTTAGAGTGCTGGGCAATCACCAGCTATGTGTAATATAATAAATGCCTGACTCTGTATCTGGGATGGTGTAATCTTGAATGTAAGTGAAGACGGAGACACAAATGTCTAGACTGCAGAAAGAGCTCCAGGAATTTTGGTCGATGGCAAACTCAAAATGAGTCAACGATGTATCATGGTGGCCAAAAGGGCAAACTGTATCGTGGATGCATTAAGCACAGCATAACTAACAAGTCAAAAGAAGTCATTGTCCCACATATATTCAGTATTGGTGCAGCCTCACTTTGAGAACCGTACCCAGTTTTGGGCTTGAAAATATAGGAAAAGGTACAAAAATTTTAGAATATTTCTGAAGTAGGGCAACAAAAGTGGTGAAGGGAGTACTCAGAGTGAGTCAGGAGGAGTGGCTTAGGATACCAGTTTTGTACAATGTAGAGAAGGGGGGCTGCCTGAGGAGTGACTCCATTGCTCTCTACAGCTTTCCCACGAGGGCGGTGTAAGGAGTAACACAGTCGCCTGTCTCAAGCACTCTCAAGGCCACAGAAAGAACTTGACATAAGACAAGCCACCACAGCTTGATATAAGGGCAGAAGGGAGGAATTTGGGACACAAAGACATTAATTCCAGGCCTGACAGAGGCAAGAACTGGTTAGCACATCCTGGTTAATTACAATCAGACAAAAATTCCAGCTTTGGCAAAATGTGGGAGAGGAAGCAACTACTCATACACGTATCACCAGCCAAACAAAGATCACTCCAAGTTATGGGACAGATGGCATATGTGATCACCAGTGACCACCAAAGTGCCCCCAGACTCATTTCTGGGGCTTCCACCAGAGAACGGTGCATGATCCAAGTGTTAAAATTCCACCCTCCTAGAGGGAGTATCAGGGGAAATTCATATTGGATATTATGTAAAAGTTCTTCAATGTGAGGGTTGTCAAGAACTGCAACAAGCTCCCCAGGGAAGCAGCCATGGCCTCAAGCCCGGTAGTGGTCAAGAAGAGTTTCAATAACACTCTTAGATATGTGGTTTAACTTTGAGGTTGTTTTGTGCAGAGTCAGGAGTGCAACTCATTGGTCCTTGTGGGACCCTTCCAACACAGAAAATTCTATAAATCTATGATTTTAGTATGTATGGTTCTAGTTCAGGGTATTGTAGTCTATTGATTTAAAATAATCTCATTTTCGTTTACATAATGCTAAATTGTAAGGTTACCTATACTTGGACTTGAATCAATGTTTTAAAGCCAAAGTAGTTGATAAATATTTTTAAAAGAAAATATGTTAAATTGACCCATCACCTTTTATTACTTCAATGGCTAATAATAGCGGTTCTTTCTCCAATTCAAAGACAAATTATTGTGATTTTCATCTGCCTTGAATAGTTGCTGTTCAGGTGGATTTTTCTTTTTCAAATCTAAATTATTTTTTTCCCATTTTCAAAGAAAACTAGCAAACTTTCCCATTTAGGCAGCACTGCATGAGAGCTGAAGAAAGATTAGAGGTGACTACTCTGCTTTTCTGAAGGCTTTTATTGGGATGCCATTGAACAGTAACATACAAAGCACAGTTTCCCTGGGCAACCCCATAGAAAATTTTAGTGCACAAACTCTGTACTTTCAATCCAAACTTTCCAGGAATGCAGTCCAGAAATACAAACAAAGGAACAATTTCAGAATGTCATATGGGGAAAAATAGAAGCAGAAATGTCCTCCTGATCTATAGAACTTGGTGAGAAAAATTTACCCCTGTGCTTTGGCATTTTTCATCATGCATCTATTGTTGGGCAGGAACCAGGAGTAGCTCTTTCACTGTTTCTTTGGAGATTTTGTACACATGCTGTAGTATGCCTTTAGTTGATCTGGTTCTGCTTGTTTTACACTGATAATGCGTAAAAAGTCAAACTGGCCCTCTGCTAGCATGTCAGCCTCATACTCAGATCCATTCCACTGTGTTACTCCTGCTGGTACACCTCCCTTTGCTCTCCCTCTACGTGTGTTGTTCCACATCCATATGCTGCTACTCCTTCCTTTATTCCTGTCAGTCAGTCAGTCCCACCCCTTTGTTTGCCATAGCCTATGTCTCTTTCAATGTCTCCTATGTTCTTCCTTTCTTATTCCTCTTCTTGGTTATGTTTTTCTCTTCCTCCTTTTACTTGTCATATCTCTCTTCTCAAGCAACTTTTAGAAAGGAGTGTGGTTAATACATATCTGTCCTTAAATAAGGAGAAACTGAGAGGTGGTGATCTGACCTCCAAGCTCATTCCCTCAGAAGGGCAGTGCTGGACATGGATCTGGTCTCACGGAGGCTAGTCATTACAAAATCTCACGGAGGCTAGTCATTATATCTTGACTTTCACACTCCCTGCTGGTTTTTCCTGTGGTCCCTTCTTGGCAGTAATCACCTCAACAGATTTGACAGGCTTGAAAAACCCATGCAAAATTTATGAAGTTCAACAAGGCAAAGCGCAAGGTTCTGCACCTGGGCTGGGGCAATCCCAGATATTGATAGAGGCTAGAGGATGAAGGGATTGAGAGCAGCTCTGCAAAGAAGGACTTGAGGATACCGATGGATTAAAAACTGGACATGACTCAGCAATGCGCACTCACAGCCCAGAAAGCCAGCCATGTCCTGGGCTGCATTAAAAGCAGTGGGGTCAGCACGTCGAGGGAGGGGATTCTGTTCCTCTACTCTGTCCTCATAAGACCCCACCTGGGGTGCTGCATCCAGCTCTGGGGTCCTCAGCACAAGAATGACATGGACCTGTCAGGGCAAGTCCAGAGGAGCATCACAAAAATTGTCAAAGTCCGGAACACTTCTCTTATAAACAAAGGCTCTGGAGAGATCATATTGCAGCCTTTCAGAACTTAAAGGGATCAGAACTTAAGACAGATGTAAATAAACTTTTTTAGTAAAACATGCAGTGAATATGCTGATGCGAGGTTTTCTAGATTTAGACACCAGAGTTATTTCAGGACGTATTTGTGCTGCTGTGACACATCTGGGGCTTGGGCAGGAGCCCTTTAAGAATGAAGAAGATAGAAACAAATGAATGGAAGACACTGATTTATCACATAGAAAACAGAGGATTATGCAGCAGATTCATTAATATAGTCTTACTAAGTAATTATTTGGTATATCTATCAAACATTATAAATATCTTTATATGTATAAACCTGTAGAGCGTTTGCTGAATAAAACAGAAGCACGTCATGCATTTCTGAAACACAGTAACAGCTTTGCTTTCTCTTTGGATTAAAAAAGAAAAAAAAACAGAGAAAATCAGCCATTTTTACTATTATTTTTTCTACTTTTTTCACAAGATGATAGACAAAGAAACTAATTCCATTTTGGAACCCTGGAAGAACAGAATACGGTTGTAGTTTATATAAGCAATTCTCTAAATGAGCAATTTCTTAACCTTAAAACAAGAATATGATGACATCAAATCTGAACCTTCTATTTGAAAAATGAGTGTTCAGTACCAGGTCCTTTGCCTTTCATTTATTTGGGACAAG
The DNA here is from genome assembly GCA_013398015.1 of Oreocharis arfaki. Classification (NCBI taxonomy): domain Eukaryota; kingdom Metazoa; phylum Chordata; class Aves; order Passeriformes; family Paramythiidae; genus Oreocharis; species Oreocharis arfaki. Next base: position 434,146 of record VZRR01003432.1, on the reverse strand, counting down.
AGCATCTGGAACTGAGTGATATTTTAGAAGATAGAAATGAATAAGAAACTGTTTCTGAAATATTTTCGAGTACGGTAATCTGTAGAAATTTAGAAAACAGATGAAAATCACTGCTGTACAGCAATTTGTAGTTGTTAAAATGATTTTTGGATAAATTGAAGTGAAGTGTTAAATCACAGGCTGGTTGACACATCACTAAAAAATTTGCGCTATGGATTGTTTGCCACAGAAAAAGGTAATAGTGGCTTCTTGTTTTTAACATCTGTGAACTCGGGGAAGAAAGGACTGGATATGTTTCCAGGAATTGATAGGCAGAGAATTTTCTCTCCACAGTAGCATTTCTTTGAGGGAAACCATTCAAACTCTGCTTATATCTGCACGCATGGGTGATTTGTGACAACACTTTTCTCTTAATTTTAGGTGTTAGGGTGCAGGGTGCATGGTAATTGTAGGCTGTATTAAATCTAGCAGTAGCACAAAACTTTTACTCGTGAGAGCACTGCAGCACAAATAATGAAACACTGCCCCCATCTCTGTTGCCCTCAATCCTGCACTGCTGGTGACCAGTCTCACCAAGTAAGTGCTTGTAAGCAAGGGAGTGAGGAGATGTCACACTGCCTCCACCATCCTTCCTCCATTCACCATTGTCACACATCTTTTCCCAGTAATTGAGGCACAGGGAGAGAGAAAAATGCGGAGTGGGAGAGGCATGCATCTGGCAAAGTCATGAGTGGATGGTTAAGGGCTGTTAAGGCTGGGTATTTCTTGTATGATCTATGGGTTGACTGTCCTCATAAGTAATGTAATGGTAACACTTTTGACCAAGATACATTCATCTTTTTGAAACATTATTACTGTGATTGACAGAACTTCCAAAATGAACTGAGATCTTAAAGTTCTATAAGTGGATGTCATGGACAGACTCATCTTGTCTGCCTTAGAAATGATATGGTTTCAACTACTCCCCTTGGGCCAGATATAGGGTATCATTTTGTATTTCAGATTGTTCTCAGCAGGTTTTTTAAGGTTGTTACGGCTAATGTTTTCCCCTTTTTTTCAAATTACTAGTGAGGAAGTCATTAATCAGACACTGACATCTACTTTGTAGACATTTACATGCCTTGTTAATCCTAAATCACCTTTTCTTTGATGTACCTATAAGTGATGTCCTTGGGATCACTAATCAGGTGAACAAGACTTAACAGAGTCAAACACAGAATTAGATACTAAAGACAATATTCTCCAAAAGTATAAATCAGCACCAGTTCAATGATGTTGATGGGATAATGTCACATCTCCAAACTGCAGTCACGATAATTTGGGTAATGAAGTAAGTATTAAACAACTGTAAAAGATTAATAAAAAAATGTTTTTCTCTCCCTTGTATCTACTAAAGTAGATTTCAAATTAAGTCAATAATTTTACAGCATACATATTTGCCTACTACAAGAGAGAATTAGAGCAGAAATTCATATTATATAATGCAAGCTCACAAATAACTGTCACTTAATACCTTTGACTGCATCTGTCATTTAGAGTTTTGCAATTCATGGGTGGCTTGTGACTTCAGCTTCCAGTAAGTCATCCATACCTCAGTTTTGTGTGCAAGTGTGTATGTGTTTATGGTAGATAACTAGGACACCTTCACAGAACTAGAATATGTGACACAGTATTTACTAATTCCTGCTGAAGCAGTGTTTGGAAGTTGGGTGGGATACCCTTGGGCATCTCAAATAGAACTAGATGATTATAATTAGGCAAATTAAACTTCCTCTGTGGATGTTTATTTAGAAAAATATGAAAGTTAAAGAGTTTTGGAGCACTGCTTTACTCCTTATCCCTCCTAGACTCTCTGTATAATCCTCTATCCTTTCCAGCCCCTAAGGGATGACATAGATGCAAGTGGTCTATTTCTACTTCAGATGTCTCTTTTTTTCTTGGCTGCCAGCAACCATACTTCGCTGGCAAAAGTTTCCCCCATCTCTGTATTGTATCCTCCAGTCCTAAGCAGATGTAGAGCATTTGAAATGGCTCTAGATATTTATGAAAGGTGTCCCCATTATTACCCTTTTTCTGGAAATAAATCCTACAAGTATTTGGCAAGGTATTGAAATTCTCAAGCCTTGCATAACTCTTGTCAGGGAAATAGTAATTGTGTTGTGAAAGCTGTTGAGATTGCACAGACCTTTCAGTTTGCTTTCTAAGATGTAAAGGAGAAGCACCTTTTCCTTCAAGTGGCTAGTACTGCACCAACACCCCAGACAAGTGCCTGCATCATAACTCTTCTGACTGCCATGGAAGGCGTGTAGAGGATAACCAGTTTCTCTGGCATGACCTATTTCTGTTAACAAAGCATTTGATACCAGTTGTACCATGAAGCAAACCTGACTCAATTTGCCTTCCTCGTGCAATGATTATATACAGCTTTTTCATGCAAAACAATCTCAGGAGCAGAGACCTTTAGGCAGACTGCCATGCAGATGCCAGAGCATTCAGATTTGATCAGCAAAAAAAGATGCTTGAGTTTCTAGTTTAAGTCTAGAATAAGACTTGAACTACAGTGTCCCATAGCTGGAGAGAATGCCCTCAACATTGGTTACTTTAAGATGAAAAAAAATTCTGTCTCTGACACGAGCACTGGAAGCTGACAAACACTTCATGATGAAAATGAGACAGAAAAATACTTCCTGGAATGCCTGATTCCACTCAAACACCTACATAATTTTTCTGGAGAAGGACCAAGAACTTTATCCTTTTGTATCAAATGAGATGATTAACCTGGAAACTAACCCCGTTTCCTGTACTGGTGTTTTCTGCTCCCTCTGGGAGCAATGACAGAGATAACAAGCAGTGAGAGTCTAACAGGGGCTAGAAAAGGGATTCTGAAATCTTAAAAATTCAGACCAGTGAGATTGTCACTGGGAAGTCTTACTTGCAAAATGTGTTTGCATCTTTCAGAGAAGTATGTCACCAGACAAGGCAAAACTTAATCAGTTTGCTTTTCTTATGGTTCTTCAAAGTGAAGTCAATGCACTGACACAGCATCATATTCTAGTTATATAATAGCTGTTTACTGACCAACACACAGTCATAAAATTACCTTACCTTTATTCCTACGAGTTTACATGTCCCCTGCTACCATGCAAAACTTTTTCCATCAGCAGTCTTAAATTATCAAAGAGCTGTTATTTAAAACAGCTGTTGTTGAAAGCAGCTGTCATTTGGAAAGTAGTGCATAGCTAGAAAAAGACGCGAAGTCAGAAGAGAAAAAGTGTGTAAAATTTAGACATATATTTTATTTCGAAAACTCCTTTAGCTACATACCTATGATCAGTTTCCCCAAGATAATTATTTCACTGTCATATTTTCATATCTTACATAACTGTTGTTTGCCTTTTCTTTGCTTTGGAAGCAGCACGTCAGAACAATATTGGCAAATTGACAGGAACGGCGATAGCACATTTAATTACATTTGTAGATCTCAGATGCAAAACCAAAGGAAGTGCACAAGTAAAATCATTTGCTCTATAGTGGCAGCCTGATTTTACAAAAGAAATAGCACAGACTAGATATGATGTCGAAAGCACAAACTAATGCAAATACACAAATTCCTGAGAAATAATGGTTTGCAGTTCTGATAAGCACAAGTGCTTTCATAATAGCAACCAGTAAAACAATCTGAGACAGAAATTTAATTTAAAAATGATAGTCTCCTTTCAACATTACAGCTCAAAGCAGAAGCTGTGTATCTCTGTTCTTGCTTTGTTTTGATATGACATCCAGCTGGGCTAAGCTTTCTCTGAGTGAGCTGTCCTTATAATCCACTCAAATCAGTACAGTCATAAAACAAATGAGGATTATCAGCATCTACTGCAAAACGATGCAGCTTCTGTGGCTTCTAGATTATCTTTTTATTTGAAATACTGTTGGTTAAGCAGTAACTGCAGGACCCCCAGTATTTGAAATTTAAGTATTTACAGTGTTATGATGTTGTGATGATCTAGCACCAAGCAGCTTCTATGTGGCTTCTATCATTTGTGGGGGAAAAGAGGTGCGTTTTGTATGGGGATGGAGAGGAAAAGGTAGAGATAGTACCAAAGTGTCCATGGCACGAATAAGGGTCTCACACATCCCAATAAATGCACAAAGGCCATTTCTGGCAGCTTTTGCTCACACCACCGAGGTGTTAAGTAGGACTTGTAGGTAGGACATTTCCTTCATGAATGAAAACCCTGCTCATATTACACTAGCTGGAATTATGGAAGCACAGGTGGCAATGCCAGATGCAAGCTCTTTAACTTTCTTGACACTACAGCGGTCTCTCCCTCTTTGGTGGAGGGGTGAGGAGTATCAGTAGCTCACATACCAGCAGGCAGCCCTGTTCTCTGTGTTGTACACCTAAGGACAAAGTCTTCCTCGGATCTGTAGAGGCAGTGCAGACCTCTGATCCGGGTTCTCTCTCATACCTGATGGCACAGGTACATCTCTTCTGACCTGATGAACACTTCTTAGCTCTTGAGGGTCTAAATTGTAACTCCTGAAGGTAATAGGGAGTGAATTTGTACTTGGTTAACAACAAAAAAATATCCTTTCTGAGAAAAATGGGCCTTAAAGCAGAGGTGTATGATTCCAGCCATTACTTCAAAGACATAACTGTCCTCAGCTGCCTTGGCAACTCTTTGTGTACTCGAAGAACTTAAGACAGTAGGCATCTTTATTCCCGGTGGTACTTTCATTGGAGAAGCTCCAGACAAACTGTGATCCTTGCTTATTTAATGTAACTTTGTTCTACTTTAAACTCATTCTCTCTCTGTGTATTTTTCGTCCACATTATATCTATATACCTGAAAACATGCATGAAAAAAAAGAAGAGCTTTATATTATTAAAATCCAAAATTTTAAGACCTCTTCTCTGATCGGCTGGTAATTGACTTTTGCAGGTGATGAATACCTGTAACAAATATAATTTTAACTCACAAAACAGTCTGTGTGTGGCAGAACACTTGCTTTTACCAGAAAATTAAACTATGAAAAAATAAAAAATAAAAAAATTAGTTTTAAAATATAAATATTGTTTCAATTTCCTTAACCATGTGTGTGTGTGTGTGTGTGTGTGTGTGTGTGTGTGTGTGTGTTGGCTTCATCTGTCCAATTACACAGATTTGATAGACCTGCTGGATATTCCTTTTTTCTTGGTTTTTCCTGACTGATAGGGCATGTACTACAATGAGCATGGTATTCCTGGCAGCTCAGTTTTAATCTGAGCAGTTCAATAGGTGATGTCTCCCAGGCACCCAGCTTTTTATGCATTTAGGTCAGTAATACCATTTCATTAAAGGAGTTAGGAATACAATTGTGGTTAGGCAAACAATGCCACAACTCCATGACTTTGCTGATGTTGTTCTTTCTCTCGTTTCCATTACAGAAGGGCAACTGAGCATACTGACATACATTTACACTTCCATTATATTACAGGTATTTCATTTCCATTTTCTTCAGACTATTTCTATTTTTGGAAACACCCATTGACCAGCCACTATCTTTAACCAGTATGTTCTCTCTGTGATAACTAGGTATCAATTGTTGGCAAGATATGCAGTATAACCCTGATCTGTTTTTCTCAAAAGGAATGAGAAAGTAATGAGGTGTGTCAGTATAAAAGTGAATTGTCTTTCACCGTCCCACAGTTTTGTGTGTGTCAGGCCCTGATCTTCCTTTTGCCCGTTCATTTGCCAGCCTGTTCTTTGGGTCCAATTTAGTGATAACAGAACAATGGAACAATGTGAAGCAATGGATTGCACTCACTTTTAAGAGATTTTGTGAACTGCTCACAGCAAAAGGAGACATTATTCCAATAAAAATGGAATAGTACACTTCTGATTTCATACCACTTGGTTGACATGTAATAACCTCTGCTTTCTATTATCATGAGAAGATAAGAAATTAATGTTACAGAAGTAGGTGTTCTGTGATAAAGAGAATTTCTTTCTTTGCAGAATAAGCAATAGCATATATTTTTAAAGGTCTTTCATTGTCTTTTTTTTTAATTGTCATTTCAGCTAATTAGAAATACCTCTACAGCTTTTGATAGAGATAATGGAACTTGTTGTCGGGGTCCACAGGTCTCCCATTTAGCATACAGAGGCATAGTAAGTCTTCAGTTATGATTTGACTTATAAATACGTACATTTTTCTCCCCTATGATATCATCATGTTTCCCACAGTTATACATTAATTCAGTCTGAGATTAAGCTCTGATCTGGGGGAAAAACAAATAGTTCAGACAGGAAGCTGGTGCTCATCTGAGGCCACTAGCACAGTCCGCAGCTTTGGCCAGGTAGTCCACTCATGCAAAGGGTGAAATGCCGGATCTGCACCTGTGTCCAAGCAGACTGGGCTTCGTACACCTGTGTCTGCTTCATTTTAGAGCAGAGTTTTGGTGTGATGCTGTAGTGGGGATAAAACCCAGGATGGAAAGGTCTGTGCTAAAAGCGTGTTTCCCCAGATAAACCAGTCCAGCTTGCTGAGAACTAGAACCTCCCAAAACAATCTGACAACCACACCAAGCTGAAGGCAACCTGTGCACAACCAAGGGCTCAGAGCTAGCACTACTCAAAGGGAAAAGCAGCTCTGAAGTTAGTGGCAAGCTAAGTTAGACTGTGCAGAAAAGGGGTGCAGGGGACTGTGCTATAAGGAGAAATAGAATGAGCACGAATAAGAAAAGTTTCTTCAGAAAGCACTTAATGAAAGATCCGTTTTACCTCCTGAATACTATTTCTTGGACAAAGGACTGCAGATCTCAACACAGTAAAGGCCTCCCTTCCAGTCAGGGTTGTAGTCACTGGAACAAGTTTAAATTAACAACTACAGAATTGAGCTAAACCCCTCCCAGAGCACTTAGAAGTGCAGGAAAGATGATTTTCAGATTGCATGTGTCTTGTAGATCTACATCACAGGGGCTAAGGGATGATCCAGCTGTTAAGGGTGATCCAACCTTTAAGGGCGATCCTGGAAAATCTATTCTTTTTTTGGTTAGTTTACTGTGTTCTTTCCCCCATTCTTTGGAAAAAATCTCAGTTGCTGTAATTCCATTTAATTACAACTTAATCTCTGGTATCATTATTTTATATCTGGTTAATGAATGAAATATAAGATTGATTCTCTTACACCTCTTGACATAAGAGAAGTTCCTGTAGAGTGCCCATTGAGTTAAATATCACGCAGAATTGTGTACTGCAAAGTTTCCTTAACCTCCACATGTTGTACAGAAAAGTTATTTTTATTCCTTCTAATTTAGCATCTGTTTCTGCAGTACAAGCAGTCCCATGCAGAGCTTCATTTAAGTCTGGAGGTCTGTGTCAGTCTCTGATAGCAGGTCTCTGATAACAGATTGTGGTGAAAAGTTGAGAAATGATTATACACTGTATTAGTTTATGCAATATAGAAAAGTAGAAAAGGTTTGGAGACTGTCTCTGTTGGAAACGAAAGATCAAAAATGCACCACTGAGTTTAATTTTTTTTTTAAAATTGGGTAGCAGACATTTGGCACATGAAACAACCTTATAACAAAGCCTCCATAAAACATTTTAGACCTCTGAAGCTAAAAAACATGTTCTTTTTAATGCTGTTAAGAAGAAGCAAAATTCGAAGGCTAACAAGTTGTAATTGCTTTTTGAAAAGAAGGTGGCCTAAAGTGACGGTTATTTTTGTCCATTTACACAGTGTACTGCATTTCCTAGCTAAATTATAGAAAATTATATGCCATAGTTTTCTTTCTGCCTTTAACTAGCTTCATATGAATCTTACAGTTCATGTCTAAAATTTTGTTGCAATGTACCAGTTGTATTATTCTGGTAAAATAATATTCAAAAATATTCTACCCAAACACTTCAGATTCCTGATAACTGGCTTTCTGCAGGGACTAATGATGAGCATGTTATTCTCTTTGGTGCAAAGCTCTTCAGGGGACCATCCTTCTGTATTTATTTTGTCTCTACTACCCACAACACTGAATCAAGTTTATGTTCTTGGAGGTCCATCTTGGGCAAGCACAGATGAATTTATTATAACCAGCACCATGGAAAAAAGAAGCAATGGTATGAGTGTTTTGCTACTTTATAATAAAAAGTAAAATGGAAAGTAGGCCAAGTTCTCCTTATTTAATTCAAATAATTCAAATAATTTCTCAGTTTCTGGGCAGTATATAGAAAACTAAAGAAATGTGGAATCATTTCAAGTTTTCTTCATTCTTGAATAAAATCACATAAATCATAACATGCTTTAAAAATATTATATATTAAAAATTGACTTTGATTAATCTACACTAAACTATAATGTCAGTGTTTTGTAAAAGAGTGATGGATCCTTTATATTTAGAAACAACTGGAGACACATATGATCATAAGAAACTGTGTCCGTTATGGGAAAGAATATGAAATGTCTTTTGTTTTGGCCTTTTCCTCCGAACCTGAAAATTTAGGCTCTGATATTTGACCCCAAATGAAATAAAAATAAAACAATAAAAAAGTGGGAGATGAATTCAAGAAAGGTTGGTGAATATTGAATGTCGTAGGTCTAAATGCAGTCTCTCATTTAGGGAGCTGGCAAGTCAGAAGTAGCAGGAAATGAGCATAAATCAGCAGTGGAAAGATAAATGTGTACTGATAGCCAATTCTGGCGAGTACTGGAGACGGTGTACTAATCCCCATGTCACTTTGGTCTGACCCACTGTGTTAGTGCTTATGTTTTTAGATACTTACTTTCTTTTCTTTTCAAAACATAGCTTGAGTTTTCTTGGGAGTTGGAACAGCTCTCTACCAATTGGTATGTGGACAGGCACTCTGAATTGGGAACTTTATGGTCAAAGTAAAATATTTCCTTTGTTATTGTTTGCCAACAGCCATAATGCTTTCCAACTCAACTTGAGCAATTTTATGGCTGTTCCAGCATCTATATGCTAGGAATAAACACAAAGTACAGGGTACATTTCTGTGTCCTTGAACTTGTTTGTTACTGTGAACTTAGGCAAAATTGTAGGAGATAAGACAGCGTATACGGCTGTGTTTGATGGACACGTGTGGCACAGGTCAGTGTCCCATTATGGGTGTTAAATAAACACATACACACACACAGATGCTGGAATACTGTCCATGACGAGAATGAATGGTGCTATGCTCAGGGTTTGTTTCAGGATGACCTGAAATCTTATCCAGCAAGGCTGAGAGATGCTTTGCAGCCCCAAGGTTTCTATCACCTCTTGTCAACTTGATCTGCTTTGCCTAGATTGCTCAGTGTTGCTAAGACTCATAGGGAGAATGATGGAAGGAGGCTGAAGCATCTTTAGCTGGTTCATGTCTTCCAGTTTTTTATTGCTGTCTCATCTGATTGGGAGAGATTGTCTGGGAGGCTTTCCCAGTATTGTGGCAAGGTTAGTATGAGGGCAGCAGTCAGCCAGAAAAGTCCAAAGCTGAGAAGACAGAAGCAGTTCAAGAGGCTTAAGGGGAATTGCTGAAGGACACGGCTGACTTACATCTCAGTCCTTTGCTGAGGCTCTTTTCATCAGCATTCACAGCTTGCTTGTCAGGCTGACAGCATCCACACTAACAGATAATATAAGTGAATGCATTGGCTTTTTATATACTACTGTCTGGCCAATGCTCTTGTGCTTATTTCTGTCCAACTTAACCCTAATTTTAATGAGCTTTTCTTACCTCTAGACCAAATTATTTTAACTGATACTACACTACATACAGCTGAAACTCAAAACCATTTAGAAGCCTTCAGTCTTCCACAGCACATTTGACAGCCTCAGCACCACGTGAGCAGCCTAAAGTCTCTAATCTGCTTCTTGCTCCGCCTTCAGCACTACAGCTCAAGAGGTTAAGATGAGAGTCTGTCGGCTTGCAAGCCAGTGTTGCCATTTGTTGTGCTCTGAAGGCCCTTGAACTCTCTTTCCTCACTTCAGACTCTCCTTTACTCCTGAGTCATATAAAAAGAATTGCATACTTTTTAATATATCTGGCTACACCTATCATAGAATCACAGTATCACAAAATGGTTGAGGTTGGAAAGAACCCCTGGATGGCATCTTGTCCAAACCCCCTATTCAAGCAGGGCCATCCAGAGCAAGGAAAAAACTAAAAGTGTTTCCTTATATTCAGAAGGAATGTCCTGTGTTTCTGTTTGTGCCCACAGCCTCTGGTCTTGGCACAGAACTACTGAAAAGAACCTGGTTCCAGTTTCTTTGCATGGTCCTTTCCAGTGTTTGTATGCATAAAAAAGATCCCCTCATTGGTGATCATTCTCAAGGATGAACCGTCCCAACTCTCACAGCCTTTCCTTAGAGAAGAGATTTTTCAGTCTCTTGTTCACCTCCATGGCCCTTCAGTGGATTTCCCCCAGTATGTCTATGTCTCTCTTCTTCTCTGTTTTCCAGAACTGGGCAATAGAAAGATGATATTTAACATATTTAACATGAATATCAAGAATTATGATGGTATGAAATTACAATTTTTCAACAAAGAAATCCGAACCAAAAAATCATTGCATAATTTTTTATCATTTTTCTATATCTTATTTTAATGATGGGTAAATTTTCAAGCACTTACAGCTACAGACATATCTGGTTTAGTCAGACTGAAAAAACAATCCAGAGGCCCAGAACCTGCCCGTTTGCTAGGAACATAGGCGTGAGCCTTCAGATGTCATGAAGGAAAAAAAATATCAGGGGTAATCTGCTGATCAGAAAGGGAGACATTGATTCTTAAACTCACCTCCCAGTGAGAAAATATAGCTTTGGTTTTGGTTTTGTATCTGACTGCAGATATATTTAATTTTTTCAAGGAATTAAGATAATAGTGGGAGGTTATTTAAAAAAATCTCATCTTTTAGGAGAATCAATTTGACTAATAAATAAAGCCTTTATTTTTTTTTTAGGGATGAGTTTGTGGTGCAAGGAGAGTTCAAGTCAGATCTTTCATTTTATGTGCTGTTTCCAATTAGTAGCATAGAGCAGCAAGCATAAACTTGCTATTTTAAGGACATATATCATATTTAATTTACAATTAAATTAATGAATTTGCTGGCTTAGTAGGGGAAGAAAGTGATGTATGAAGCCTGGGTGTGCAGCTAAGCTGACTAACCTGAGGGTAGCAGGAAAGCATCAGAGAGCAATTCTCACTTGGAATCCATTCAAAATGAACTGCTGAATCCTTTCATCCAATCCAGAAGAAACTCAATTACAAGAAGTGACATTATGCAACATGATAAAAGTAGTGTCAGCTCCAAATCTGTGAAAGCTTGTTGACACAGGGAATGAGTCAAACTGATGGGACCATATGGTGAGAAGGAGTGTGCGAACAAGCCTCCTTGTCTTCCAACCAGAGAAGTTTGTGGCGGCGTTCCTGACTGCAAATACATCTCATACCCTTTAAATCCATCCACTGAAATGCCATGCAGACAATATGAATGGCGGTGAGCATATCAAGGTGTTCTATGAAGGGAGGTTGTGAAGGTAGCTCAGACACACCTGGGTATAGCCCAAGCTCGCAAGCGCTGCCCAGGATGTGCTGGTGTTCTGCTGCAAGCAGCTCTCACGCAAATCATCATGAACAAAACAAATCATTACACAGGAGTTCACTGTTCCACAATGGAAGTTTAAAGCAATTTATTTGGTGATGAAATGTGTTGTGAAATAAAGGAGTTTAGATTGCCACCAGCCTTAAAGCAACCATTCTGAAGAGACCACTTGCACACAGAAGACTAGATAGTTGATAATTTTGAAGCCAATTACCATCTTTCTGTTGACTTTAACTGGATTTAAACAAGCTTAAGAGAGGAGGCAGGTCATCTAAAACACTTTCTTTTACTCCAATCAGATAAATGCTGATATAAAAATCTCCGGAAGCACTTCATACTCTGCTGTGCTCTTAGTCACACAGAGGTCTATTCAAATTGGAATGAGAGAAGCTTACCAAGCAAACAGGGAATCTTATATTATAGGAAAATTAGGTGAAATCATTTTGCTGAGTTGATGGAGAGGGTTGAATTTTTCCCTCTCTAAGAGGGAGCCTGAGGGTTGGGTGGGAAAGACATGAAAGAAAATCATAAGGAAAGGAAGGAGCAAATTTTTTTTTTTTTAAAGTAGAAAATAAAATCGTGTCAATTATCTCTGAGTAAGGACGAACTAGAAATGTGACTTTTTTCCCTAATGGTGAAAACACTAATGTTCCTGAGCAGCCTTCCAGAGAAGAATAAGAAGAAAACCAAGATAATTTGGAGTCAGTGTCCAACATTAAAGGAAGCTGTTGTCCACAAAAAAAAAAAAAAAAAAAAAAAAAAAGAAAGTGGTAGGCTATTTTCACTCGCAAGGTGCAATTTTGCGTGTTTGAACTAGTTAAGAGACCGGTTAAGGACACAGAGTGCAACACTAATCCATCGTTGTTCTGACTGCTACATGATTAGCACACTCCCAGGCATGAGTTTAACCTGAACTCAGCAGCACTTTCCCGGACAGGAGAATGGTTTGGGAAATAGCACATGCCATAAATTGGTCTCAGCAGGCAGTATGAGACCATATTGCCAAGGGAAGTGAGAGAAAGAAAACATTTAGTAATGGGCAAATTTAACAGTGCCATTTCTCAACAGTGCCAGAGAATGGCCCCAGAATGTTTTAAGACTAAAAATATATACTTTAAGTTATTTTTTCCTTTCAACTTAACCAGTCATTGTACACAAAGTGGAGATTTTAGAGCAGGGAACCAGCCTTTGGTGGCTGGATAGAGCCAACTGCTATGATGGTATTGCAGTGAGATTTCCAACTCACCAGCAGCAGTGACCAGTTTATGGTGCTGAACTGGTCTGAACAGTTATGTGTTCAGAATTACTTGTGAAAGTGACGTTTTCCCCCTATTTACTAAAAAAAATACGCAAATCCGTCATTATATTTCTACTGAGGCTCTTGCTAGAAAGACTAGGAATGTTACTTTCTTCGTCCTTTCACTCCTAGGTACAGGTTATCTAGCATAAGTTAGAAGCATTTTGGTCCTTTTCCAGGCTGCATTTAAATAAATTGGTAAGTCTTTTATTCAGGAAAACTCTTGTTAGCTACTAAATTTACACTAACTATCCAATGCACATAATAATGGACCAGAGATTTTCCTGCAGCGTAGTTTCAATCAGCTGTTTTACAAGTATGGTGCCTAACTTTTACGGACAGATAAATTTCTTCGTGTAATTAGTTGGGGTTGTTTTATTTTGTTCAATTGGTGTTTTGCTTTTGTTTTTTGTTTTTGTTTCTGTTTTTTTCTTTTACTGAGCAAAATTTTCAGTTGCAGCAGTTTTATTCTGGGAGGTAAAGAATAAGTTCATTGATGATGACACCGTTTGCGGAGTTTGCAGTGTTCTCTATTTTGCAATTTGGGTTCAAAATATTTTTTCTCATAGATTAGAATAATTTTAAACAATTTCATCAAAGAACAGGTAGCTATAAGAGGAATCGAGTTCAATTGAATGCAGATGAAATTCAGAGCATAAGGTACTTGGTACTTTGTCAAACTGTCCTATAAATGCTTCAAATGGGGATATCATTTGAAGGATATCAAGTTATGACTTGAAAAATGGTTTATCAGGATTTTATTTTTAAAGTGTTTGGTTTCAAAATTTTTTTAGTGTAAGTTGATACATTGCCTCAGAATACTGACAGGAAGCCAAATTTAGTCCCTTTGGTTGGTGTCCTTAATCTCTTCTTAGCTTTTTTAATGTTGAAACATAGAATAGTAAGCTATGGAGTACCTTCTAATTTGTTTATTTAATTTACAACTACTTGAATATTACTCACTTCTTTATCTTCCTAGGTGATTCAATATGGCCTTAATGGATACATACATTTAATAAATCAGGTCTGATACCTGAATCAGAGAAAAGGAACCAAGCTTCCTTGTGCAGCGAGCCTAAACTGAAAATTACAGCTCCCAAGCAGGTGATTCTGCAAAAATAGTGGGGCCTTGGGTTTTTTAATGATCTGCAATGCACCAGAATGGCCCCTGGCATGTAGTTAAGCTACAGAAGGAACATTTTCCAAACTCAGCTGCACTCATCCATCTTCATAATTTCTATTTCTTTGCACAGACTTTCTGTTCTTGAGGCTGCTTGGCTGACTATTTAAAAGTGCCGCTTAGCTGGGTACCTGAAACACCCATATCTGGGAAAGGGATTTCATATGCAGAGGTAATCCCACACCACTACCTATTCTGACCCAGCATTCCAAAGTATCTCTATAACTGCTGTCTCATCTTTTCAAAAATCTTCTCTTCTGTCATAGTTGGTTTGAGACGACAACTTTAGTTTTATTCGGTTGTGTAGTACTTAGTACGTCAGAGCCCTCATCCACTGCTGACATTCTTGTGTGCTGCCACCAAGCAAGCAACAGGAATTTGGGAACTGAGCTCTGGTTGCAGTGTCTCTTCAAACCATTCACAGAATTACATGTTTAACACAGTCACTGCACTGTGCCTCTGAAAGTACTGCTTGCCAACCTGCTAGGCATTTAGTAACAATTAAATGTTATTCCACTATTTTCTTTGAGGTGGGATACTTTTCTTTCCTTTTTCCAAATACTGAGTAGAAACCCTCTTTATCTTCCCTGCATTTTGTCCAAAGCATGACTGGCGTGTCTCCATCCTGATGTGTTCCACGTCATACTCACTACATGATGAGATTTGATGGAGAAGGATTTTTTATGTACAACTTGCAGTTTTTGCTCTACATTTTTAGTTTTTGTTGCTTCATTTGCAGGAGCTGAAGTAGTGTTATTTTGGAATGGGCTTTTCTGGGAGTGTGTGACACTGATTGGAATCAGGGCGCTTTTCTCATCCTAATGCTCTTTTTGTAACAATCAATTCATGACACCATCCTAGTGCTTCCAGCAACACATGCTGTCACCACTCAGTTTTGAGTGTGTGTCCGGGCATTATAGTCTGTACTAAGGGAGTGGGACATTCCTTAAAATCCCTGTTCACTTTAAAGCCCAAACAGCTTGCCTCCAGGCTGAGACTGCAAGTCCCATAATGGAATCAATGTGGGATCCTAAATTGCTACATCACATCATTATTCAGAGAAGATTAAAGAAATCTGAGTAGAATTCACAGATTTAATGTCAGCTATTTTGCTCGGCTTACAGCAGGTAACTGCTGCTGTATTTTACATGTCTGGTGAATGCCTCAGGCTCATTCCCATCTGAAGTGAAATCTTCAACAGTGAAATCAATGTGCAATAGCACAGGGATGTAAACCCAGGTGTCCTTGTGTTTGAGAATTATCTGAGTTAAACTCTAGTAATGATGAATATGCTTCATACTGAAATTTTCAGAAATGCCTCATGAGATGAGGCTGAACTGACTACAATGACTTCAGATCATACTAGCTGCTTGAATTCCCAGGCTGCACAGGTCCAATTTGAGCACTGGTTTTAGCTCTATTCTTTCTCCAAGGCACAACTGCCTGCTTAATGATGTGACAGTAGTTGACCTTTTCCTTTCTCTTTTATTACTCACTATGTTCCGTCATATGGTCAGACCAAGGTTGGTATGATGGTTTTATGTTGATTACAGATTGTTTTTCACAGGAGGAGTCCAGCCAGGTTTGATTAAATCCATGTGTGAAAGGCCCCTAAATACCATCAGAGTAGCATGGAGAAGCCCAGAATAAGAGTGAATTAGTCTTAAGCTATAATTATTAGCTATATAAAGACAGCAAGCAATAGCTTGCTGGGAGCTTCATCAGCTCTCTTCTGGTCTTATCCTATTGCACAATCGTTCCCATCACTTCGAACTCAACAAAGTCCTTCAGGTCTCAGAGGGTGCTGCTCACCTTTCTGTCACCCTCTTCTGCCTGACCACTGCTCTGAGTTATGGGAGAGGCCCCACGTCCACGTCGTTAGGACGTGTGGTTCTGCTTCCACAGGTCTGAACAAAGTCATGATATGCCCTCATGTACCATGCCCAAAAGGAGGTTTGCAAGCCAGACATTCATTCATTCAAGCCAGACAGTCTCAATCCTCTTACAGGTTTAATCAGGCAATGTGCAACAGAAAGCCGACCATCTACAGGATGGATTCCCGTCCCCCCCCCACAGAAGAGTTACCATTACCACTTTTGCTGAGACAGATTGTTAGAGATAATACTTACCTTGCATGCAGTAGCTTAATATTTACAGCACTTGGCCAGGAGATAGGAAGCTTGCCTTCTGGATTCTCTATGGTCCAAGGGAGCCTGGACTTATGTGTCTCAAGCAAACACCCTAAACCCAAGATAGATTGAAAAAAAAGAAAAAGGTTTCATAACTCCTCTTTCATCTAGACTGGTGTACATCCTGTGAAGCAGGCTGCACTGGGATGGGGAGAGAACATTAACACTCAGAGGAAAGGCTGTCTGAATGGCATGCAAAGAGATGTTGGCTGGATTTTTGGCTCTGCTCAGGAAGAAAGCTGTAGTTTGTGTGGAATAGTCATTATACAGAAGCTGAAAGGAAGGACCAGCTATCTTACTTTATCATAAAGTTCCTTTTTGGATCTACTTCTAGTCATATAAGATAAGACAGGAGCAAAACCAACTTAGAAAGAAATGCAGAAATTAAAGACGTTTCTGCATTTGTATTACAGAATGTTGGAGTCCCACTGTTCAATACTATAGGCAGCTATCAACTATTTCATGCCTTAGAGGACACAGTCATGAGCTGATACGTCAACGTACCCTAGCACAAAACAGAAACCATTAGGACTCTGTCTGTCTTTTAAGAGATGGGTGAGAAAGTTATGTTTGTCACAAAGTTCACAGAATCTCAAACTTTTTGATAAAATGAGACAGAGATTTACTGCCTCACATCTGTTTCAATGGAAGTGAGGTTTGTATACTTCAACCTAGATACTTTTTTCCTTTTATTTTTTTATTAGAAGGAAAAAAAAATATACTTCTGTTAAATTT
The DNA here is from genome assembly GCA_013398015.1 of Oreocharis arfaki. Classification (NCBI taxonomy): domain Eukaryota; kingdom Metazoa; phylum Chordata; class Aves; order Passeriformes; family Paramythiidae; genus Oreocharis; species Oreocharis arfaki. The sequence continues at coordinate 417,168 of VZRR01003432.1, read as the reverse complement.
TTCATATAAATTCTCACAAAGAACATACATTATTCAGTTTCACCTAAGAGTTTGCACTGTCCATCACTCTAAGCTGTTACAGCAAAAGTTTCTGGGCATAGAGTAAAATTAACATCTTATTCTTTATAAATCACTAGGACAAGAAGTTTAGCTTGCGTACTCTAAATGAAATTATAATACAGTAGGCAATTCTAATTATCCTTCAACTTAGAACAGACAACTGGAATTACAACTGCTTTATGGAAGACATCTAAATCAAATCCATGGTGCTTTTACAGCTGGTTCTAATGAATCGGCCACTTACACAGCACACATGTACATCAGTAGAAATCTTTGTCTTTCAGAAATGAATGTTTGAAAATAAAAACGGAAAGAACAGATGCTCCATGGTAAATTCTCATGTCCAAGGAGTTCTCAAATCTGGTGAATGCCCAGCATCAATGAGAGTTCCATTTCAATAACCTGGGCTTCTTAATGAGCTACTAGATCAAGAACACCTCAAAGAACAGTTTAAACAAAATACATCGGACAAAACCCGACATGTTCTGCTGGGAAAGGACACCAGATCAAAGAGATGGCACCATATCAAAGAGATGGCATTCTGGCACCGTGGTTTTTCATGGAATGATACATGGCTGTTTACAAAGGCAATGAATATTGGTAAAGGACATGTTAAAGGAAGATGAAACTAAAGAGGGTCACTTGAAGGCTGCTCAATAACCATGGTCAACTAACCAAAACTTTATTTCTTGAACCCCTGACATTCTACCTCTCCACAATTGCTAATATAAATAGCTCTTCTGTAATGTTTCCTTTTAGATTTGGAGTTGGCACCACTGCTATCTCTTTTCTAGAAAGTTTTACTTTTGTCTTTTCGCGGTTACAAGGATCCTGGAGAATAAAGTAAAGAAAAATTTGTTCCTCTCACATGGAACTAACAACAGTAATTTTTTTACATGTTCACTGTAAATAACCTTTGCTTTTTTTCCATTTTTTTTTCTTTTTCTTTTTTTTTTTTTCCTGGTTGTTGCAGTCTTTAGTTATGGCTTTCTTCCTTTTTTAATTTATGCTACATGTGCCATGAAACTGCAGGTTGAATAATTCCTGAGATATGTTTTTTTCAGTTTGGCAATGTGGCTGCACTTTTTCTCTATTATTAAATTCACTTTCGCATGTGTGCTTTTACAGTCAAGATGTCCTTCAATGCAGAAATACGTTCGAGATCAACAAACACTAAAGTAAAAGGAAAACAGAATTATATGTTGTCTTTCTATTGGAAGTGTTGCTCTTTGAGCTGAGCAGATACCTAGGAGCATAAAATATTGTTGGTTGTATTGGTTTGCTTGGATGAGTAAAAACCATATCTTACGAAGTTAATTTTTTTCAGGGAATGATCCAGGTATTTGCTGCCAAACGCAGTCCCATGAAAATGTCCCAAGACAATTGACAGCGATCTGCTGGAAAACATCCAGAAAGCCATGAACAAAAGAGAAACAAAATAAAACGCCTCTTGCATTCCACATGCCCTCTGTCTTTGCCCTGTCATGCTAGCTCTGATCAAAGCCTTAGCTTTATTTTGCTGTCAGAAGCTTCTCGGTAGTTTGACTTCTGATTATTTCAGTCAGAGAAGCCTGATGCTATAGCCAAACCAAGTATAGCTTTCTGAGTAACATGGGGATGTTGTACAGGCAGTGTCCTGGACCAATAATTCCCAGTTTTTATAAGCTAAATTTCACACCAGCCAGAGCAGATCCCACTGAGAGAGTGTACATCAGAAGAATTTATTAGTTTCAGTTGTGTCCATATTCTTGGCTCATACTTCGTGGTTTGGGAACCTCTGCCTCAGATTAGGAAAATAACACCTATTCATGTATTTTCACGTCTTTCTTCCCACTCTTCTTTTTTAAACCAGTTCTTATTACCATCATCTTCATTTTTGTAATTTAAAAACAATAAAAACCTCTGGGACTTTTAATTGCATGAGTATGGAAATTTGACATTCTTTTATTTTCTTAAGAATTTCCAAGGATTAGGATTTTTTTCTGTGAATTAAAGTTCTATGTTTCTTTTTAGAAACTATGTTTATCTGCCTCATATGATTTTTTCTTAAATTCTTATTGCTTTACTCTTTCTCATCACATAGGCACTTTGATTTCAGGACACCAAACAATTTCAAAAACTCTTTTATAATTCTAAACTTTCTGTGACTAATACAGGCATCTTAGATAAAGTAGGGTTTTATTTTAGAAGCCTCTCTTGAGTTGAGAAATCCTCAAAAAATACTTAATTTCCTTTACAATCCTTTTGGCAGACCTTTAGAAGGCAATCTGGGCTATAAAAGATCAAAATGCAAGAATTCTTTAGCTGTGTCGGACCCTGACTGCCAAGTCTATTTTGAAAAAAGTTCTAACAAGAAAAGTACTTCTGAGTTATCTTTTTTTTTTCCTGAAGGTGTTAGTCAAGGCAGTTTTGTCTCTTCATGTCCCCACAGCTCTTCTTCATCTTCCTTCTTTATGAATGATTCAAGTAGTTAAAATAATTATAAAATTATAGATGGATATAAATAGATGTGTGACAAATACAGACCTACAAAGAGTTCATAAATAGGTTCCCAAATCCCAAGTTTACTCTGATCATCAGTATCACTAATTATCTTTCTCAATTAAGAAATCAAATGCATTATCCCACAAAAACTAATCAGAATCTCATTCTTCCAAACCTGTATAAGATTGAATAGTCCACAGCATACCACAGAATTTAAGAACATAAGTTCAAAATAAAACCCTCAAATGTCACAAAATACAATAATGAGATAATTCTGCTTTAGAATCAAGGATAAGAGTATTTACAAGTTTCAAAACTTCTGAGGCGTATGAAATTATCAGCACAAGTTACTTTATTTTTGTTTCATCAAAGGTATAGTCCACACCTCTCGTCACGCTGTGTGGATAGACCCTCAGTTCCTACACCCTACACTATTCCAGCCCAATGGATACTCTGATTTGCTGTTAGAAAGAGAGAAAAAAAATCCAAATAATTGTGTAACCCGTCAGAGGAGAGTGGCTTCTTCATGACATTGCTGGCCTGAACATTAGGTGGAGCCATCTGCACAATGCCTCTTCAGACCTTAGTTGTGATGGCACTTTACCATCGACAGCATCTTGCATTTAGGCATTTCCTCCCAAATTAAAATATCTTTCTCAGTCAACTTAATCTCTGTAAAACATTGAAAAGAATTCAAGTAAGACTGTACATCACTAGATTATTTCCTGAAAAATTCTATATTTTCACTGGCGTGTTTTCTGTTGGTCACAGAATTAATTGCACCTTTATTTTACATTTCCCCATGCCATATTTTTTATTACAATTCCATTTCTTGTGCGAGGTTAAGGAAATAAAAAAAAAAAAAGAGAAGTAATGCAGTATGTGGCTTATTTATTTAAGGAAAATGGTGTTTTGTTCAGGCCCAAAAATATTGCTGTTTTCTTACACCAAGGCTCAGAGAATCATAGAATCATTGAAAGGCTGGGGTTGGAAGGACCTTAAATATCATCTAGCTCCAACCCCCTGCCATGTGCAGAGGCACATGCTTTGCCTTTTCTCTCCACATTTGCCATGAAGACCTAATTTTACCTCGTGTGCCACAACCAGATGGACTAAATTACAGTTCACTTTTGTCCGCCTCTGACATTTGTCTCAGAATATGAAGTAGATGTGTCTGAAATAAGCAGTCACCCCTCAAGGCTGGGTGCTATGCAGTCCACACACCAAGGTCTCTACCAGCCATCTGGAGCACATGAACTGCTGTTCTACCCCTACTGAATCCTGCCATCATCTCAAACACAGCATTTTTTCAAGATGAGCTTTTTTCTATTTATTTACCCAACGGTATTTCCTTCTTGCCCTTCCCGTCCCTAAAACGGCCTCAAGAAAACCAAAACTATGGCAACACAATGAACACAATACATGGATAAATTATTCTTCCACTGCACTGGAGAAGCTGTTTTTCCTGTGAATATGTATTCTTGGCTGGGCAAGTGTCAGCAAATGCTGTCATAAGCTTTGTGTCACTGCCTACTCACAGACCGCATGGGCGCCTGCCTCAGTGTCCGTGATGTTTCCTTGCATATTATATTCAGAAGGAATGCCTGCTTTGCTCTCTCCAACAGCTGGTTTTCACAATGTTTGTTCATGTCTTTGAGACCACCAGGGGTCTGTTGAATTTGCTTCATGTAGGCTATTCGTAAGATTCACAGCATATTGCAGGGGGGAAGGCTGCATGGACTGATAGCTTGATAGCAAGTGGCTTATATGTCTGGAGAAGCATACTAAACAATAATTTGTGGTAGAATGTCACAGCTATTTCACCTGTGACAAACCAGGGAGACTGTGGTTGCACAACCCTCCCTTGTGCTCACCTTCCTGGGAAATGTGTTTAGCTCCTCTCTCCACCCAGTCAGGATAGAAACTGATCTGTCAGTAAGTTCCTTAGGAGTTATTCTGAGCTACTTCTCTTTCAATCTCTTCAGTACATCTGTTCTACTACACAGAAATCATAAAAATGTTCTTGTGGCACTTGTGGACATTGTTCAGTGGTGGACTTGGCAGTGCTGGGTTAGTGGTTGGACTCAATGGCCTCAGAGGTCTTTTCCCAGCCTAAGGATTCTATTCCTAAGCTTAACGATCCAACCACCAAATTGTTTAGTCATGTCCATTTACATTTCCATTGAATAAATTGATTCAAACAGGATTTTTTTTTTAAATAGTGTCAGCTTGTTACCTACAAGGAAAGGAATGCCAAAAGAGATCTGATGATGAATATTTTCTTCATTTTTTTAAGTAGTATAAACAAATACTCATGCCAGGATGTCGAATACGGCAGGAACTAAGAATCATCATCCAATAAAACCTTGGCATCCTCTGTTGATGTACTCAGAGTTCTGGCTGATACTGACAAACAAAAATAAGTGAATATATTCTGGCTTGTTAAGAATAAGCAGGACAGTCTTTAATGCTTAATTTAAAAAAAAGAAATAAATAAAAGTACTGTGACCACAGAGTAAATCTTATTTTATGCAACATAGATTTAAAAATAATAAAATAATCAGTGTAAACAGTCAATTTTTATTTAATTATCACAGAGTTGCAGTCAAAAAATTATTTTAAATATTTAGGTTTTGTACTGTCACCTACTTTTGCTGAAAGGGTTGCCTAATCAGAAAAATCCCAACAGCTTCATTTCAGATTGATTGGCATTAAATGGACTAGAAAAAGTATTTCAATAGTTTTTGAAACGAAAATGAATTAAAATTGGCATGCAATTGGCATCTACTAAACTTTTAAATGTCCCTCAAGGTAGAGAATTGAGAAGATTTTTTTTGTATTTTTTTCTTCTTATTGCTTCCTTTCCTCTGCTCCTTTTGAAACCTCTGAGACTGCTAGTATTGGACTATAGAGTGCATTTTTGAAAAGTTCTTGTAAGCTTTCTTTGAAAAGGTCAGGTATGTCCATTGATTTACTATTGTTAGGTACTTCTGAAGTCTTCAAGTGATTTAGCATTAGTTTATGGCACAAAAGATTTTTAAGCAAAATAAACTCTTTAAAAAATTTATCTTTTTTTCTCCTTAGTGTAATTCTATTTAAAACAGAGATCCTACCAGTCTATTATCATAAAACTTAAATGACATAACTCTGCTTAGAAAAGCTGCTGTTGAGCCTTGCTGGTATGACCAAAAGCTCTCCTGGCACTTACATGATTTTGTACTTCAAACTCACTTAGGCACTATAACCCTACTAATATTAACCCTTTTCAGAGTCACTTCTCAGTTTACCTTTTCTCATGCTTCTCCTAGTTAGGAGAGCAAGTCTATGCCTTCAAGCAATATTTCTTTTATGCCAGGCAAACTGAAGATTATCTATTGACACTTTGGTTCAAGGAAGTACATCCAAATGTTCAACACGGCTTTGTGATCTGCTCTGGCACAGATCCCACATCGACTCTAATATTTCTTCCTATATTTGTATATTTTCTTAGTTGAAAACTGTTCCTTGGCAACATGGATATGGATTCAGCACTTTTTATTTTTTTCTAGCTTTGAAAGATCACTTTTTTGTTTGTTAGACAAAGAGGTCTATTTCTTCAGTATTTGTAATATTATGGAGACATTCCCATAAAATTTTATGAAATATCTAGATTATTGTAAGCATTGAACTAAAAGGAGGGAACCAAATTATGGAACTAAAAGGTCAAGATATATAAACAAAGCTGTGATGTAGAGGCTTTGTTGCTCTCAGTTCATGCTGATCAACGCCAGTCAGATTTCTGGAAAATGTTCTCTCCATCCATAAAATTTGGAACAAATTTTCCAGTGGAATATTCATGTTAGGATTTAGCTCAAATACAGTGTAACAAGAAAATTCATCAAGCTACTCCCAGCAATAAATAATGTTTGCATTGCCCACGAAGATAGTGATAGACAGTTGAAATCATCAAGAGAATTGCCCTTGAGTGAGAACCCTGAATGAAAGTGTTTTAAATGTAAGTGTGTAAATAGGATTTTAAAAAAGAGATATAGTCCTACAATTATTGTGCCATTTATAGAGGAATAGATTGAAAATGTATTATCATATGTGAGCCATTTTAGTTGGAGACACACTTTGCTCTTTTAGCTGGAGAATTTCACTTACCCTGCTGTCACGAGGAAAGGTCTTGTTATCTATAAACTGATAAATCATGATGGGTTAGTCTCTGTTATCATAAGTTATAGTCGGTTTAGGACATGGATACACCAAGGAAAGCAATAAAAAATTCCCGATGGAATCATATCACCTTGCCCTATGTCTTTCATGTCACTTTGAAAAATTAACCAAGTGCATCTCAAATGTCAGCTTTCAAACAACAAATTATTTCAGATGTTCAGATTTTTTAAATCTGTGGCATATAATTGCAAGACAGACAAGCAGGTACTTCATGAAGTTACAATTTATTTTATAAAAAGGAATCAGGTATTGATTTTTCATCACTGTTTCCTAAATTTACGTCAATCCATGTGATCTGTGTATAAGTTAATTCTGGAATGTATTTTGCAATGTAATTTTTTGAAAGAACTTGTCAATTAACAACCTATTGTGTTACTGTACTACAGAACAGATGTTTAAGCTTCACAGAAAACACCAACACATTATTGCTTTTTTCTCTAGGTCATTATTTATTTTCCATGTACATGGAAAGGCCCTGGAGTTTATTTTCAAAGCTTTGTTTTAATAGATTTAAAGCCAAAACACCGCAAACCAGATCTTAATATTTGCTGATGAGTGGGAAGTTTTAGTGATACACAGTGTTCTCAGAGACAGACACAGGGGTGCTGACAAAGTGCACTTGCAGGATTCACTGGTGGTAACCATAGCCACATTTCTGAAACCTAAAGCCTGATTATGATGTCTTAAGGGCTTTGCATGAGTATAAGCATTGTTTTCAGTAATTTCAACAAAATAGGTTAAAAACATGTCCTAATCCTTTCTTTACAGACTTACAGTTAAATACAGATAGTGTGTTAGATGACATGTTTTTACTTGAAGTGTGATCATCTCATCACATTTTTGTGCTTTTTCTCTCAGTACGTTCTGGATGGCATTTGTTTTCGACTTCATACATTGACTACTTGTATTTTTTAGCAAATTTGTAATGCAGAAGGCAATCCCACACTTAGGATACAGAACACCCATGGGCCTCATTCTATTTTTGTCAAGACAGATCTCTGTCAATTCAATGCAACAAATGAGTCATAAAAGCTCTCTTCAATGAGAATCAGGCCCAGTCGAACAGAGAAACTAGGCAAAATTTAATGGTACTGATCTAATGGTCTTCATATCTGTGAGTTCTCTCACATTATTTTTAAAGTGTTCCTTCTCCACATGGGCTAGCAGAGTGTAAAGAAATCTCAGCTATATTTATGCCGAAAGAAATGACTTCTTTTAATAACAAAACAGCAAGAGATGGTAAAGAAGCCACTGGCTGTGAATTTTTAAGGTTTCCTGTACTCGTTTTGAAAGTGGTAGAGTAAATTGTTATGGTCTACAGTCATTTCATTTCACCCAAATTGAAATGATCCTGAAGACCACTTCAAATAAGACTTCTATTTCTTTATGTTGCTGACGTAAATCCTCACCCATTAAAATGGTAGAACATGTGAGCTGGTGTTCGCTAAACTTATTCAAATTCTTCTTCTGGGCCTTGACTGCATATAAAATTTTTTTGCTCAACACTGTTAGGGGGTGATTGTTGGGTTTGATGAGCTTCAGTTTGAGCATAGTAAAGCAAGTTCTCTCATGTCTGTGTGGAGGGCAACACAGAAACCAATGCATCTCTCTGGGAGTAATGGTCACTTACTAAAAATGTCTAGCTCCAAGCTCTGAGTGACTCAAGTAGTTGATATAAAATTAATTGAGTGCGTAAATGTGCATTCGCTTTTGAAAATGATGGTTCTAAATCTATAGGAATGAGAAATACAAACTGCTTCAGCAAATAGAAACCATAAAATCATAGAATGGCTCAGGTTGGAAGGGACACCTTCCACTAGACCGGGTGTTACGAATGGATGATGTAAGTTTGAATCAGCTCCTGTATGTTGCGTAGGCCTCTGGCAAAAGGCAGTCGCTGTATTGGAGTGGCCAGCACTCCAAAATCCACTCTGATTTGCAGGGTCTTTAATAATGGCTGATCCAGTCTATCATAAAATGGATTATTTATTTAATAGACACAAAATTAACAGACATAAGACTTAAAACAGACTATTACTACACAGAGGGAAAAACAAAAGGGATTACTAGTAATAGATATGCGGAGTTAAAGGTACCATTAGAATTACAGCTAGCTAAGAAACAGTATAACTTAGGATTCAAAGTGTCTTTCCACCAGTCTTCGAAGGGGTAGACCCAGAGAAATCCTCTCTCTCAATATCTGGAGAAGTGACTTGAAGCTCCAAGGAGAAATCTCCTCACACGTCCTCAAAGAGGGTGTAAGAGACTTCTACTCCGTGTTAATTTAAGTGATCTTTTAGAAATGTAAAAATCCATGTTGTATGATCAGGAATGTTCATTTTCTTTATCTTTTTTCCACATCTGTTCTAGCAGGATGCGTGCTGGGCCTTGGTCTCAGACTCTCAGGAGCTTGGCAGTGGCCTCCTGCAGGGCTCTCTGGCTTCCTGCAAGGCTCTCTGGCTTTTCGGGCCTATCAGTCTGGCTGAGTTATTTCTTCCAAATGCCCCAGACGTGAGAGAGGGGGGACGTCCTGCCACACCGGGTTTCTCAAAGAGACCAAATTGCTTAAAGAAATATAGCAATGGAAGTCACTCTGTTTTCAGATTACTTTGTGCCACCAAGACGTGAATATATTCCTGCGCCGACTTGCTCTGATTCTTGTAAGAGATTTGTGATTTGCTGCAGTGACGAATCCTTTCATCCAGACTTCTCAAATCTTGTGATGTACATACTGCATCTTAGCTCTGAGGTACATTTAATATGACACACTCTTTCCCAAGAATAAGGCAGTTTGGAATGCTGTGGAGCAAGACATGGTCAGGCTGCAAGGTCTTTGACACAATTTCTTCCTCTGATGGCAACGACTGTCTAGTGATGTTCTTTCTCTGACAGTCATGAGAGTGTGTGCCTGCTTCCTCGAACAGTTGACTGAAAGAACGTCATGTTTATAACCCACGATGCCTAAATTATCCTGAACTGGGATTTAGAAGATGAAGGGCCATAAAGCTTCTCTATAATTCAGTTCTGTGTACGTTCATGGATAATAGCAATACGAGTGGAAGAGATGAGCTAGTCATCACACATTATATTGCCTGAGGGCAGGCACTGAATTGATTACATAGTTATGTCTTGATTTGAGCACAAGGCAATCCTAACTGATGTCAGTGGGAAAACTTCAGCTGATTTCAGCAGGAGGAGAATTTCAGTATATTTACAGTGTTTGTGTCATTATTCTAGGTCTAGGTTGGTTTCCTTTGCCATACTTGGCTTCTTTTGCTGAACAGGATGTTAAAAATGTTACTGGAATTACTGATTCCCTGGGGCACTGTGAATATTAATTTATTTGTATTTTTGATTAATTAACTGTGTGCTAATTATCGCATTTATGGGCTTGAAATTACTTATTCTTTGTCTAAAAAAAGTCCTACATAACGTCTGTCATTTTAAAACCTTTGCGCTGGCAGGATTTGCTATGTTTTGTACAACTAGAAATTTTATATTAGCCCCTCTAGATCTACTAGAGCATACACCAACCTCTGGAGATTAAAGACTTTTTAGAAAGTAAGAGTCTGCTTACTTCTGTGCTATTAGACCAATGGAAACTTTCTAGGTGGTAAAATACAAATAATATTGTTAGCATATCATCCTTACCTTTCTGTTCTGTGTTCAAAGGTTCATCGCAAAATTTTCTGGTTAGTCATAAACAAATTCTCTCCTAAGTAATGAGGTTTAATATTAACATATGCATCGCTATTAAGAGTAACTACTGAAATATATGTACTTACGCTTCTTTAAATTTTATTTTGTATGGCATAAATTTTTAACTCATTTTGTTTAATGTTTACTCCTCTGCAGAATCCCTAGATACGTTCATTTACACTGATTTACTTATACTGTTGTTTATACATTAAGTATATTATTTATTACTGAAAGTGTTATTCTACAGAAACAGTAGGAGGTAACATCACCAGTGTTGTTTTGAGTTATATTTCATAGCATAGTTTAATAACTTCACGAATACATGTTAAAAGCACATGTTAGCTGGCATACAGACATGAGACATTCTCTATTGCATGCTACTTTTTTCAGGCTAAAAATCCTGTAAATATACTATAGGAAATAAATACATATTTATGTATACATCTCCAAATCTCATGATTGTATGTGTTACATTTTCTGTCAAGTGTAGAATGGCTTCACTTAGACCATTTTTTTGCCCATTTCTGAAACATTTTAGAGTAGTAAGGCTATCACAGTTTTCTGTTCATTTGCATGACTGTGTTTGAATTTATTTTAAAGATTGTTGTAGCATAGCCCTAAAAGTGGTGGCTGGATGTCTGTTGGGGAATCATTCCATCACTGGCAGCCTCAGTAAATTATTATCATAAGATAACTCTGATTCAGAATAGGTTCTTTTTCTCCTGGTGGACTTGATATAATAAAAAATCCTCTGAATCAATGCAAGCAGTCATGAGAAGAAATGCAGCATTGCTTTATATACCTGTGCTGCTGTAGAACAAACTGAGGATCTTCCTGAATTCAGTGTCACCCCAGAGATGTTTCCATTCTAGATGCATGGGATATAGAGAAAATAGCTTTGTGAGAGCATTTCGAGACAGTAGGTACTCACTTATCTTCTCTGCCAAGCCCTGATTTCTGTTCTTGACTTTTTTTAATATTTGTTTATATAGGCTGTGTAGATTACATAATATTACAAAGCCATGGACACCACTTTTTGGTGCCCTGAAGCTATCCTGAAGTTTGACATTCTGGAAGAGATAAAAATCAGTATTATCACTGTGAAAATACATATGAAATTGAAGTGGTTTAGGCATGAACCATCTTTTTTCCTTTCCTATTTTTCTGCTGTTGCTGACATTATGTAACTGGTGGCTTTTAGGCTGTCACTAGGAAAAGTTTACAGTTTGAGGAGCTTAGAGTGAATTATAAATATGACTCAACAGCATTATTATTGTTGAAAAGAAAAGCTGCTGCCATATTTGGAAAATACACTTCAAGGATTTGAAGTACCCTTTTTACTCTGTAAAAAAACAGTGATGGAAGCAGTCCCGATGTCTGATGGCCAGTTCCCAAGCACATTTTAGGTTTTCTTACAGGGCATGTTGTTTCCTTTGGTTTTAATCTCTTTTGACCATGCTTATCTAATGCGAAATCTGAAGAAAAATGCTTTCTACTCTTCACAACGTGTTTTCATGAAAAACTTGCTTTCTTATTAAAGACTTATCATTTTCTCCTGTAGGGAGGAGAGTGGAGACAGTGTGGGAAATGCCTGCTGGGAATGTGGACAAGCATTAGCTTGAGATAGGACATCCCTATGTCTATACCGATCACAGCAGGACACTCCATCACTGCCCTCTCATCTTCAGCCCACAGAGCTCTCATTTTGATTATCACTGGCAGCAGCACCCAAGCGACTGTCAGCATTATCAGAGCATCCCAAGGTAGCACTGAGTCTGCAGAGACAAGGACCAGCTGGGCACTTCAGGAGGAATGACACCCTGAGTGACAGCAAATTTAGAATACAGCTCATCAAAGGAAAGTTGGATAAAACTGGCTTTATTCAGCCAAGGCAAACCTCAGTGCCTTTACAAATAATTGATCTAGAGTGAAAGCAGTAAAAAAGTAAGGGACTTAAATTGCAGCACAACTTCATATTTAATCCTAGGAAAACCAAGTTGTCCAGCCATCCAAAATGCCTTTCTTCTCAAAAATACGTCAGATATTTTCCTTCTGTTCATGAAAGAATTATTTAAGAATCAAGAGAGCATACTGAACAATTTGTGTATTCTTGGTGTTTTCAGGAGTAACTTCCAGGCAAATTTTCCTTCACTTCAGAGGACACCCCATATGTCTTATATGTATGGATACAACTTCAGTTAGAATGATCAGCTTTGACATCTTGCAAGGGTGAAGAAATAGAAATCACACATTGGAACCTGTATTTTCTTGTACACCCAAATGCAGTCAGGATGAATTACTTTGCAGCTCTGAACTACAGATGAACACAGCTGCAAGACTCTGTTTTCATGCAAATTAGATGTTGCTATAGGCTACCTAAGTTGCCATCACAACCTTTCTCAGCTTGGGGAAGTTTGGATACTCAGCAAGTAATTAGTGCCAGTAATCCCTTGAGTGAGGTATCTGCCAAATTCACTGCATAGCTATCATCTTGTAGAAAACAGTGTGCCATATTGCCTAAAAATAATCAGGAAATTCCTTTCCTTTGAATCACCCTTAAATCTATTTATCTTTATAATATGCATTAAGAGGAAGAAAAAAAATGAGGATATGCAATCTAAAAAAAGCCAGGCAGCAAAACAAGAATTCATTGCATGCACCGTTATTTTAAAAGTAACTCATCTAAATGCAACAGTTTACAGCTGCTCAGCAAAAGCAATTCTACCCTCCCCTCAATATTAACCAAATAAATTTACCTTTGTAAGACCAGTAGTGCTTTGAGAAGAGCATGAGGAGTCTTTAATACTTTTAGAGCTCTTAAAATATAGGCAAAAAACCTTGGAAGAGCAGAGAAATACGGTGAAATGAAAATAAAAGACAGCCACTTAGACAAAAATCCTACACAGGTGGAGAAATATATTTTCAAATGCTATCGGTCAGATTTTTGGCAGGAGAGTGATTAGATGTGGGCAGAACAGCAGTTTCCATCATCATTATGTGGCCTGCCTACAAACAGATTTTTGCATAACAAAAAAAAGACCAGTCTACAGCCTAGTAAATGCCCTCATTAACTGTAATAGCGTTAGCCGCAGCTTGAAAGGGACTTCAGAGAAAAAGAAATCAGCTCAGTTGATTCCAAGACCCTGCTGCATTTTCAATGTAGCAAATAAGTAGAACTGTTTGCAGAAGGGGGTCTTTTTTTGTTGCACACATGTGTCTCTTAGTATTTTGTCTAATCTTAGAAACAGAGGTTTAGAATATGTGCTGAATTTTCCAAGCAGTTTTCACAGCAATCATAAAGCTACATTCTCCGGCTCACCGGTACTGACTCACGACGTTTCACTGATCATGGTTTGTCTGGAGCCAACAACTGAAAACTTTCTTTCAGTGTAGTGAATCACTTAATGGACCAAATTAGTAGACATCTGTGTAGCTTTCTATGCTCTATAGCACTGGGGGAAAACGACAGGGAATCAGGTAACGTGGGGAGGAGCTGCTGCAGGGACATCTCTTCCAGGTGGTGTTCTGGATGTCCACCAGATTGCAGTTGTAGTTGGTTTAGCATTAGACCTTGATAGTTTATCAGTGATTTTTTTTTTTTAAGTGAGCAGCTAACAAAAATGTCCCCAATAAACAAAAAACCCCATATTTGCAACTCACTGTTGCTTAATTTATTAGTACAATAAAATTAAAATTAGTTGATTGTCAAATACTCACAAAATAGTGACTGAGAAGGGTTGCAGTAGTTTCGGGGACTGTCAATTTGCACAGTGTACCCCTTTGTTCTGCCCCTCTAGTAGTATCCAATATATGCTCTTGCTAAATTTTGAGGCAGGCTGTAGTTAATGGTCGTCAAATCACAGGTTGTGTACTGTTTTCTGTACATTCAATTCTCAGAACAGTAAAGTTCCAATTCTGTCAGGATACTGCATGGAATGAAACAAAACCGTAACGGGCATTGGCATTGTTCAGGAACACTTAAATCTGAAGCTGTCCTTGAAGGATATTGTGGTGCGGAATGGAAAAATAATCAATTATAGTATTTATTTAATCCCTTTATGAGCATAGCATTTTCTTCTTTGAAACTTTTTTAGTCCAGCTGTCCCTAAGAAGTGGCAGAATTTCCCTACTTCCTTAGAATGCTTCCCAAGAATCTGAAAATATTCACTGAAACCAATATTATAAACCCTATTGTTGAGATTTAAGAAATGTCTTAAACAGTATAAAGACCTGTAATATTTAAAAATAAGATCTGTGTCTATTTAGTGTGTAGGCATGTCAGTTTGTGCAAATCATTTTGCAGTTGTTCAAACATCATATCATTGACTTACAGGTTTTGGAGCTTCATTTCCCATGACAAAGGTGATTTGGACTATGGAAGTAAAAAGTCTTACATAGAGGGCCAATATTACAGAACTGATGTTATGGATATTGAAAACTGAGCAAGTGACCTTAGACTGCCAAACCTGTGTTTACTTCAGACTGTAGACCAAAATGTCTAAATTAGGGAAAGTAGAATTTCTTTTTTGTTTTGAAATCTCAAAGGATTATCTTAATCATACCAAGATAGTGTTATTTGGGGATTAGATGTAAAAACCTTCCTTTCACCCAACAAAAGAGAAATAAAACAGTTTCATTTCCATTTAGAGTAATTTTGACCCAGTACGCAGTCCTGCCTACCCTGACTGCATCACTGGAATTAGCTGCGTGTATATTCTAACACATGATTTATCCTATATAAATTTCTCTTGCTTGTTGCTTCTCATAGCAACTACAGAGAGAGAAAAAAATACAAAAATATGAAATATGAAAAAATAAGTGAGGTAAAATATTATGAGAAGCTGGGGAAGCTGTGAAGGAGGGGTATTATGTTAACTTTCTTTGTATTTTTTTCCCTGATCTGCTGGGTTTTATGGAATCATCGTTTCCAGATGTGTCAAGTCTCAGCATAAACTAATGCATAGTGGTTGTCAAGAAGTCAGGTAGCCTACTGTCATCCCTTCACCAAGGCAGGGACATTTATATTAGATGCTTGTCTATCTTGCTCTCTGACACTCCTAAGAGTCTCCAAGCTATTCTTGTTCCACATTCTCTCTACTGTGAGGAAGCTTTACTGGTGTCTAAGAGGAGTCTTTCTCTTTCCAGTGTAGGTCCTGAATGCTTATCTTGACATGATAAACAACTTGCGATATTTTTGCTGATGCTTTTGATGTACCTGAAGACAAATATCACATCTCTCCCCTAGTATTGTGTTTGGTTCTTTAGGCTATGAATCTTCAGCTAATTCAACCAACCCTGTTTTCTAGATTATTTTCTCACTTTTTAGTTCACCCTTTATCTCTATCACTAACCACTAGCTTTTATTTATATTCATTCTATCTTGTGTACCTACTCCACTTTCACCACTTTTTGGATAGTAGTTTAGCATTTGCTTAGCCACATTGTCCATCTGAGGCTTTGTTATCTCTACATCATTTTCCGTACAATACCCACTTTGAGTAGGTTTTATACAATATTCCTAAATGCCTTTTGCTAAGCTGAAATACTTATTTGAATGGGAAGCAGCTCAGTTGAGTTAAGATCTCCTGAAGAAAAGTTGAGAAGGAGGGTTATGTAATATGAAGTTGTCATTTCCATCTTTTTTAATAATTTAAAGGTATAAAATGGTATTTCTGTTGCAAATCTTCTTAGCGGGGGTAGCTAATCATAAGGTAAAACTCTAAATTTTATAGCACACAGCTGGATTAAATCTACAAAACTGTTCCTTTGAAAAGGATAAAGATATTAATTACAAGAAAACAGGCTTTTTTTCAGGTTTCTCTGAGACAGCTCATAAAGCTGGGATACAAACCATACAGTATGGTTTGATTCTTTTAAATTCTACCCAGTTTAAAAAAAAAAAATCCCACACTACAAAACCTATCACTTCCCGCATTCAAAAACTTGTCAGGTTTTATGAGGGTGGATAAAATCTCTTAAAAACTTGCCAAAGATTAAGATGAATCTTTCAAAGGAAAGGTTAAATCAGTCATAAATTTAAAACACCTCCTGTGGCTTTTATCACAAAGCAACCCGCAATGGGTTTTAACTCTGTCCAGTAAACATTCCTGGTGGATGCGAGGGGTATTTTTCTTACTGAGCCTCTTGAGTGCAGTTGGGAACATTAACACCTGTGTTCCTCCCTAAGCTGGAAGGTAAATTTTCCTAGTGCAGCATCCAAGCTGAGCAGCAATGATAATCTTTCTCCTTTTGTGAATGCATATTTTACTCTTCTGTGCTGAGCAAATCAGTGCATTTGAAATCTGAAGCATATCTAATGGTTCCTTCATTTTGATTCCAGACACTGGAATATTATTTATCTCCTTGGTGAAGCTGCTATTTACTGACATTGCAGCTGTTCTAAGAAGACATAGTCAAGAGTCCAGGCTTAGCTGAAACAGTGTCTTGTGCAGGACTCACTCTCTGAGGGCTTTTGCCCTGTGTGAGTACAGCCGAGTGCACAGCACAGGGAATGTGCTAGGGACCAGGTGCCTGCAGCAGGATTCCTGCCTGCTCTGCAGTACAGAAGACAAGCTTAAGACAGGCAGTGAATGATCAAAATAGAACAACAGATCCACACACATAAAGGTCACCTACATCACTTACAGTATGACTAACTTACAGAAGGGCTAGCTTCAAACAAATCATGAAGTTTTAAAATAAGACAAGTTGAGCTTATTTTTATCCTTCAATTATTCAACTTTTAGGATTTAAAGGTGCTCTCTATAGTCAACATCAGTGACTTTTTAGGGGGAGGGGGAAATTCTAACCTGAGATTCTTCTGCAAGTCTCTAACTGTAAGACCTGAGGCTTTTGAAAAACTGAAATATCGTGTTCATGATAAAAGAGAAGAAATCTGCAATGCTCTAATGAGATATGAACATTGTTAGTGCTAAGTGAAACTTCATAAATGCCAGTACTTCCAAGAAAATCCATTGTGAAACTGGGTAGAGGGAAATTACCCTGAGAAGACTGTGACATTTTGTTTGAATGGAGTTTTCATTTAGTTCTGTCTCCTTGTGGTTAGAGTGTTGCAAGCTGAAAGGTTAACAGAAAGGGATTAAAATTCTGAGTGCAGTATGGTATCACACAACTCCATAAAGCTCCAGCCACAAGCAACCAAGAAATAGGAGCAACACCTGGGCCTGCATAATGCTCTGTCCAGCTTCATTAGTCATGTCTGCAGAGAGGATTTATTGCTTCAGATGCAATGCCACGTTGTCTCTGTGTTGGTGTTTCTGCTTGAGCAGTGCCATCCCTTTCAAGACTTGCTTCTGGCTCTTTGTGTCATGCTCCATCAAGAGGTATGGACATGGTCTGCAACACAGTCCTGCCCCTTGCACAGTAAGAGATCCTGTCCTCAAAGCCATGTCCTCTCAGGTAAGAGTAGTGTCAACCCAGTGTCAGGGAAACGCTGAATCCAAGGTTTTCTCCCCAGAGCTCAATGAGATTAAGTGATGCAGAGAGGCACTTATACAGAGCATATTTCAGGATCTGTAGTTTTTGATGTTGTTTCAATTATCTGACGTGGAGGATGTGGAATAGGTAATTTAAGTAGAAAGTGCAGATGTCAAGCAAATGTAAGTAAAACACTGAATTCTTCCTCTAGAAGAATTATAGGTGCTTTACAATACTGCACTCAGAACCACAATTGCTAGCATGTGTGCTCTTAGGCTCTGAATTTAAATGCTAAGGAAGCTCTCTTCTTATTCCTTTGAATGGTTGATGTTGTGTCCCTTTCCTTTACCCCTGTAGTGATGGCTGGGCAGACAGGTATGACGTGACAGAAGGGTACCAGAACGAAGCTGTTGGTGGGATAACGATCAAGCTGCAGTCTCCAGACGTGAAATGGTTTGATGATTACTACCTACAGCTTCGGCCAGAAACCAATCATCGAAATCCATGGTTCCAGGAATTTTGGCAGCACAGGTTCCAGTGCCGGTTGGAAGGGTTTCCTCAAGAGAACCCTAAATACAACAAGACTTGCACGAGTAAGTGAGTTTGTTACCTCTGCTGTGTGAAACAATGTGACTGAAGGTCTGGTCTGATGCAGCATGGTCTGGTGAAATAGCAAGTTGAGTTGGAAGGAAAAGCAGCTGTAATTGCAATGCTTGCTGTTTTCAAAATGATGAAAAGCACTATTTTAAAAGTATTCAGATTTCTAAAGAAACAGATAGTGCTTCAGTACCCAACTGCTCTCTGTATTTGAAAAACTTGATGCTACTCCACCTCCATAAGCATGTAAACACTTTCAAAAGTGCTGCAACACAAAATGTGCCTTTTCAGAAGCAGAGCTAATCATAGTGCTTTGGCTCACAAGAGCAATAAGAGCGCTAGTATACTAAAAGTTATCTGAAGCCCTTATGACAGTGATGATTATCTGTAAACTTCAGATAAAAGACTAGGTGATTTGAAAGATGCCATTAGGTTTTCTTTCAGCCATGGATCATTTCAGGATATGCCATTTTGAGCCAATATATTTCATTCAATTGTACTAATTTTAGCAAAAACTCCTACATCTTTTTGTCATTTCTGCACTATAGATAGACGTGGTACATTTTTCTGAGGTTTTGTTGTTGTTGTTGTTTCTATTATTATCTATTACTTCTGTTAATTGCTCTTTATTTCATGAGATTCCTAGCAGTACTAATGTTGTCTAATGTACTAATTAGTCTGCATGCTCTGTAGGCTCATTCTTTCTCTTCTTTCAAGTGAGTAGTCCCTGAGTTTGTAGTCTCACCGGAATTATAATTTACCCAGTTCTTTTGGTGTGCAAGATGCAGTTAAAACCTGATGCAAGAGGCTGTGAACTGGCACCCATCTCTTGCATCCCAAGGGGCATTGGGGACCCGTGGCACCAGGCAAATGACAAGAGGCACAGCAGGAACCAACAACTCAGTGCCTCAGCAAGAAGATCCAGACTTTGGATCCAAACAAAGGATCCAGGGGTCCTTTGTTTGGGGTCCTTCCTTTGAGGGTAGGAGGACTGTTTCATAAGCCCCTTCCCATTCTCTATAACTCTCTGGGAAAATTTTTAACTATTTCTGACCCTTGAGATATCATTAATACAATGGGCATCACTGTTAGGGGTAAGGTGTTGCCGTGCTGGGCCTTAGTCCAACCACAGTCCTAAACCACAAGGGTTCTTCCCTCCTAAAATGTCAATATCTTCCACACACCCATGAGACCAAGAAACGTCTTAAAGGATCAGAGTCTTGGATTTACACAACACAAACCCCTATCTAAATCCCACTTAATGATCATAAGTCTTTCTTTTGATTTGGACAAGATTGCAGAGGAAGTTTGTGGCTGAGATGTAAATTGAATCTAGAAATCCCAAAATCTCAGTGTACACCTTCAGCATTCAGCTGACTTTTCCCATTATTTTTGTTTTGTTACCCTTCCAACACAGTCTGAGACAGGTTTTATTTGCACTGTTGACTGCATATTAAGCAGCAAACTTCATTGATTTCACTACGATAATGTAGACCTCTTTCCTGAGATGTCAATGCAGTGGGCATAGCTGGATGTAGGCTAATGAAGACCTGGTTTCCACCAGTGTGCCATGCAAAAAACACTTCCACCTGACTTTTCTTGGTTTCTTTTTTAACCTGCCTTTTACTGACAATACAAGAATCTAATTTATGTTTTACATGAAACATTGGTAACTATGAAATGCAAGTGCCTAGAAGGTCTTTTATAGTGCCTAAAATAAAATTCCCCAGCACAGAAAAAATATCATGGGGGTGAAGGGAGATGTTATTTTATACATTAAGTCACCCAGTCATGGATATAAGATGACTTAATCATAAAGCTTGAATAGTTCGGCATGAACAGCACTCATGGCTGGAAGCTTTCTAACAAAGAACCACAGCTCAAATAGGTTCCTAAAACCTGGGAATATCAAAGACACAAAAAAAAAGCAAAAATCCAAATCTGCTGATTTGCAAACCATGAATAGAGAAAAAGACTATTTTCCAAATAGATTGCTGCAATTTCCTTTTCTTCAGTTTTATTGTAATATTCAGTGCCGGACCATGATGGCTATAGTAAAAGAATAAAACCCAGATTATTATAGCTTTAATTCTTTCTTCTTGCTGTAGGGCAAAAAATGTTAAATCGGTTGTGGAATTTCCCAGGTTAACAACATTCTGCTCAGCAGTCAGTTAAAACTGTCCATTTAGTCAGGGTTTTCATACAGGAAATTGTTAGTCATCATATTACTTGGGTTTATAGTTTTGATATTTATCTAGACCATCTGTCAAAATTCATATAAAGAAAATTCAAAATTTGGCCTGAAAGATGACATGCAGATTTACTTAATGACATTTTTTGAGCTATAAGTGCTAACACACATAAGCTGTTTTTCTGATAATGGCTCCAAAAGCAGGCAAGGGTGTATGATAAAGTGAAGAAACTCAGTTACCCAACTCTGTGGACTAACCAGCAAGAAAGACATAAATGAATTCACTGAGAATTGCAGGAGTGGGAGATTTCAATGCTGTGAGTTTAAGATCAAAATTAACATGTATATTTGAGATTGGCATGGTAGTTGTTATTTCTGCCTCATTTCCTATCACCCATATGAATTTGAAAATTATGTCTTTTCAATTCCTGTATTTCTATTTATTTATTTCAAGCACTCTAAGTTGTGAGTCCTAAATTCCCTCAGTTCAGACAATTGTAAAAACGGTACTTGCCCTCAATGGTCACAAGCGTTTCACAGACTGTCCTAAGACAGTCACAGACTTTCTGCATGATGATGAATTAGTTTTGGTTCTGACTTCACATGGTAAGAAAATGATTTCACAGGACCATGTCCTTTAGTTTATCTAAATAAATGCATTGTCTTCTCCAGAAGCTGCATTAAAAAAAACAAAATTAAAAAACCCAAACACACTCAAAAATAATCTAGCTAAAGGTGTTTCTCAGGATTGCAATTCATGAGATTAAGTTTATTGAGAAATGCTGGAGAGAAATCAAAACCTATTTTTACATAAAAAGTCAAGCAATTCTTTACTCCTTGGAATAATGATAAAACATAGAGCTGATTGATACTATTAATGATCGATGTCATTATTAAATGAATGTATGCTATATAAAAAGCAATAACCATTATATTAGTGGGAAAAAAATTAATTGTTCTCTGTAATCCAGTTGTATTATCATGAAAACATAAAGAATGGTTAACAGTGTAATCAGGTTTATTCAATAAGAAAACAAGCACAGGAAGATATAGCTGAAATCAAAGTAATAACTGGCTTCACCTATGCACCAGCTATGAATTTAGTTGTTAAAATCTCTGCTTTGATTTGCTTTGGTGGAGACTGCCTAGTAGAATATTGGGCTAAGCTTATCTCTGTGACAGAAAATACATGAAGTCATAAATCATTGAAATCATCTCCCGTGACTTGTGAATGTTTCTCTCACTTTTTAACATAAGCTATTTATAGACAGGTTCAGGGCAGGCATTTTTATTGAGGAAAACATGATTTATTAGAATACGTGTAATAAAATGATGAAATCAGCCAAACAAAGAGAATCCAAAAAGCAATCAGAATTTTTCTTCTCTCTATTCCTTTCCATTAAGCACAAAAAAGTTTCCATTGCTTCATGTACACTTAGTTCACACTGAGATGAAAATTTCAGCATCAAGCTCATTTTTCATTTGCAGATTAGAACATACTTGCTTAATCCAAATGGGTGTCACTGCTGTTGTTGCTAAGAACATCGATTTTCTGCCCAGCTGGAGCACTACAGAAAGCAAGAAGTTCACAGACTTATCTGACTTGATTTTCAGCGTAATCAGTTCCATGCCACGGGAGACCTGCTACAAGCCAGCTCAGAAGAACAAGAGTCAGAACAAAGAATTTAAAATGCATGTGTAAAAGGAGACATATAATGGCCTCCAAACACTAGGGATTTTACAAGATTTGGATTTGGTTTCACCTCTAGCATGACTCAGAGATTTTTTTTAATATCTAAGACCATAGTTCAATGAAGTTCCTAACTAGGTGTGCAAGCTGATCGGGATGAATAGCTCCACTCAACGACCAGCTTCAGGTCTCAAAAGGCTAATCTAATCCTTTGGTATTGATTACCTCTAGACCTTTGAAGACTAGACATTTTTGTGCTTGCTTACTTTCAGACAGAGTTCCCACCTCTAATTCCTAGTACTTTTTCATCCTGATGAGGGTGTTTTAAAAATGCATCTTAACACCGAGCAGAAACAATACCCAACATAAGCTAATTATGTTGAAGCCCTGGCTCAGTGGTCAGTGGTGGAAAAAGATAAGTCCTCAAGGTCACCAGGAGCAAAAGCATATTTACTACATTTACCAGTCTCTTAAATTATTTATTTTGCCTGCACTGTTAAGTGATATTATTTTTCCCATGCTGTGCAAAAGCCGGAGGCGCGGATGGAACAGCATTTTTTATGGTGATGCTCAAACACAGAGCAAAACCAGAATACGCATCCCAAGCATCTGTGATCTAAGCAATAGACAATAAAGAGTAAATAAATAGAGGCTGATGCTGCTGAAGCAGTGCCGTATCTTGCTTTGATTGGCAAAAGTTACAGACTTAAGAAAAAACAGCAGTTTCAAGTAAAAGAACAGTGGGAAGAAGAATCTGGAGGGAGGTGATAGGTCACTTGTGCAGGTACTTACAGCAGGGTCCTGACATTTAAATAGGATGGCTAAAACAGTGAAGTAGAAAACGAGGGGAAATGATGAAGGCTGGGTCATCACAGGCAAAGGTCAGCCACAAACAAGACATAGAGGGCACTGAAAGTGAGGAAAGCAGCTCATGTCTGACATGGCTGGGAGTAAGGACCAGTTACAGGGTTTGTAGGGAAGAAGAGCGCACAGTGATGTACAGGTATCCTGGTTACAGCTCCCAGGAAAAGGAGACTTGCAGCAGCATTCTGTATGCATCTTTGCAGGATGCAAAAATCCCAAATTCCATTCATGATTTAACCATGTGGCTTCTCTGAGATAAAAGTGCTTTTTCAGAGAGTGTAAAAATTCTCATAGAAGAAGGATGACCAATATATCTCCAAGCAGTTTAGAAGAGGATTAAGAATGAATGAGCTTATTTGCAAAAAGGAAGATTAGGGAAATTTGGGATAAATACAAGAAAATTTTTGCAGCTTGAGGTACAAATGTGCATAAAATGAAAGTGAAAAAATATCTACCTGTTCACTGAATCTCATCCAAATCCAGCTATTTTCAATGAGTACAAAAGGACACACAGAAAGTCCCACAGTTTCAGATGAACAGAAATTAAGTTTAACAAATGGCCTTTTTGGGTTTCCAGATAGAATGAAGGAATAAAACGTGACTGTCTAGTCTTTTGCACTGCAACATGCAAATCTGTTGAATAAATGTAAGCTCAAATGCCAAAATTGGTTTAATCAGAGCTCAGCCAACAAAACATAAGTGCTGTCATAATGGAAAGGTATTTTCCATATTTCAAGGAATGTGTCACATTTAAACATCATATTCCTGACTTAGCATTCCTATGCTTTTATTTTTAGATTGCAAATAAAAGCAAAACAAATTTAGTTAAAATGAATTTCTGTTTTTTAAACAGGGAATTAGAAATAATTTTAATTCTCCTGAATAAATCCTGTGTGTCATTCAGTTTGATACTCATGCTTGGGCACTGTCAAGCTGAATTATGGACCAGCCCTCATTTTTATGCCCCACATTTCAGACTTGGAACTCAAATACTGTCATTAGTACTTTTACACTGATTCTGGGTCAGATCCAGAAATTTCCAAAGGCAAATCAGCTCTGAGGCATAAATCCACATCTGAATTCTCTCACAGCCTGATATAATCTGAGCCAGGAGCCCACACAGATATGTTACTATTTTTTTGATTCAGAGAAAGAAGCAGTGTGACACTAAAAACTATATATGCTCTGATTTATATTTTTGAAAGCCTTTTTGGATATAAATTGATCCTGATTTTAACACAACTGTAACTCAAACACTTTATTAGCTTGAATCTTCTCATTGTTGTTCCAGAATTCATCAAACTCCTCCAAAATCTGACTACAAAACAACCTCTGTTTTTCCTTTCCTTTATGTTCCCTGAGTTCTTCCTTCAATATATTAGATGTATGTGATGATACACATAATGTGACTCTCTTCTTTATATTACAATTCCTTTTTCCACTGCCTTTCTGAGCCTTGAAAACTATCTGGACCATGTCTCTCCAGCCTTAAAAATTAAATTACAGTTAAATTTATTCAGCTTATTGGATGTTTCAACTGGAGTAGTTCCTGCCTTTCTTTTCTCTCAGCAGTTCAACTTCCTGTATAGATTCAAATACTTCATATAAGCATGTTTGCAAGTACTGAGAGTTTTATGCCACCGTTTAATGTGCTTTTGCACCTGTAGCAGTTGTGCTTTGTTGCAATTTGTGACCAAAGAAACTGAATTCTGTGGAGAAAGGATAGTACTGTTGTTAGGAAAATGATACGGAGAAATAGGTATCTATTTACTCATCTTCTCCTAGGACTATGTGTTGCTGTCACTCTCTTTGCTGATTATACTGAACTCGACAAGAGAAGCCAGAGTCCCACTGTTTTGTGGGCATGCAGGGATGAAGGTCAGCCTCTTGTCAGATTTGTGAGAGCTCTGAGAATGCCTTGGACACTCAGGCTCAAATAGATGTAAAACACCAAAGTCAACTAAGTACACCGGAAAAACCTTTTGAAAGTCGTCTCTGCATTTTAGGATGTTGAATTCGGTCTCTCAGTCATTCTCAACATTTTGATGCTGTTCAACACGTGAAGTATAACAGTGGCTTTCAGTTGCAAAGAGTGAAAGTTAGAACTGGTCAAAAGCATTGGGCAAGTGGATTGCACTGAAAGGTATTTCCTTGTCAAATTTCAAAAATGTTCCACAGCAGCATTTAAATGCGTCATTTTTGTTTTCTTATGTCAGTAACACTGAAAAGCTTTGTTTCAAGTTTTTAATTTACCTTCACATTGTTTCAGTTTTATGCTATGTGTTTTGCCACAGCATCAAAACGACATTTCCCAGGAAAAAAGGATGTTCGAACTGCATGAAATTTCCCATAGCGAAAAAAATCTGTTTTCTTCAGTTGAAGAGCCTGTAATAAATTAAAATAAGGGGGAAAATAAATAAATAAACTACTGCAATTGATTTTTTAGCAGAAAAATACACCCAGAACCTTACAAATAACACAGAACTGAAAGTTACTTTATCACTTCACATTGCTTTGACAGAAAGCTCTGGTAACAGATTTTCAAAAAGGTTCCAAAATCAGTCTTTTTCTGTATCTTTAAACAATGGCAATTTAATTAGATATGAACAATATGGTCCATACGTGCAACCTTTCCTCTATTTTATAAGATACCACACACTTCTTCAGTGGAGAGATATGCACATTTCTGGGGTGTGTGACTTGGTGGCACGTCATCCAGAGCACACAGATCCAGGGAAAGTTGCACGTTTTCCCAAGTAGCACAACAGGGACAACACGGATCTGCTGGCAGGGTTAAGAAGTCGCACACTGTATCCTGCAGCAGATAGACACTACCATGTCTTTGTTGGAAAGGTTAGCCTGTTGTCCTGATTTTTCTAAGAAATTCACTAACACAAAGGAAAGAAAATATAGGAAAACACATTGGTTGATGGACTACAAGTACTGTTAGCAGAATGTGAATGTGGGACATATTTGCTGGCAAAACTAGGACTCATTTCTGTCAGCCTCCTGTCCCTCAAAACAAAAATTAGCACGAAGAATCACTGAATTTTTTAACGGCATATTTATGGAAATTGTATAGAAACTAAATTGTGATATAGTAATGGGGAAACATTATGAAATAATGGGAGGCTGTAGGATGTCCCTGTGGTTTCCACTGCAATGTCTCTTAGGACTTTGTCGTAAACAGCCTTTTGATCACTGAGAAATTTTATAATAATAATAATAATAATAATAATAATAATAATAATAATAATAAAGAAATAATAAAGAAACACTCCCAATTTCCCTTCACTCTGGTGTTAAACTTATTGCAGAGCAAAAAAATTGCTCTGCAATTTGAAAAAAATATTCTCACATATTGTGTCACATATTTTGTTTTCTTATTTCTCCTCAGGGTATGAAATAAAGGGTTGAAGGATTGCCTGGAATGTAAAGTATTTTTACTCTTCATTTTACCCTTTTTTCATTCTTTGAAATGCAAAGTATTATCATCTTTGGAAAAGTTAGAAAGCAAAAAAAGCATATTGAACCATGATAATTTTGCACTCTTTAACATGCTTGCTTGATGAGGTTTTGTAGTATCACCAGCTGGCAAGCAGAAAAAATTGTATTTCATCTTCCTTGAGGGTAAAAAGCAGGAAAAAAAGACGAATGACAGGTTTTACATCAAAAATCTGTAAAATAATGAAATCTACTGAAGAATGCTTATTTTCATGCTAAGTACTAGAAACAATAGACAAATTTCAGAATTTGCTGCAAAGATGTGGGTTTGGTTTGGTTTGGTTTGGTTTGTTTTTCCATATTTGGAAGGAGAAGGTCAGTCTTGGAAGAACTATTTTATTAGTCTCACTGGTAGCCAGGACCACCACTGCTGGGAGCTGCTGGAGTAGCTCTGGAGCGTGGAAGCAGTCCAGAGCTGGCTCACCACGCACAGGGACTAACAGCATCCATAAGTGCTTTCTTGGATCACTGCCCGTAAGTACACTAATTGTTTCTAAATAGATCCAAGAAATGAACCGTTGCTAGTTGGAATCACTTTCTTAGTGAGAGAATGTGTTTCTTTTTCATCATCTACATATTTGTGTGCTTTGGAGATGTGACAACAGAAAAGAAGAAACTTGGATGAGGAGTTTAGTGCTGGGCCATCTCCGCACAGCTAATCATACAATAGAATCACTGAATAGAATGTTTTGGATTGGAAAGGAAAGGACCATAAAAATCATGAAGTTTTAGTCCCCCTGCCATGGGCAGGGACACCTTCTACTAGACCAAAGCCACGATCCAACCCGGATTGAGCACTTCCAGGGATAGAGCATTCACAGCTTCTCTGGGCAACTTGTTCCAGTGACTCACCACCTTCAGTTTCTTCCCAATATTTAATCTAAACTTGACCTCTTTCCATTTAAAGCCATTCCCCTTTGTCCTATCACTATGTGCCCTGTTGAAAACATCAGCAGAGATTCGTAAGTAGGTAGATATATTCCAAACACTGCCATCATCATTAAATTCATCCACGCCAAATTTCCATGTCACGATCACCTCGTGTCAGGAAAGGCTCTTGACTGAAGATGGCACTCATGGATGAGTAATAAGGATAAGAATGTGTGCTAGAGTGCCAGCAAGAACAATATGTAAGAACTCCAAAGTGAGCAATGTGTTTAAGGCTACCTAAATCATAATAATTGCAGAGATGGATTTAAAATATATTTACTTTTTTTTTGTTGAGTGAGAGACTACCTCTCAGCTTGTGTATTCAGCCTTCCCTTAAAACCATTTCTAGGGTTACTAAGGTAAATAACAGTTACTTATATGCTTCAAGTCTGACATGCCAAAGTACTTCGTGAAATGGGATGAAAATCACTTTCAGCCTTGGTTTTGTTTGAGGTTTTTTTAATGCTGGTATTTTTTAAGACTTTATTACAGTACACTAAAGAGAAAAAAAAAAATTCTTTTGTCTCAGTTTTTGTGATGTTCCCTTAAATACAGGATCTTGTGGTACTATAAACTAACCTTGGCAGGTAGGATTTGCCCCTGTATAGACAAATGAGGCAATTAATATCTCAGGTGAATGTGTTCTCCAGCTGCAGGAAGCATATTAAAATTCCCACAACAGCTAAACCCCTCACGACTCCATTGACAATTTCTAGCAGCTTCTAGGAAGAGCTAAGCAGCCTTGTTATAAATCGTCAGGTGAACAGAGTGAGGTTCAGTGTTTAAAGAAAATCAGAATAATATTTCCACAAAATTTAAGCACAAAGCCCAGTGGAGAGTACGAATTAAGAATTAAGTTATTAGATTTTTAAGCAATCATATGCAATAAAGCAGCTGAAATATTGTTTTATGATAAATACTATTGCCAATGCAAATCTGATTAATTCCAATGGCTACTATAATTAACTGCATGGTGTATGAGCTGCTAATTTTGTGGATGAATAATTGTTTAAACAAAGTTTTGTGTATTGCAGTGTAATACGCTTGTTCAATTTTCCACTTAATTTCAATTAATATGGGTTTCTCATGTACTTCGCTGTTGCAGTTTTTATGCCTATTATTTTTAATTAGGAAAAAGCAGTACCTTGGTAGAACAGAGCAAATGAGCAGCACTGTATGTTTTTTCTAAAGGGTTTTTTTTTTCCCACTAAGATAGTGCAAGATCGTATTTCTTAGCCTTCCAAAATGTTAATCACCACTGCTCCTGAAGTTGGCTGGAAATGGTGGTGCCAGCTTCCACATAAAATAGAAGGGAAAAAGGGATCTCTCAGTTCTCTCATTTGTTTACTGATCTCTACACAGTGTGTTTCAGTTCCAACTATGTATTTTACTACCCTTCCCGATGTTTCCAGTGCTGCAACATATTTTAGTGATTAGAGCTGTGGGGTGATGCTCTTTTTCACCACTGAAAAGGAGTGCTTGTATGTAGTCATACCTATTTTATGATAAAATTGATCACCAGCTGAAGATTCTTATTCTTTTCCACTAAAGGTGCCTACACATCAGAATGGGCTCTTGTCTTCTGGATGTATATTGTTAAACTAGATGACTGCCACCCCAAGAGTCATATATTTGCCTTCATTTCTTTAAAGAAAAAAATTGCTCGTGCCTCAAACTTCTCATGGCAAAAAATACTTCTCAGATTGTGCTGCCTCTGCAGCTCAGATGGGCAGGTGTGAGCACTATCCCTGCCCCTCAAAATGCCTCTGTGAGAGGCAGACTCTCATGGAGTGGATAGGTTATTTGCATTCCCTTTGCTGTGGCCTGCCCACACAAGGGACTCCCTAGCTCCTAGACTTTCTGCTTGGTGGATAAAAGGAGAGCAAAGGTTCTAATAGAGATCTTTGTTTGTCCTCCCTCCAGAGAAAAATCTTTCTAGGTGTCAGATAAATTTCCAGCACCATTGGTGCAGTTGTTTTATCTCTGATTCTTTTAATTTCCCCAGTATTAAAGATCCTGTGTCCAGAGTGCAGCTGGGAAGAAAAACTCCAACCTACTCTTCCTTAGTTTGCCTGGTGCTGTCAACAGAGAAAATCTGTGTTAGTAATAACAGTGGGTTATAAAAAATAAAGATCTTCAAGGTGCTGCCAAATGAATTTTTTCCTGTGCCTTCCACAGAAGCATAAATAGAGAATAGGAATTCAAACATCATGTTTTAAAAGACAAGGAAATTAAGATTCACCAATTCTGGCTAAACAGAGTCACTGCCTAACCCACACTGTCAAAACTTTCACTGATATTTTAATGTATTTGTCTGTATTGCATCATTATCCTCACTTCATGAAGAGAGAGGAGCAAGAGATGTATAAGTAGGAGAGTTATTTGGGGGAATTTTGGTACAGTAAACAAGTGGTGCCTAGGTCAGTCTCTTTGCACAGGATTAGTTCCATGTCTCTGAAATGAAAGCGTTTCCATAGAATTATAGAATGTCTTGGATTGGAAGAGAGCTTAAAGATAATGTAGTTCCAATTTCTCTGCCATGAGCAGCGACACCTTCCCGTAAACCAGGTTGCTCAGAGCCCCCACCCAACCTGGCCTTGAACACTGCAACAGATGAGACATCAACAACTTCTCCGGGCAACAGAGTTCACTGTTTTTCCACAAGTGGAACATTTTTATAAGGTCCCTAGAGAATAAAGCTCTCATTAGCATTTACACCTCAACTAATATTTCTCAAGTTTTGGAGAGATTTCTGCAGGTGGAGAGAAGTTTCTGGGTTCCCGAAAACATTATATAATAATGTTCATGGTGCATGCTTTAAAAATACACATGGAAGAGCAACACTTGAAAACCAACATACGTGAGGTGAGCTGATGAGCTGCACAGAGAAATGTATCATCTGGATAATACAATACCTAAGGAGAACCTCTACTTTCTTTTGTTTGTTTTTATTCTAGCATGGTCAGTGTGAGTACCAACAAAAGCATCTCTTCTGGGCTGTTTAAGACACTTTCAAATACTTTTTCTGCTATTGATAATTAAGCCACCAGCTGATGTCTGAAGATCTGACTGTTTTCCAGCCCTATTCACTAAACCCTCCGCTTGCTCCCTGACAGGCCAGATGACTCTGAGGACGCAGCATGTTCAGGACTCCAAGATGGGTTTTGTAATCAATGCAATATACTCGATGGCCTATGGGCTCCACAACATGCAGCTGTCGCTGTGCCCAGGCTATGTGGGCCTCTGTGACGCCATGAAGCCCATAGATGGTCGGAAACTCCTGGAATCCCTCATGAAGACTAACTTTACCGGGGTCTCTGGGGACATGATCTTGTTTGATGAGAATGGTGACTCGCCAGGAAGGTAACGTTGACATTTGTCAAACTATAATAGCAGAGATGCTAGCTGTACATGGGCGATATATGCAGACTTGACATTTTTTTTTTTTTTAATGTGCATTTTTTATGGCATTTCAAGTTAAAGGTGTGGACTTTCAGGTATGAAAGCTTCCTGCATGAATTCGCATTTTCATCCGTACCATTTAAAAGTATTGTTATTAAAAACAAACCATGAGACCTTTAATTATATGTATGTTGTATGTATTAAATGTTGGATTGTATGTTTATAGACCATGATGTCCACCACAGCCTATTTCTCTCCTTATTTAGGTGTTTAAATATATGTGCTTGATTGAGCTATAAACAATCATAGCAGACATAGTTCTTTTATTAAGAAAGCTAAAACAATATAACAAATTTTGTATTGATACGTCTGGAATTTTTTTTTTCATCAGAATTATTAGAACCCTGCTTACATATCTTCCAAATGAAACCTTTCCCCTTGCATAACACACTAAGCTATCAATCCATACTTTGCTGTTCTAAGACAAATTGAATTTAAACAAAGCTTATTTTGCTGGTTACATACATACATATATATAAATACATCTATGAAATATAAGATGAGTTTTTCTATGACATATGTCTCCATATAAATGCACATTAAAAAGATTCAGGAGGTGGGGATTTTCCTGGGTTTCTGCCTACTGAATTTTCAGAAGATGAACAGCAAGGGCGATAGTATTCAATGTATATTTATTCCCTATATTTCAATGGGTTTCCTGTCTCATCCACTGCTTTTGCTCCAGTATTGTTTGAGGTGACCCTTTATGTCCAAATTATTGGGAGGTTTTTAAAATCTTTGTTATGATACCATATAAACAGATGACTAGAGGGAAAATTTTTATCCTGTACACTCATTTAAGTTTCGTCTTCTCTCACTAATGTGAACTGAGAAGAAAGCATTAACTTCCTAGTAGAAATGGGTAGGAAAATTCGAACTCATTGGTCAAAACATTTTGACATATCAAAAAAATTTCTGCAATTTCAAACCTGATTTTTGTTCTTTATTTTATTTGCAAACCTGTGTAGTCAGCATTCTCCCCAAAAGCAAGCAGGACAGCCCCCTACACAGCAGTCTGTGTCTGTTTCTGGAGACACAAATTTTCAAATTCTTCAGACTCAAACTCTGAAGAAGGACACTGTGAGCTGGTAGAAGAATAAAGACACAAACCGGCAAAAACCTAGGAAAATTGCAGATGGAAATTTGTTTCCAGAGCCTTTTTAGCATGAGCAAGGTTGTCTTCTGCTAAACATTTCTATTTTTACAAATAGCTGAATTTTGAAGAAAAGTGTTAAGTCTGAATTTTTCTGACCAAATTATTTTTAAAAAACTTGTCTCAGACTTCTTTTAAAGGATTTCTCTTTTTGTTAACGGTGCTTAGATGCAGTGGGCTGCATCTAACCCTATTCCAATCAGTTTCACTCATTTCTGGTGTAAAAACAACTGAAATGAATGAGTGATGTATGGCCTTCCAAAAACAAATATATGACATGACAACAGCAATAACAATATCTAAATATTGCAAAGAGATCTTTTACTTTACCTTTTCCTCATGTTGGCATTCTTAACAATAATAATTTAACACCATTTGTTGCAAGGAATTTAATTGAATGTCTTGGATATTTTTAAATTCTAAGAAGGATGATGAATAAATTATATCGTGTGCAGCCATTTGCTCCATCACAACTGGATGTATTTCCATGGAGAGCATGGGGACACCATGTTGAATGTGCACCTCAGGATAGCCCAACTTTGAGAAAGTCCAGCTTCCCTGGATTTGTGTGATATTTGTGTCTACTCAAATTAATGAACTGTGTATGTTTACGAAGTGGACCTGGGCTTTGTTTTCTTTTGAATCATAGTCCTTTGTTCCCTCTTGTCCAACAATAGTCACAGCATTAAATCCAGTCTATGTGATTAAGTCAGACAACATTGAGTCAAAATTTACTCTTTCCTCATTAAGAAGATTTTATAGGAAGCTCCACTTCTAACTTACAGGTTTTGAGTAGTGTATAGTCTTTTAAGCACTGTCAAACACTATTTGCAAGAGCTTGGAGATGGTGCAGCCATACTGGAACAACTCATTTGCCCTGTTCACTTTCACTGGTAACTGCATCTTCACTTTGTAAAACAGGAATTTAAATCCTCATAGCTGTACTGTGGTGGTGGTGTTAAGCAGGAAATCAGAACATAAAAAGCCTTTCTGACCTAGAAAGCTCAGGATTTTTATGTATAGCAAAAAGGTTTTGATATTATACAACAGATGATTAATGCCACAAGATGCTTAGAATCCTGGGCCTATTCCAAAGTCCTTTATGTGTATGTTGGGTTTTAAGCAGACAGCCTAGTTTAGGGCCTGTTTTATGTGAGACAGGAGACATGGGGAAAAAAAATTTAGTATGGAAGCCATGATTCCTCAGGAAGACAACAACTATCTGTAAATACTATCAAAACTCTAAAGAAGAAATTGGGGAGGCAAGAGCAGGCAAGAAAAAACAAGATGCTGATGTTTCGACTGTGCTACCAGTTGAATATGTATTCTCAGCAACTCCACTGCGCTTCTGTTTTGAAACAAGTATTTTGCACAGTGATCAGAGCTCTGCTGGAAATGTGCTATTGTACCATCTGGTATCCTATCCTAAAGCGACAAACTGTCCCTGTATTATCTCAAGGAATCTCCAGGGAACCAGTGAGTCATGAACCTCCACTATAGCAATGGACTTACTGTATCTGGCTATTTCTACCCATCCATCAGCGCTGTTCACCACAGAGAAGAGAGACAAGGCCTACTGAGACAATACTATACTGAATTCGTTAGGTTCCTTTCCAGTATTCCCCTTGTGATGTATGCATGGAACTAGTACTGGGATCATTGGTTTAGGTTCTGTGGCCTGTCAAGCGATGGCAGTACTTTTGTTTTTCTGTCCATGAAACTCTAAACTGAAAGCTTTAACAAAGTTATACTCATAGGTGTGTTGCAATGTCCGACAGTGCTGAATATTGGCTCTACAGTGGTTTCTGAGCTAAATATTTGGTTAGTTTGTTTAGTCCTTGACAAACTGTTACTATGGCTGTAAACCTCAAGAAAGAGTTGGTTTACAACCATGTGCAAAAGTGTTTCTTTGGGTTTGTGCCTGTGCTACCTGGACTCAATTATTTTGTGTCAGACTGGCATTCATATCTCCAGCTTTGAGGAGGTTGTAGCTGAGGCTGTGGACATTGCCTTCCTTACAGAAGATGAAAAGTGAAATATTTCTAAATCCAGAAGTAGCATAAATTTTTCATTCTACCTGTGCTCATTTCTTCTTCTTTGGAAAGACTCAAGAACAGTATAATATTTGTAAAGTCACATTGTCCATTCAGTCAGACTCCACTTCCATTTCCTTTCAGAGGCTGCTTGCAGTTCTGATCCTGACAGACTTTTTCTTGATTCAATGCACCCTGAGGTCCATGGATGGACAATATTATAAAACAGTTTTATTGTAATATTTTTTTACGTCAGCATGGGAAAAATATTGATGCTAGATACAGTATGGCTATTGCTTGTCGGTCTTAGAAGTGTTTCCTCCAAACTTAAGGGAGATATCTGCGTATCTGCTGTGGTTTAACCCCAGCCAACAACCAACCTTGCAGCTGCTTGCTCAGTCGTGCACCAACAGAATCAGGGAGAGAACTGAAGAGCAAGAGCTAGAAAACTCATGGGTTGAGATAAAGACAGTTTAATAAGAAAAGAAAAAGCCGTGAATGCAAGGAAAGCAAACCAAGAAATTCCTTCATTTCTTCCTGGGCAGGCTGATGTTCAGCCATCTCCAGGAGAACAGGGCCCCATCGTGTGTAATGGTGACTTGGGAAGACAAAGGCCATAACTGCAAACAACCCCCTCTTCCTCCTTCTTCCCCCTATTTTATATGCTGAGTATGATGTCATACGGTTTGGAATACTCACTTGGGGTCAGCTGAGTCTCCCCTCAACTTCCCATTCATTCCCAAACTCCTTGACAACATGACAGTGTAAAAAGGCCTTGGCCCTGTGTAAATCTTGCTCAGCAATAACAAAAACATCTCTATATTAGAAACTGAGTTCAGCACAAATACAAAACACAGCCCCATACCAGCCATTGTGAAGAAAATTAACTCTACTCCAGCCAAACCCAGCAGGGTATCTTACTTAAGAGATTGTTTGATTTAATGAGCATGTTATTTTCCTCATCTGTACATCGAACTTCATTAATTACTCTTACAAAACCACTCTTAATGCAACCCTGTCTATATGGTTTGCCTTCAGGACTAATTTGGTGCCTACTGACAAAATAAAAAGATGTCTCCTTATTTACGAACAAGGCAGCTTTTCTAAAGGCAAGATTGTCTTAACCTCCTTGGTTTATATTGTTTTCTTGTTTTCCATCAGTGAATTTCATATTGCTTAGACAGATTAATACCAAATCCACTAAAGAGGAGGTAAAGAAAAGCATGAAATCATTTTCCCAGGAGCTGCCCAACTTTTCAAGCATGCCTTACAAAAAAGTGCTGAAAGAGCAGGCCTGTGAGGCAGAAAGGTGGGCTGGTGCTCAGCAGTAGGAGGAAGTGAGTCCTATGTGGCTCCACAGACTTTCTGCAAGACTCTGGGGGAGCTGAAAAGAAAGTAGGAGGAAGAGGAACATGAAACTGAAAACTCTGATTGGCTCTGTTTTTGACCCAAAAGCAGCCAAGGACTGAATCATGAGAGTTTTTTCTCTTCCCCACCATACTGCACAAGGAATTAAATGTGTTTTGATCACCAAGGAATTACATAAAAATGATTGTATGGATGGGAAAGACCAGCATTTGCTACTGTTGCAACGTTGGAGAAGAGAAAGGGGAAAGAAAAAAAAACTGAATAAAAAGCAAACAAAGAAAACACCCCAACTCCCCCAGCTTAACATGCAAAAGAAAAGCAAGGTTATGCTATCACAAAAATTATTGTGAGATACTCAAGGGCAAGCATAATTTTTAAAATTGTTTCTTCTTTATTTCAACATACTTGATTTTTGACTGTATGATGTCCCTTTAATTTAAAGTATTTCATGATGTTTTCCTCAACTCAGCTATGTCTTTCCTTTCTGTTTCCAAAGATATGAAATCATGAATTTTAAACAAATGGGAAAGGACTACTTCGATTATATCAATGTTGGCAGCTGGGACAATGGTGAGCTGAAAATGGACGATGATGAAATATGGTCAGAGAAAAGTAATATCATCAGATCTGTGTGCAGTGAACCCTGTGAAAAAGGCCAGATAAAGGTAAATATTTTCTTCATTTGCTTCACTCTTGCATCATGAACAGCCTCAAAATTTGAAAGCAAGTTTTTTCTTGACTTCTACATGGAGACAGTATCCCACACCTTAATTAAAATGTACAGATATGCATTTTCTTCTTACACTTATTATAATCATCTCACTATTCTCATAAGCTGCCATTTTCTTGACTCTTATATCTGTCGAGTACTGAGATTTCTTTTTTTTTTTTTTTTTTTACTTATATTCCAAATGCTTTCAAACAGGTATTGTTTGGAGGCTTTTTGATACATTTTTTTACAGCATCTAATTCAGTGGAGTGCAAACCCCTGACTGGGACTCGTCAGTTCAATTGCAGGTAAATTATAAATAATAATTGCTACTATTTCAGTGCTAGACATAGTCGCCCAGACTGGAACGTTATTAATCAGACCTTAAGTCTGGGGTATCATCAGAAAACATCAACTACTACCACTACTTCAAACTTCGGGAAATGTAGGTAACATTTTTTTTAATCATACCTGTTTTACTGCTTCTTTCTTTCCCAGGTTTTGATTTTTCCTTCCTCCCTTTCCATGCTGCAGTAAGTAGGGAGCATACATGAATCTGTCATATACTAATTATACACTATTTTCCTTCAGCATCCCATGACGCCTCCTGCAGAACTGTTAAAATACTGCAAGTCCTAAACTTACCTTGCAGTCATTTATATAAAAGCCAGTGGAATGAGGGGATGGGCATGTTCAACTGTAAAAAAATCAGGTGTAATTTCTGACCAGTCTTGCTGGAAGCTCACTTTTCTCGTGTGTTAGAACAGCATGACCGAAAATTGGGAAGCAGCTGCAGAGAGGGGCTGATGGGAGCACGACCGATCTCTGCAACACAAACTGAATCTCTTTAGTCTGAGTTTTACAGAATTTTAGGACACGGTCACCGTGTTTTATTCACTAATTAGTCTTTGGCAGAGTCATTTAAGTGAGTTTCATAAGACTGATTGTATTTGTCTCCAGTGTAAGCATAAAGAATTATGTCAGATTTATGAATAACATGGTATTCCAGATGAGGAGTCATCTCACCCTTGTGTAGGTTTCGAAAACAGTTAGGATCACGTTCGGCATAGAATGACTTCCTCCTCTTCATTGGTGGTAAAAGTCACCCAGATAGGACAGTTGGTTCTGATGAGAACACCCCTTCTGCAGACGCATAAAGGCAGGTGGGATGAGTTACTCCCACTGACACTAAACACAGGCCTCTTGTTAGCCTGCTCCTGGCACGAAGTCACACATGGTGACTAGAGGTGGACAAACAGCTAACATCTTCAGATCTGCGTGGCTCTGAGTTCCTTTATGATCTGGTGTCATGACACAGGTGGTGGGAGGTATCTTGTGATCTTCATTAACACAGTCTCCTTCCACCCTCTGCCCATGCTCTCAAGGATTCTCTCAAGAGCATTCTTCACTACGAAGCCAAGTCATCACACTCTTAGATACATGCTTCCATTTCAGTGTCCGAAATGTTCTGTTTGCTCCTCATTAGGTTATCGATCATAAATCTCAAAGTTTACCTCACAGTCTTTCTCTTCATGGTCTTCATAGATGATGCTAGGAGCATGACCCTACCACGCTCTGTGGTGGTTTTCCTGCAAAATTCTATGTGACTGAGTTTTTATGGAGGAATTTGAAATATTGAACGTAATGCTACCCAACATTCAGCAACAGTTGGTGAATCCAGCCAAAGGACTTGATAAAATCCAAACATAATCCAACTCCATGCATTTGAAACAACATGGACATATGTTTATTGAAATAAATACAGGTTCAAAGGATTGCCCAGATGAAAAGGGGGAAGGAAAACAATTTTTATTTTAAAGAGAATGATTTATGTTTAAAAGGACAGAAAATATTTATTTATAGTTAGGTAATACAACAAAAAACTATTCAGGAAATGAAAAATAAAAGCATGAATAAATTGCTGGCTAAGCATTTTAACACGAAAAAAAGTCTGACTTTACTCTGAGTCTTGAAGAACAATAATCTTGATTTCTAGAGAAGGATATGTAATCCTTCTCTGGTAGTGCTGGGTAAGAAATTTTCAGTGTACCAGTTTCCTGATTAATTTGTCAAATTCCAAGTATTTTACAGAAGGTCTTCATTTGCTGGAGAATTACATGGAAAAGTGTAAATTATTCATACAGAATAATTCATATAGAATTTTAGGTGTTTTGATAATAACATTGGGTTTCTATTCTGCCATTTAATTTTCTAGAATATTTTATTCATTGTGAAATTACGGATTTTTATAATGTGTCAAGGTCATCAAAATATGCCTCTAGAAATTAGTACAAGCTTTCTAAAAATTGATTTTCCCAAGTACAAGAAATTTTGTCACTTCTACAACTTTTCATTCTATTTCAAAATGAAATAAATCCCAAGATATGATTATTCTGGAGGACAGATATTCTGTTTTACAAGTAGCTCTAGTCTCAACACTTGCAGAACGAATCACTTACGCTCTTCTAGCCTTTCCATCAGTTTAGCTGTTTTGGTGTGGCTGTTTTTCTTTTTCATACTCTCCAACTAAAAAAAAAAAAAAAAAAAAAAAAAAAAAAAAAAACGGACANAAAAAAAAAAAAAACAAAACGGACTAAACTGCAATACTTGAAGTTTTTTAAGTCTCCATATCGCCAATAAAAATTACATAATGCACTTTTTTTCACTGCAGCATTGCCAAGAGCAATCCAATTCTTTTGGATTATGCTCCTTCACATGTTTTTTGTTTTTTAAATCAAAATTGCAATAAAGACATTTGGGTTTAAATACACTTTCTAAATTCATCATTGCTAAAGAAAAAAGTCAACCTACTTCTTATGCTATAATTGGGAGTATTTGTTTATAAACTGTTTGGGAAGAGCAGAGAAACTGGGAATACTTTATTTCAAAAGAAAGGCATATTGACAAGAAGCACAGATGTTCCCAGAGATGATAAATAAGGATCTCGAAAAATCTGCATTTCAATCCTAAGCATGCAATAACATTCAGTAGTAAATTATGAAACGAGAAATCAGGTCAGATGTTAGAATGGAGAAAGATAACATTCTCACCCTTAAATGTTAATTAGAAATGCAGTAATTAAATAATTCTGGAAAAGCCATGATCAGTTTGATGCCTGGAAAAATCAGTTTTAATAAATCACTTACTATTGGATGGAAAATAAGCATCCAAAAGCCTTCAGGTAACAAACCCTTAGGGACGTAATGCTGGTGACATGATTCTCTGCATGGACCACATTGGAGTGAATTATTTGTCTTCGATACCATACACAGGGTTCTGTAGGCACATTGACCTCTATGGAGCTTTGCAAATTCTAAGAGGGAAAAAACTATCTTTTTTGTCATTCTATACCTCCACTTCCAAATCTCTGAGACTGGTGGATTCTTTCTTCTGGTACGTACATGATGAGACAACTGAGAACTTTTGTCAGATTTTATCTTTGAAAACATCATGAAAAGGAAGAATAAAATTATTAAAACTCTTCAATTAAAAAAAAAAGAGATTAAAAAATTAAATTAGCAACTGGGGCAGCATGAATGTGTGTTTATGCTGCTAAAACAAATGTCAATTTTTGTTTCAGGTGATCCGAAAAGGAGAAGTGAGTTGCTGTTGGACCTGCACTCCTTGTAAAGAGAACGAATACGTCTCTGATGAATACACATGCAAAGCCTGCCAGCTCGGCTCCTGGCCTAACGAGGACCTCACAGGTAAATGAGATGAGGCTGTGCTTGTGTTGTCAATGAAAGTGCTCATCTAATGAGCCGAAGAAGCAAATGGCAGATACCGGTGAGTATGGGGATGATTTCGGTCAGAGGAAACACAGAGACAATGCTAAAATTTGAACTGAAGCTGGCATTTATCTCCTCAGCCTGATCCAGGAATTGTTGACATAGTTCAATTCCTTTCTAAAGACCTGAATTATTAGATGTTGAAATTAAAAAATGAAAAATAAATTTTAAAAAATGGACCCAGTTTTGTATTCAGCCGTGTCCTAACCTCTGGTAATACATATCTTACCCTTCCCCAAATAGATACAGAAACTAAGTGCTTGTCAGAGAAATTGTTAAGGAAGATTGAGTTTGAATTTAAGAGTTTTATTATACTCCCCAGCAGGTACAGAAGAATAGTGCACTACCTTCTTTTTAATCTGAGAAAGTTCTGAGCTAGTTACTGTAGTTACTGCTGCTAAAAGCTCAAGCGCTCCAAACAGACTTTGGTTTGCGTTAGTCCTTTGTTCATCAGTCTGCTGGCACACAGTGTTCATCCTTGCCACAGCACAGACTTCTGTGCTCTTGCAGAATACCAGTTCGGCTTCTTTGGAGGTGAATTACTCCAACACTTGTATTCCACGGTCTCTCCTCTTCATGACTAATAAAGAGAATTCAAGTATTCAAACCTTTGGAGCACAAACCACTTCAAAACACTGTGCAAGGATCGTGTTCTTGCTGTGCCAGGCTTTGTATAGACAAGCGTAGAAAAGTTTTTTTCCAGAAGAGGACACAGATCTGATTTGCATACAGTTTCTATGCATGAGGGAAAAACTTTAAGGTGTTAGGGACGACAAAGGAAAACAGTTTGCTGCATAATTTTATGTAAGTGGGAGAGTGTAAGGTAAGGGTTGGCCTATAGACAGATTTTTATCTATAAAG
Source organism: Oreocharis arfaki (assembly GCA_013398015.1). Classification (NCBI taxonomy): domain Eukaryota; kingdom Metazoa; phylum Chordata; class Aves; order Passeriformes; family Paramythiidae; genus Oreocharis; species Oreocharis arfaki. The sequence continues at coordinate 376,123 of VZRR01003432.1, read as the reverse complement.
TTAATCCTTTCCTGCTTAAGGATCATTGCCTAGCTGTGATAAATGAGCTAGGCTACCAAATTATTGCAAAAATATAATTTAACCATGAAAATGATGGGGCGTTTTTCAGAAAATGTCAGACATGACACTTTCGCTGAGAGAAAAACTTTTCAACTGAGAAAACTGAAAAAAGCAGTAAAATGGATTTTTAAGTTCTGCTGTGTCTATGGTCCCATAGCCCTGCTCCCCCAGTTCTGCATCCCTGGGCTACCAGCAATCATCCACCTAAGCCTTCTTCTCTCAGGGAAAGCTTTCTTGTGCCAGGAGAATGGAGAAGGGGAGAAAAAGAGAACAGGCTGCATGTGACCCCAAAAGCAGAGTATTGAGGGTGTGGTACAATGTCAAGTACACTTCGCAGAAGCTTTCAAACCCATATTGCAGGGACAAGGCTACTGCACCAAACCACAACTGGTCAGCTCTTCAGCCTCCAGGGGTCTTGTCTGAGATGTTGTAGATTCCAGCTCATGCCCTTGTTTAGGTGAGCACCTGAGGTTTTACCCAGCATGGATCAGCTAAAAAAGGAACTGCTACAAGTCAGTTAGGAGGGCATTTGTTCCAAGTGCCAACAGAGAAGCCAGAGAACCAGTGGTGGGAACTGCCCACTGACCTGGTGAAATTTGGGTAATTAGCCCCTGAGCACCATATGTAAGGCAAAGCGGAGTGACCCAGCCACCAAGTTGGCCCTCAGGCTCTGTTCTTTGAGCTGGCTCCCCAGGACATGCAAATTTCCATGATTCAAGCATGACGTGGTCTTGTGGGAGGATTCACCCTCTGAAAGTTTCACTTTGCCCTCAGAACGGCAGAGTGGGATGGGTTGGCCCCTCAAAAGTTTCTGTAGGTTGAATTAACGGTTTTCCACCTATCAATGATTGTTTCCAAGGAAATCAGTTTATTTTTACTCAAGCCAACTGATTTGTGTATCACACCAGCAAACATTTTGTGTTTGTTTGCAAAACTACACTTTGCAAACCAGTCGTCTGGCTTCAGTCAGGCATTTCATGCCTTTATAGGGACGAAAATCAATCTGTACACAAAGGAACCCTTGACATCAGTGCCAAGCAATGCTCCTCAGGAGATCTAACACTTGTTCCTCAGCCAGGCACAAATCTGGCAGGCATTATCTGGAAACTGAACCCCCCTCCTCTTTGGCCTCCATGAGCACAGCTGGTAGAATGTACCCTCCTAGTAATAGGACACCCATCTCTTCAGAGCTCCCTAGTCCTCACCCAATTTATTACTGGCATGACGGCTGGACCTTGTCTCATTTAACTTTGTATTACAAAGAGATTTTTAAAAATCTATTCCCAGCTTATCCATCCAAAATAGTGAGCTGCATTTTTAATGATCGTATTTCTAGTGCCAACTTTTGTGGCTTATAAAAAAACTGCCTCTCAATCTTGTTTACAACACAGGATTTAGTAATAAATGTGCATCAAAAGTAAGGAGAGGTTGATGTATTTTGAATTCTGGCAAGGAAATTTCCTTTCAGTTTATTAAAGTATACAGCAATCTCCTTGAAATGTCCCTACATCTGGTACTGCAGCGTACTAAGACTCTTTGCTGCTTGATAAAGCCATTTCCTAGGTAATGTCATTTCCACAAGGCTACACTTTTAAAAAACTCATTAGAATATGTCTTCCCTGCATGATCACCTTCAGATGAGAGTCCTGTAAATTTTTATCAGCCACGCACCTGAAATGGCTTTCAACATGGAGCTGCACCTCACTGCTTGCCAGAGATCTGATCTTGGATAAAAACTTGTTTGGAACCCTTTCTTGGCTCACATAACAAAACATTGCTCCATATTTCTTATGTTCAATGATCAGCATCAGTTTTGTGCCACAAACTTCACTAAATAAAATATGTAATGGCAGGGATGCTACTGACAGAAAGGAAGAGAGATTAATGCACTTTTTCAGCCATCATGGAATATCAGAATTCAGATGAAGCAAGGGAGAAGACAGAAGGGATGCAAAACATGTAGAAAAACAAAGTTATTCCCAGAACAGAAAAAGACACTGAAGTTCTGAAGTACAGAAAGGCACAAGGAGTCCAAAGGTAGTGGAAAAGGCAAAAAGGAACATGAGTTTCTCTAGATTAAATCAGTTACTGGAAAATGTCTCCATCTACAAGTGAATCTGAGGCAAGAAAGGGAATATTAACTGTCCGTATTTTATTTTGTCACAAATTTCAGATTGCTTTCGCATGCAATATTCCCCAGGGATCAGGCTCCTCCTTGGACAAAAACCTTCCTTTTCTTCAGATTCATATGTACTATCCCAACATGTACCACAAGTAACTTTCTTCCTCCTGGTTTAGTATTAAGTTATGCTTCTGAATCTGCAGTAGCTCCCCTATGTCCCCACGTGTTGTGCTGGCAACATACATGCAATACAGCACCAATTTACACATTAGCATGGCCAGCATGGCTGAGACACAGACTCAGCTACAGCAAGAGGAACTCAGTGGTTTAAGTCCAGAAGTATACGCCAGCCACTCCACTCTTCCTCAAAGCCCTTCTTTGCACTATATTCACAGCAGGTGGAAGAGAAATAGATGCCACGCAAGTTTAGATACAAATGGAGGGATTTCCTTAGTGCTGAGGACCAGTGCTGATGCTAATTTTTCAGCAGCTTGATGAGAATCTGAGGATGTGGTTTTCTGCATTCAAAAATCATGCTCTAGAAAGACCAAATAAATTTTGTTTAATGCCTCAGAGCTTTTCAGCGTATGTAGGGACATCTTGGTTCAGTTACCACTGTCATTTAAGGACATTTTTGAGGTGAGAAAGAAGCAATTATTCTCTCTTTCTGACATTCAGGGACAGCATCAATACCAAAACCAAAGTTTTGTCTAATGACTTCAGGAATTGCAAGAAAATTAGATTATATTAATTTCAGTGACAATTGGATTCTTTTGATGTTATATTGACATTTTTCTCAGTACCTGTGTATTCCAAATATGCCAACTATCTGATTTTCTTAATTTGATTCACATAAGAATAGGAGCTTAGCTATTTTACACCTCTTGAAATGTTTTCTTTGCCATTCAAGGGTGAGAGTATATACCAGAAATATATATTTTTACTATAGCTACAAAAATGCTTTCACCAAATAAAGTACAGGAAAGCCAGGATAGCAGTGTCATGATTTTGCTGCCCATCTGGAGGTGACAGATAAGAGCTGGATTATCCAAAAAACCCTTGGATAGAAAGGACTGAAAAATGTACGTCCCAGCTCTCAGTGACACAGCAGCCATTTCACAGAGCTCTGACAGCACTATGCTGTATCCCATTCGGCCTGTACTGGTCTGTACACTGAGGAGTGAGGACAACAGTCTCAGTCTCACTCGCCCTGAGGGCATTCCTTGTACAGTCAGCAAGAGCCACAAAGAAGAGATGGTGCTGGGGGCAGCTGCTGTCTTGGCTCCTGGTGCCGTATGGGACAGCTCACATCTGTGGGGCTGAGGGCAGGGGCAATGCTTGGCAGTGGAACTCAGTGGATCCCCACAAGGACTTGGTTGGCTCTTCCTGTAGTAGGCTGATCCTGGCTGTGGCAGAAGCCGTGGGCATCTGACCCTCAGTTGTCTCATAACACTGGATTCTGCCCCTCACCCAAGCAAAAGGTGGTTCATGTCTTGCCCAAAATATTTTCAAAGAACTGCTTGTTGCCATCAGGCTGCTTTCTTGCATTGCCTCTTGCGATAATGCTGCAGCCATGGGTGATTTCAGCAACTTTCAGACGTGGGACAGAACACCACTTAGTCTGTGTTGGCATTGATTTTGCTGCTGAAACATTCCTAGGATCTTGCTTTTGATCTTAATCATTAAGGCTGTTGTTCAGACTGAGGGCAGGAGAACACAATTTTTATCTGGTTGTTTTTAGTGTTATAAATGCACATCAGCAGAGATAATGTGCCGTTTTTACCCTGTTTTCTGTGCCCTTTATTTCTCTTTCCATTTTATTTCTTATTCCTAACAAAATGTAACCGTTGCCGTAAGTCACTCTCACTCTTCCTCTTGGAAAAGTTATGTGGATGAGCCAAGGGTTCAGGTGGCAATACTACGACCAGAATCTCTGTCATTTTCTACTCCCTTGTTGTTGGGTTTGCAGACTTTTCTTCCCTCAGTTGCTTGTTCCAGGTAAGGTGTGAACTTCAGCTTCCAGTCCAGCTCAAGCCATACAGTACTTGAGGCTCAAGTGAGCTAGTTCAATATTGCTGAGCTCAGCAAGCAGCTCTTGGAGGCTCTCGGACTCAATGAAGGGGAACTCGCCAGCAAAGCCAGAAGGATCCACTTGCAGTTGTGCCTCATGTTATGGAAAGTTTGCTTTCAGAACAAAACATTTACAACACACAGAGCCAGCACTTTTCAGTGAAAGTTAAATCAAAACAGTAGAGCTGGCATAAGGATAGACCTGATTGTTGTAATTCATAAATTTCTGCACTCTTGTGTAATTAAGGAATAATTTCCCATATGGTCACAAAGTAACTTTAATGGACTGTTCTAAGATTCATGGCCTTCCCTCTTACTGCAATGCACAGCTAAATCCACATATTCCAGTTCCTGGGGACTCAAGCCCCTGAACTACAGATGCTCCAGCTTTCATGGTTTAAGGTGTGACCGATCCCAAACCCTGCCCTGCAGAGGTGGCAGAATACATACATGCAGTCATCAGCTGCACCCATTGCCTGTGCAAAGCCACCTTTGCTAATAGTTTCAGTAGATGTGCCACTCTGGGAGCTGCAGCAGCTAAGAAGACATCTCTACATGCCCTGCTATTGTAGCAAGTTCAAAAGGTCCCACCAGAGCAGGGCAAAGGACTGGTAACTACAGTAATTTACTGTAGCACCAGAACAAAGATCTGACATGTTAATGTCCTCTCTTTCTTCAGATAGTCCAGATTCCACGTGAAGGTCAGGGTCCTGATATGTCACTCAGAACTCTGGAGAGTGTAATTGTCTGGATTACATCGGGGTTGAAAAATATAAATTATAAAAGCTACACTATCAGCTTTATGCAGATTTTATTCTGATGCTGACATTCTTGCATCTCAGCTTTCCATAAATGTGGAAACCTAAATAACTAATCAAGATATCTTTCTCCTATCTTTTGGAATTATAAGGAGAGAAAATTCAGAAGCTCTAATATAAAATATTTAATTTCATAACATGAATGCACTTTGAATAATGAGTGCTAAATACCATATGAAGACTCATTCATTACTAAAATGTAGCTAGGTTCTTGTTTGAATTTCAACCTTGGTGTTCGGACTTCTGATAAGCTTGGAGGGACGTCTGAAAAATTACGGAGAAAACCAAATCTTTCGTTAACAGGTCAAACTTGCTGACCAAGATATCAAATCCCACTGAAAAATATTTAGAACTTACTAAACCAGCAGCAATTTTCTGACCGTTTTTATCTCCATGTGCAGATTCAGTGAGCTTTAGCTCATGATGTAAACCTTCACTTCAATTGAATTACCTTCGCTTTTCAGAGTGAATCCTATTCACAATCCCTATTCTGTCAGGCTTATCTTTGAAAATGGTTTAGTTATGTATTTTATGTTGCCTACCATGGAAGGGATTTCTCAGTCCTAAACTAATACATTTTCATGGAAGCTGAAGGCATGGTAAGTTCTTGTAGGGGTCAAAGCTATAATAACTAATTAAAACAGTGCTAAGATCAAATCCACAGAAAATATGGTCTATAATACAGTACTTTATATCTGTAAACTTTTCTCCCAGATGAACTCATTTTAATACAATATGAAAGAACAGAAATAAAGGACAAATCTGCCTCTACAGAAAGAGGAGAGTGTACTAATAGACCTACTAATAGACCTCTGGCAGTGGTCAGGCCTTCAAGAGCGTTGCCTCTCCTTGTTTATGGCAAGATTTAGTCCATTCATGAAGTATCTAGATGCTTGTCAAAAATATTAGAAACCATTTTTTTCTCAGAAGATCCTTAGACATCCTGATCTGTATTTTCTTGGTGATTTTTGGTGGTCCTTGTAGAAAACCTTTCCCCAGTGTGTTAAATGGAACTCTGATTTTTTCTACCTGCTGATTTTGCTATTCACATGGGTATCTGGTGTCTTGCTCCACACTGGCTGTCTTTCTGGCCAGATGAGCACAAGGGCAGTTTTATGTCAGTTTTACTGGGGTTCCAGGCACCCTTGAGCACAGAACAACTCAACACCTGCTCCAAATCGGACTGAGTCCAAACAGCATTTCCACAAGCCAAAGGCCACCTTAGGTCCTCAGCACACTGTGGGCACCACAGGACAAGACTGCTGGCTTTGTTCCACCTGTTTCTGAGCCAGCTAGGAGAGAAAACTTTCCAGGTGCTTGGAAATGTTGATAAAGTGTAAAAAGTAGGCTGTGGTGCATTGTCATGGCCATTGGCAGGACTGAGTTCTTTTTGTGGTGCCATTTTTCAGTTTTTGTCTTGGTATAGTCCTGGCCATCAATCTAACACAAACACTCACAGCACTGTTTTCCTATCTTTCTTTTCCTTGATCTAGTTGTCCTTTTCTGCAAAGTGCCATTGTCAGAAACCATTACCTGCAAAACTATTATATGAAAACCTCACCGAACATTGTTTCATGAAGATTATCCAGTCTTTAAATCTTGATTGAGGAATAAATCATTGCAAAGTTTAGCAATCTCCTTGTAAAGTACACTCAGTGATGGGAAAAATGGGACAAGTTTTCAACTTTTTTCTCAGGTATTACATCAAGAGAATGTAAAAAGAGTAATAAAGCAAGGAAGGCATGAAATAGTCTGAAACTAATGAGAAACACTTGGTTATGATTCACCTCTGCTACAATGCTAGAAATGAGGCAAAATTTAGCCCCTATATCACTGTCTTCATGCAAAGGCCAGCTGCTAGATAAAGACCTTTTCTCTTCAAATGTCCTGTCAAGAATACATAGCATTCCTAGAAGCTGGAAACAATTTGTTTCAACAAAATATTAATTAAATCTTGCTAAAATCAGAAACAGATTTAGAGGTCATTTACTTATAAAACTTCCTAGGGAAGAACCCCCAGCGCGACATCTGTACACAACAGAGGATGCCTTCTTGTGTTCACCCTTTTCCACTACTCTCACTTACGTAAAATGTTGATTTTAATGATGTGATTACTATGCTACTTTAAGCTTGAAAAAGCCAGAAAGAAATGCAGTGTCTCCCTCACACTTAATACTGAATAAGTAAACCCATAAAAACAGTATTAGTTAAAAAGGTATCATCAACTACTGCAATGATAGTGTTTCATAAAAATCTAATGTCTTTCTTACATTTAGGTGTGGTAATAATTTCATTAATGCGAGAGAAAGCTTTTCACATCAAAGCTGTCAAACATGGACTGCAAATTAATCTGTATTCAGCCCAATTCTCCTACACTAAAGTGACTGCAAATACTTTAATTGCACTTATGTCAAAAACTCATTGGCCCCATTCCCCCGATTTTTCTGCTCTCTTCAAGAACACTGAAATATCTGCCTTATACTAGTGCCACTTTATTGAAGGTATTATATCTTCAATAACATTATTTCTGTAGAGATACAGAATGAAGAAATACTCGGAGAAGAAAATAGTTAAGCCTAATATCTATCCATACTGTTTCATGAAATGATTTTTACTACTAAGAATGTCAGTGGCAGATTTGGAAAACTCTAAGCTCCACTTAAAATACAGGAAAAGCAAACAATAGACCTTTCATGTACAAATTGCCAAATTATAGTCCTGATATCTACATTCACTCCTGTTCATTAAGTCATTGAGATCCCAGGTTGCCTAATTAATTGCAATTTCTTGGTATCCACATACCCACCAGACAGTTCTAACTACCCTCACTGCTGAAAATACAGACATGGGCACCTGGCACTCCATCTTCACAGGGCGAAGTGCCTTGTCACAAGCCACTCCAAGTCAGGATGACACTCTCCTGTATGACCTCACCAAAAGATGGCAACATGATTATAAAAATACAAAATATTGAAGTAATTTAGATTTTGCAACCAAGTCTAGTCAACTCCATGCAAGTATAAGAGAAATAAAAGCTTTCAGTTGCATTTTCTCCATTCCATCATCCGCTCCCTGCTGTCCTGCCCTGGTTGGCAATGCCATCGTGTTCACTGTTTTCAGAACGTTACACTCCAGAACATCAAGGTTCTCCCCTTTTTTATTACTATGTTGGGTTCAGCTGAGATGGAGTTCATTTTCCCCATAGTTGCCCTCACAGTGCTCCGATTTGCATTGATAGCTAGAGACATATTGATAACACAGCATTCATTTATCAAGGCTGTCTCTCCAACATTCCTCCCTCACCAGTATGCTGGGTATGAGCAAGATCTTGTGAGAAAACACAACCAAGACAGCTGACCCATACTGACCAAAGGGATATCCCATACCATGTGATGTGCACTCAGCAATAAAACCTAAGAGAAAGATGTAGGTGTGTGTATTTTTTTGTTATGACATTTTTGTTCTGGAGTAACTGCTACATTTACTGAAGCCCTGCTTCCCAGGGAGTGCCTGGCCATCACCTGCTGATGGGAAGTAGACAACAAATCTTTTTTTGGTAGGCACTGGTATAGTATACTCTGGTGTCATGGGGCACAGAACCCATCTGGACCTTGAGTGAAAGCCAGGAAAAGAAGCAAGGTCAAAGGACCTGAACAAGAGATTCAGCTCTCGGGAATAAGATGTAAAGATGGATGCCATCATGTGCCTGTGGCTGTAGTCAAGAAGACAGCAATTATGTCTGCCCAGAAATCCTGCAAGAGATCTGGCCAGAAAGCAGAAATACCTCTCCAGGCTCTACAGTGTAAAAAGAAAGGAGGGAAGGAGAAGGGATGCCAGCAACAAGTTTTCTGACAGCTTTTACTCTTCTCTCTCGATCTGTACATTGTAAAATTAAAAGCTTTTTTGACTTCCTATGACCCAGGGGCATAGAACGATTTACTAAAACCTATACAAAACTGAAAACAGTGTCCTTAGATGGGTTGCACTGCAAATTCACCTTTGTTGATAATTTATTAACTTCAGTTTAATTTTACAAGTTAGTTACAATTAATTAGGTTTTAATTTTTCAGAAATTTTAGAAGGACGAACAACAGATAAAGAAGTGAGCAGGGTGTGCCATTCCAGACTACCTATTACTTGCAAGTCCAATTACAGAAAATTTTTGTTAGAAAAAAGGTACCATGTCTGAGAAAGAAATGCTCTCTCTTTTTGACGGTTAGAATCTGCAAGATTTCTCTCCACAATCATTAAGCAAATACCAATATCCTTCATAGTGTACAATATAAGTAGTAGGATCAGCATCTAGTCCTTTAAGTGCAAATAGTATGCAGGGAACTCTGAAGCACTTTGTACTGAGGTAATGCAACTTGTTGTGGAAATTCATTCATAAATTCCTATATTTCATAGAATTTAAGAGGTAAATTTCCACTGTGAGAGGTGATTTTTCTTAATCAGCTTGGTCATCATGTTCTATTCCAGATTAAGTGTATTACTGAAATAAGCTGATATCGAAATATATTTATTGTGGCCTTATACTGACACCATTTTAATACAATATGAGCCTGCACTCAATACAATGGCAGCTTTCTGTAAGACAAATAAAAGAGAAATACCAGGAGAACCTCTAACTATCATTAAAGAATCTCACTTCTACATGCTTCAGTTTACCTTTTTCTTTTCCTGTAGGTTGTGACCTCATCCCGGTGCAGTATCTCAGATGGGGAGATCCCGAACCGATTGCAGCCGTTGTTTTTGCATGCCTGGGTCTGTTGGCCACGCTGTTTGTCACAGTCGTATTCATAATGTACCGTGATACCCCAGTGGTCAAATCATCCAGCCGAGAACTTTGCTACATCATTCTGGCCGGCATCTGCTTGGGTTACTTGTGCACTTTCTGTCTGATTGCAAAACCTCAACAGATTTACTGTTACCTTCAGCGAATTGGCATCGGCCTCTCGCCGGCGATGAGCTATTCTGCTCTGGTAACTAAAACCAACCGCATTGCAAGAATCCTGGCTGGAAGCAAGAAGAAAATTTGCACAAAGAAACCTAGGTTCATGAGTGCCTGCGCCCAGCTGGTTATTGCATTTATCTTGATATGTATACAACTAGGCATCATAGTTGCCCTCTTTATAATGGAGCCACCAGACATAATGCATGACTACCCAAGCATCCGAGAGGTCTACCTGATTTGTAACACCACCAACTTGGGTGTTGTGACTCCCCTTGGATACAATGGATTATTAATTTTGAGCTGCACCTTTTATGCGTTTAAGACAAGAAATGTCCCAGCTAATTTCAACGAAGCAAAATATATTGCCTTCACAATGTATACCACCTGCATCATTTGGCTGGCTTTTGTGCCAATATATTTTGGAAGCAACTACAAGATAATCACCATGTGTTTCTCAGTGAGTCTGAGTGCCACGGTGGCCCTTGGCTGTATGTTTGTGCCCAAGGTCTACATCATCCTTGCTAAGCCAGAGAGAAACGTGCGCAGCGCGTTCACCACCTCGACTGTAGTCCGCATGCACGTAGGAGATGGAAAGTCATCTTCAGCCGCGAGCCGCTCCAGCAGTCTGGTGAACCTCTGGAAAAGAAGGGGATCGTCTGGTGAAACGCTTAGGTAAAGTTTTCTAATGTGGGATTGTGGGGAGGTGATTATGATCTTCTGAGAGTTACTAATAGTGGAAAGCCAAAGCGAAGTGTGCTGATTTCCTTTGCCTCTGCACTGGGAGTGGAGTGAGTCCTCTGCCCCACATCTGCAAGTTTTGGGTTTGATTTAGTCCAAATGCTGTGCAAAAACGGGACAAAGCAATGGGGAAACAAAGTTGGAAGTACCAGCTGTGACAACTCTACATGAATCTAGGGAGAAAAACAAGGTCTTAGGAGGAAAAAACCCCAAGAGAACAAGAAATACTACTCATTGCCTTGTCCTGAATGCATCTGTTTACAATCTCTTTCACTTGAACTTCGTAGTGTCTGTATTTTGCATCTAGTGACAGCAGTAAGACAACAGGGTAGCTGTTAGAGCTCCATAATCGACGTGGAATATTAAACACAAGACTCATTGTGAGAAGCCACTCTAAGGCATCTGAGGGATTTGTTCCATATGACTCTTCTGTTATACATTCTATCTCCTGCTGTCTTGATTTTCCTTTCTTATACTATCTCTTCCTAATTTCTTTCTTTTTGTCCTCACCTATCTTCTCTTCCTTGCCTTTTTCTGTACACATCCTCCTAACTCTAACAAATTCAGCTCCTCACAGGCCCTGCTCTGTCTACCTTTCCTGCCACTGAACAGATACCCCCTTATGAGATATTTCTTTGTTTCTTCCTAAAGCATTATTTGAATTCAGCAATCACGAAGACAACTTATATATTCAGTGTATAAAAATTACCTCAAATGAACACTAAAGAGCAACTTTTGGGACTGTTAAAAGGAGAGCACTGGAGTGGAAGCACTGCCCTGCTTCATAGACAGAAGGGCATACACCTTGTCCAGTGGTTCGTTTTCATCCTTTGATCCTTTCACTTTTGATATGGGTGTTGTGAGGATAATTTAGGTTATTTAACTTCTGGCATAAACAAAAAACTCTGTCAATATGAAGAAAGAAATAATTTCTGCAAAGAAATAATTTTGTCATTCCTCAGCTATGTATATCGAGACTGGAAGCAACAAGTAGCTAGAGTTTTCTCCTCACTGAAACACACATGGGTTTTAGGATTGATAATAGGAATATCTCCAGACATGTCATTGTTCACAACTGGAGTTGTCATGGTACAAGGACAATTTGTACTTCCATTTTTGTGGGAACCAAAATTTAGATCTGAGAGAGGACTTTATTAGTAATACCTGCAGGATATGTTATGCCAAAGTGATTATTTTTTTCCGTCAAAATACTACTAATTATTCTCTTCCAGAGACTTTGAAGTGGTACAAAAATGGCCAGTCTATTACAAGATATTTTATACTTATGATCAGTTAATGATGGTTTTTTTCCTGTTCCTTTCCAGGTGCAGAGTAGGATGATATTTTAAAATGATAAATCCTTTTTCAGATTAAGTGGTGGTTACCTGAAATATCCTTTTCTGCAACCTCTATCTGTATCCATAAATGACCTGAGGTATTTGAATTAGAAGCCCCATAGCAACTTTTGGGACTGTTAAAAGAGGCATACTTCAAAATATGTCTTCACTAGAAGGCATTCTTCTTTGAGATTATTATTAATTTCCCTCACTTTTGCTGCAGAATTCATTTGCCATCTTGCAACTTTTTTACTCAACAAGATGAAGTTATAGATGACAGGAAGATCTTGAGCTTGGGAAGGAATTTTTTGTCATTTGTTCAGGTCTGGTTTAGAAAGACACTACTCTAAAATCTTTGTTTTGTTCTGAAAAGCAAGGAGCATACCCCATTATTAAATCTTCTAAATGACAAGATGCATTTTCTTCTTTTAGAGGACTCTCTTTTCATTTCTTTATATCCCTCAATGGGTAGATAATACTGCAGTGGGATATATTAGCAGAATACAATAGAGCATCATCAACAAAGACTTCTTTTTCAATAGCACTGTCTTGGGAATCACTTCAATCCAAAAAGAGCTTTGAGAGTGCCCAATACGTGTGTGTAGGAATGAAAACAGCAGCAGAAAGCTGATACATTGACATGTTTGCCTGGATACAAAGAACTAGAATTTTGCATTTGAAACCTGGGGAAAAACTTAAGTGTCACCAGCAGTGTTCATCAATGCACAAACCCGTAGTGAGGAAGATCCTCCTAACACGTGTGTCTGACTCCTCATCTGATTAGACTGTGATGGTGCCACTGAGTTTAGTAGTGCTCAGTCAGCGTGTGCCTGAAGGGTCTAGGCATCCAGGAGCAAAATGATTCCATCGATCCTGAGTAATTCTCTCTAATCAGTGCCAATTTGATTACATGAAAGAGAGTCCTAAAAGGTGATGAGTAAATTAAAAATGGTGCTCAGGACTTCACCTAGGTCTGGTATAATCTCCAAGAAAGAATAGAAGAGCACTGTCAGCTCCAATTCCATTTAGTGTAGAAAATGAGCAAACGGAGTTCCACCGTTTTGCTTGATAATCAAACATTTCTTTGAAAAATCTGGTTACACAAAGCAGTAGGTTTCAAGGTATTACTCAGTACAATGCTCAATTGATTGTTTGGATAGTTATTACAGTAAATACCAAAGTATTCAGAATCAAAAGAAATACGCACTAGAACTACACAGCATTATTTAAATAGCTCAGAGGGTTTTTATTTAAAAGAGAGTGAGTCACTGTTGAATTTTAAACAAACACGCTATTTAAGTCACCAGTGCTTAGAGAGGCCTCTATCATTAGCATTTTGCTTCTTGACACTAATTTATAGCACAGTGTAGTATTGCACCAAAGCATTGTCAAACAGATAATGCCAATGCGCCGTTCAGAGCTCTCACATCAGCTGCAAAATGACAGATAACGAGGCTGCTTTTGCCCAAATAAAGCAATGCATCTGTTACAGTCCTAAATCACTTTTTGCATGGGGTGTTCTCCAATTAAGAACACTCAGGCAAGCTGTGGTTATGTGTTGGAATGAATCTTCACATGCTGAAATATGTAGAAGGAGAGAGTAAAACTACTCATTACTCAGTGAAATGAAAACCATTTTGTGGAGGCTAGTGTGATTCAGCAGTACTCACCAAAAGATATTCTGCCCTCATTTAAAAGTGAGGCTAACACACCTGACACTATCAAAAGTGACTCCACAAAGGAGATTACTACATAGCTGGAATCAAAGCCATATAATTGGTGTAGAAAGGCATCTGGAACTTCTGATTCCAGTTATCTTACCAGTTAGTTTCATAGAGACTAGGAAGGTCATAAATATATTCAGTAAATCTTACCTTGAGGTACCAGGAATTATTATCACATACACTACACAGACTTTTTGCAAGTAAATACAGGGCTAATTTATCCTCTCCTCATTCTCAAATAACTTGCTGCTCCACATAAGATAAAGGCTGTATATTCCAGCTACAAGAGCTGCTATTATGATATTTCTATTACTATATTTCTAGTCAGGACTGCACATCAAAAGGTCTCAGTCATGTTACCCTGACCTGGAGAACAGTGCAGATGTTCAAAAGCTCCTCTTAGTATATTGCTAATATCATTGTCCTCGATTTCACACAAAAAAATTAACCACTGTATTTGTTTATGTCCTCTGGAAGGTGTCTTTGAATGGGCCAAATCACACGTGCTCCACTTTCCAAGCTTACAAAACTGACCCTTTACACACACTCATCTCCCCACAACTACCTGCAGAAAAGCAAGGTTTCTTTCCTTTAAGCAAGTAATAAACTATTCTGAGCAACCAGCAAAGTATTAAAAATAGCCTTAAATACTGTCTTTCACATATATATGTGCTATTTAAGTCTTTAAAATCCTACCAGTATTTTTCTCAAAAGAGAGAAGCTGATAGTACAAGCCAAAAGTACCCTCCTGAAAAAAAACAAGACAGATTGTCATCTTCTTAATGAGTAACTAAGCCACAAGGTTGAGCCACACTTGCAATCTGTAACCCAGGCAGGTAGCTATGATCACTCAGAAGGAAAGAATAATCACCAGCTACGCCAGATAATGTTAGGTATGTTCAAGATACACTGAATGTCTGTGTTATCTGCCTAATTCCTCCATACAGCACAATACCAGACAGCAGAAGAAATATGCACATACATTTCTGCACCTTATCATAAACACTTCTCTCACTAATCGTTTTGATACTAAAGCTTAATAACTCGGTGTGGCAGTGATACTTTATTCTACCTGGATCTACTCTGTGGTGAAGTATTTCATAAGTATTTAAACGTAAGATATGGCTGTCAAACTAAATGGATTACTCACTTGTTTTTTAATGTACTGCCTTGTCCACTTAAAAAGTTTGTTCTTCACTGTATGATTACATAACTGAGCATTGCTCTGTACGCCATCTGCAGAAGTGATAGGACTGACACCTTCCATCCAGGACTGGCGATCCCTTGTCCTAGTGAGCCAAACCTACCCTTAGGAGAACCACAGAAGTTTTGTTATAGAAATCACAATAATTTTGTTTTATCTGACTAAACTTAAACAAAGATGCTCCCACATCTACCTCAGAATCAGGTTTTTCCCTCTCAAGCACTTCACTGGTACCTCAGGAAAAGCCATCAGATGTCTGGGCTCACATGGTGTTAATTTCCATTCCATGTCTCCCGTGAGGCAAACGTGATAAGCAAGGTAGATTTTTTCCACTGAATTGGATTCAGTCCTGGACCACCAGTGTCTCTAGTTAGTGCATAATTAGACATCAGACGGTCCCAAATTGTGCCATAAAGAAGTATTTTGGAAACAGGTGTCTACCATCACACTGCCTGTTCTGTTTCTGCAAGGAGCATCTGGTTTTCTCCCTTATCTGTTCTATTTTCCTTGTTATGGTTGACTATATCTGTTTTGTTACAATTCAAACAGGAGCTATTTTAAACCAGAAAATAAGAAAATATGCTTGGTTCAGCCTAGAAGCTGACATTCATGGTTTAGAGATATTTCAGTCTGTATTTTATCATTCATCAGCATACTGTATTTCAGCACCAAAATCTTGGGATGAGCTTTTCCAGAAAAATTTTTTTCTGAATCGTATTTTCTCCAAAAGTTCACTCTTTTTCCCTCAGGAAAATTTTAAAACAGTACTTCTAATGTTGAACATGATTGAAATCCATATAAAGTACTGAAAAAGACCAAGTGGATTAAATGTGAGAAACTTCTTCAAGGTTTCACTACCGCAATGTTACATTATTAAGAAAGTCCTGGAAAGACACTGAATTTCCAGACAAATGGGAATCCCCATGAGAATAAACTTCTGTCTCGGTTACATGCCAAGGTCCCCAAGATGCAGCTCCCATTGTCCAGGTATCAAATTTTCACTGGCTGAAAGCCACATGCACGAATAAGCAGATAAATGTGAAGTCATGGCCATCAAGCTGTGATCAAGTTTGGAGTGTGTGTTCATCATCAGCATGAGGATTTCAAATGTAAATGGGAAAGATTCGAATTCCCTATGCCTCAGCAAGATAAGTTGCCTGAGATATGAAACAGGTCTGTTGTTTGACATGGAGCTTTTAGTCCTATAAAGAATATGGAGTACAAGAAAAACCGGGGGATTTTTTGTGGAAAGCTGAAGCTGGTTCTCATGTCTCATGTGTACATCCATTGAGAAAGATACTGATGCTGAGCTTCTGCCACAGCATATTCTATTGGGACACATTTTTATAGTGCAAGTGCCAATTTTGTCTTCATTTATATGCAGCTTGAACAATTTCTCTGACACATTTTTAACCGTGATAAAAGAACACTACAACTCACTTTCAAACTAATTTTTAAAAACTTTTTACTTACCAGACTTTTCCAGAGCATGGCTTATCGGTTCATACTCACAATTTTCACAACCAAAGGGCTGAGATACTCCTGGTGATCTGATTGGTCATACAGTACACTAAAACTAACACTCCGTCAGGTCCATCGCCTGGCAAAACAAAGCAAACCACAAATTTCCTAAACTCTAGAATAACAGTCACAGATTTCATAAAAGTCATTGGTTCTGCAGTTTCTGCAGGTAGTTGAACTGATTTAAGAATGAAAAACATGAAACTGAATATAGAAGAGGTTGTAATCCCACAGTACTGAGCTCAAGACTGGTGCATAAGCTCTCGTACGGAGCAATATCTGCAGCTTGTGAGATATGACAGCATGGCTTGCCTTCCCACAGGAACTTGGTGGAGCCATTCTGTCTTGTATAAAATAAACACTGATAAAAAAAAAAAAACCAAACAGAGTTATTTTCTAGCCTGGCGAAAAGTAAAATGATTTTTAATATCAATCAATGGCAAAGGAGAGGTTTCAGCCCACCTGATTTATACCCCACAAGTACCCCATGAGGCTGTTGTAACATATTTATGCAAAAAAGATCTTTCCAATTCCAGTTTTATGCCACTGTCGGAGAAAAAAATAATAAGAGGTGGGAGACACTATTTGAAATCCTGAACAGAATAGTTTTATAGAATAAAGAAAGCATTTAGAGGTGATTTTTAGTGTTTCTAATTAGCTCTTGTGTGTACAGAGAATTAATTGTGAGATTATCAAAGAATGTGAATTGGGAGAATTAATGCTAAAGGAGTTATATTTTAGAAATGACTGGCACCATCTTTGAACTGTGGCAATGACCAGCTTTTAGCCATTGCCCACCTCAATGCAATAAATCCTTGTGGAAACTGAAAAGTGGAAAAGCTGCTCAAAAGAGGACCACATATTATTGCAGGGCAAAAGACGTCACTGAAAACTCATTGCATACCAAAAAATAAGTTAATTTCTCCAGATGCTCTTTGATGGGATCTACAATGCAATTGATTACAAATTGCACAAAAGATGTCTCTGTATTATGAGTTGATGGTAAAAAAGTGAGGTGTAAGCTTCTTATGTGACTTAATGTAATTAGAGCAGATAACAATTTACATGAGGTGAAGGTTTGGCCCAATTTACATTGTTCTCATTTAAAAAAATAAAACCTAGGCATACTGACACAACAAGATATTATTTGTTTTCTCCATAGCCTTGCTAAAATTGAAATTTGATGTATGCAGGATAAAAAAAATTGACTCTTCAGAGAAAGTCATTATCCTTTTGATGGATTAGTCTGCATTTATTAACGAATCAGTTCCCAAATGGATCATTTTGAGCTATTTTAATCTAATATGCTACAAAAATTTAGATTGAGAGATTACTGAATGGTTTGAGTCCCTCACTTTTGCCTAAATAATTTAGCCTTGGTGTCTTTTTGGACAAGCTTGACACTGTGATTAATTAAACTTCAAATACTTTGAAATGACTAAAGAATATTTTATAAAACTCAGTGAAAGGTATTACTGAAAGCTTTTGATAAATTGCAGTTAAAACATTCCATCTATATAATGAATTTATACTCTTAAATGACCTTATTACAATGGTTTTTGTGCACAGTGCTAGTGTTGTAGTTTTGAATTTTCCCCCCAACTTCAATTTAATTAAAATATTGATTGATTGATTGATTGATTGATTGATTGATTGATATAATTTTTTTGGCTGCATTAACTGAGCACATGTCTTCAAACCTAATATTTGGCATTATTTATATTATTAAGACACTGTTACCATCATTTTGAAACAAATATCATAGCTGAAGTCTGCAAATTAAATGACATTGTGAACAGTTCCCTACCTACTCTTACCCAAATATGCTCAAGGTTGCAAAAGGCAGACTTGCTAGTGTACTGCAAAAAAGAAAAAGAAGAAACAGTGAAGATGGGACCCAATAGTTCTATCTTTATTAAGGGAAAGAAAGAATTTCTATATTTTAATAACGATGTTTATCCCTTTTACATATTTGTTTTTGTCTTCAAGCCTGTCTCTCCCAAAATTCTGATGACAAATAAATGCCACCATACACTATATCACTGCTGTCCTTGTCACACATGCTGGGGAGCACCTGGAGGAGCCATGCAGATGGTCTCGTTCATTGGCATGCAATTTGTAGGTCCTGTCTGCCAGGTTTGTCTGCCAAAGGAGATTCTGCTTCTTTCTAGAGCAAACTTTGATACAAACTGGCATTGTAATTTATTTGATGCTTTGTAGTTAATCTGATAAACAGAAGACTAGGACATGCACCCTCCTTCCAAGGTCCACCAAGTCACGAACCAGTCTGCCGCTGTGGAAGCACGTATATGAATTATAATGAATGGTGTCTGTACTTGTATCCTGAATGTTGTTGTGGACTGGTGGAAGAGCCAGCATTTCATCTGGCTCAGAGCTGTGTTTGGTGACAGATAGTTTTTCACGACAGTGACTGAATTTTAAGGCAGATGTCTGTCAAAATGTATAAACACAAGGCTCTTTTAATCTGCTGTAGCTTTGACTATAGCTTCAAGCCTGTCACATTTATATAGGTAAAACCCTACTGTACAAAAATCCTATACAATGGTGTCTCCAGAATTTCAGAAAAATCCTTTCTGGAACAAGGGAAATAAACAAACTGGTAGTATTTTGCTATCAGTCTAATTTTCCCTTGAGCCAATATAATGCTTTGTATACCATTCCATCAAAAATTTCATTTTAATTCACCAGCTGCAATTACATATGATTGCTTAATTAGAATAAGCCTTAAAAAAAGTAAAGTATTGCTGCACTTAAAAAAAAAAATTGTAAGTCTGGCTCTAAAGCAATTTTACTTGCTGAAATTGTGCTAATAAACAAGTAATGCTTATATGTTGATTGTTTTTAAAATGAAAAAAGTGGCATGCTTAATAATATACAATTTATTTTAGCCATTACATAAATGGGGAAATTTCACACAATAAACAGAGGGTCTTTCAAAATATTCAGTGCAATATGCTGCAATTTCAAGATAGCATGACCAATCTCACAGAATCAATTTTCAAGAACACAGTATGTTTGTAGGTCAAAGCAGCCCCTGCAGTAGCAACACTGAATATTGTTCATATTTCATTCTTTAGCATTTATGCAGAGATCATTAAACATACATTGTCTTACCCAATCGAAAGGCTAGCTTTAACTCTGCTGCTATGAAATGTAAGTTCTTCATCATTTCTAATACCAAGACCAAGGAATAATGCAGGTGAAAAATACTACTTGTATGTAAGTTAACAGTATCAAGCACACATTGGGTGCTCAATAATTAATAACACTTCTGCATGGCAGTATGAGATTGAATTTGAAATAGGGATTAATGACAGCTCTCTGCCTCCAACACAACAAATTACCTTTGCTTTTCACTTAAAAAACCCAAAGATACCCCGAGATATCTTCATTGAGTTGAACTTTTTACTGAAAAAAGAGAAACAAAAACTCCTTATGTCTAAGAGTAAAAACCAGTTTCTAATTGCTCTTTTTTTTTTTTTTAGGAGAACAGGTTGTTTGAAACAACTACTTTTTGCTATTGCAAGCTCTTGTCTTTTGAGAATTCTTTCACCCTGTGTAATGTGGACATTTTAAGAGAACCTGTTCATTACCACCCACATTCTATCCATAGATTATTTTTCAAAGATTTCACAATGTCTTTGACCAAACTATTCACAAATGTAGTGGCTATGGCACACCTTCTAGGTCTGGCCTGACAGCATCCTCCAGATAGGGGATGTACAACCATGTGAAATGCGCTGCTGATCAAGGTATCCAACACCTTCTGCATGGAAACTGGGAAAGAGCAGAGGTAGGAGGGGCTATGAACACACCTGAGTCTCACCCTAACATGAAGTCAAGACCACCAGGATACCAGCACCTGGTTCTACTGTGAAGGTGTAGTCTTAAAAAAAAACATATCTAAAGACTCTTGTCAGCACAGGAACAAAAATAATAAATAAATAAAAAAATAAAATAGTAATAATAATAATAATAATAATGATGATGATGATGATGATGATGATGATGATGATGATGTAGGGATCTACACATACACACTCATAAAAGCTGATTTCTACAGCATTTTAGTGAATCACTACTGACCATATTCAGGATGATGATTCCCACATTCCCCCTTTGTTTCCCACGGCATCCACTAGTGTTGATCTGCACAAGGAGTTTTGTTGGAAGGTGAAGAAGGCAAGAAAAAGGTCTAGAAGTCCTTCAAACCTGAGCAGTTTCACTGGTGTTTCCTACCATGTATCACATGTGTATTGAGTTCACTGAAAGCCAAGGCAGCAGAGTTTCTTTCTCTCTACTGAAGCCCTTCGGAGAGAGCAGAGCACTGCTGTGTCAGATAGAGTGATGTGACCAAGCATCTGGCAAATGGACAAGATCTGCAGTGACTGAGTTAGTGGGAATTACTTCCCAAATTTTCTGTCACTAATCAGCACTTATGAAACATATTAGTATTTATCATTAAATATTTTCCCTAAGACAAGCTTCTCCAGTGCAAAAAAAAAAAAAAAAAAAAA